>OZ035993.1:9924649-10527831 GCA_964035005.1 Erebia palarica | reverse complement strand
TATTTGCCGGGGAGCATTGAGGGTAATGAAGTTTTTAATTTTACACATTGCTGGGTTTTCGGGTTCCGTACACTTTCTGAATGTAAAAAATATACTAATTAATCTATTTGGTGTGGGAATTGGACTAGAACAGGAAATATACGCATACTACAAAAATACACACACTAAAAAATATTTAGTACCTAGTCTCTGGTTAAGTATCTAAAAGAGCTATTACACCAACTTTTTTTTTTAACGAGGGGAAAATCTTCATAAGATACCTAGCTTCTTGGGGTAGAAACCAGGTTATGTTTAACTAAAACCCCCTCGAAGGCCATCTTACGCGCATGTTGGGAAGCTTCGAGATCTCATAAATGAACGCAATTGAAGGCTCCCTTGCGGGGCACTTGGGTTTGTCTCTAGCAAAGCGGTCCTTTGCGGTCACTTCACGTGCTTTGCCTTGAAGCACGGCTGCTTGTGCTGCAACAAACGGCTGACTTCCTATTGCCATAAAGATGGTATACTGAGCGACTGAAGCCCCAATCCAGGTCGGTCGTGGGCCTGGGGTCCCTTTGCCTGGGTCTAGTGACGGACGGTCGGGTTAATGGATGGATCCGGGTGGTGGCTAGCACTGCCTCGTTTGCGTCTCAAAGCGGGATCGTTTCCCGGGAGCACCTGCCACTTTCTGCAGTCAAGGGACCAGGCGTTCGAAGTGCCCTTCGAAACCCTAGCGGCCGACCAGGGTTAGGCCTAGGTATTTAAGATACCGCCCAATTTGGACATCCGTATCGCCTGCACGAATTAAGAAACTGGGTGGTTATTGTCGCGTAACTAGGTAACTAGGTAAATATTACGCGTAACCAAGGAAACAACCTCCATGTCAAGTTGGGATTCTAAGCTTTGTTTACAAGATTTTTTATGCAAAATTCAACGTGATTTCGTGAATTCGTAGAAAGAACAATGGAGTAGTTTAGAGTCAGCAGACAGCGAGGCAACAATAAGTAAAAGAGGAATACGAGAGAAGAAGAAAAAAGAAGAAGTTTGACGACGGAAGAGAACCTTGGAGAAGTGCCCTTTGCCCTCAAATTGTCAAACTCAATAAATTATTGTTAAATAACCCACATCTCTCTCTGAATTTACGAACCCCAGCTGTAACATAATGAAACCATACGGCCTCTGTTTTTGAGGTGCAACCTTCAGTCCCAGCCCGTGAATTTTTTCGACTACGCAATTTACGGCCTCTGCAAGCCTAGACGTCCCTTGAAATGTGTCTCCTTCAGCAATTACCATGGTGTCATCCGCGTATCATACTAGATGAACGCCATACGAGAGCCTGACTCGCAGAACAGCATCATAGGCAATATTCCATAATAGCCGCCCAAATACGGAGCCCTGTGGAACCCCGCAGTTCACCTCTTTGGCTCTTTCATTGAATACATCGGGAAGGATGGCTGTAAGTATACGGCCATCCTTCCCGATGTATTCTATTGACCTGTCGCATAGGTACGCCCCGACTATGTCACGCAGGTATGGAAGCACATTGTGGTAAGTTAGAGCTTCCCTGATAGCCGCCCAAGGTAAGGAATTGAAGGCGTTTACGATATCTAAGCTGTCTACGCAACTCCACCCCCGCGTACCGCCCGTTCCGTCAAAGTACGGACGCGAAGGATAGCGTCCACGGTCGATCGGCCTTTCAGGAAACCGAACTGGCTTTCCGACACATCGGGGCCCACCCGCGACAGATGGTCGGCAAGGCGGGCTGCAATAACGCGCTCAAATAGCTTTCCCACCTCGTCCTCGTATATACCTGATATAGGTCAGTAAGCAGATGGGGAATCTGCGGGCCTGCCTTCTTTTTTCAAGAGGACTAATGTAGCCTCTTTCCAACCGGAAGGGAAAATGCCAGCTATTAAAGTCTCCTCAGCCGGTTCTATGAGCCCTCCAAGGCCAAGGCCCATGCACGGCCCGGTATTCCATCTGGCCCAGGCGCAGTATTGCGAGTTTTTAAACGCCTTACCGCTTCATTCAAGTATACTATAATATTATACCTACTTAGTAAATCTTAATTTGAATTTTCTAAAATCCTAACGCCATAATAGCTATCTGTATGCCCATTTCAAAGTCTCTTTTATTTTAAACTAGAAAATGCCCGCGACTTTTCCACGTTGATGTTTTTTATTTCCGCGAGAACTCATTTATTTCCCGGGATCAAATATAAGTCTATGTCTTTCCCCGGGATGCAACCTATCCCCATACCAAATTTTATCAAAGTTGCTTTAAAGATGAACCGTTAAAGCGTAGCAGACAGACAGACGGCCACATCTCCGCATTTATAATATTAATATGGAAATATGGATACATTTTACATATAGGTATATAAAATGATGCATACTTTATAATAATTTATATTTCTTTGTGTTTCTGCCTACCTCCTGGTGGGAGACTTCAAAATATTATTATCATTATAGTATAACTTTTAGCGTTGGCAGTATGACCCCCTTGCTTAAAGTAATGCTTTAGCAATATTACTCCAAATGACAGTTTGATGTCTCGTGCCTTGACGTCCATAAGGGTTAAAATTCTAAAACACGAAAGTCAATGAAAGTCAAAATAATGAAACAATATGGCTTTAAGCATTGGCAGTATGCCCACTGCACTTTATCATTACCTTTATCATACTGCAAGGAGGCCAATGCTCAGTCACAGCCGATAGCCGATGAGTCAAGACTCAGAATAAAAAATAAATAAAAAAGTAAACCTGATTCCTTCCAAGATTAAAATATAAACCCTAGAACAGTTTTAGGGTTTATATCTATGAGATAAATCAGTTTTGATGTATAATTTTAGTGCAAATCCATCCAAAGCAGTACGGCTCGATAACACACATTGATCAGACGCGACAAAGGGCCAACCAGCTGCTCAATTCACAACTAAAGCAATCACTCTGCTAGGACGAATTGTTTTAAAACTACCCTCATTTAACTTTCCACCTTATTTCGTCTACATAAGGTTGAAATTATGTCGTCAAAATGCTTGGCGCATTGCCAAATACGAATGAGATAGTATGAAGCGAAATTTTAATGTGTCCGTGGAATTTACCGTTTAAGTACAGCTGAATGACGTTCAGAGTGCTTTATAACCGCCACGAGTTCCACACAAACAGCTATTCATATTACGGATGTTATGGAATGGACTAAGCATGGAATAGTAACTAACCCAGCGCCGGCCCATTACCTGAGCATGAGTCTCCACTCAGAATGAGAAGAGTTTAGCCAGCACGCTGGTCAAGTGCGGATTGGCAGACTTCTCACACCTTCGAGAACATTATGGAGAACTCTTGGGAGTGCAGGTTTCCTCGCGCTGTTTTCTTTCTCCGTATGAAGCAAGTGATAATTAATTGCTTAAAACGAACATATAACTTCGAAAAGCGCGCCCAGGGATTAAACCCGCGACCCGGTCAGAAGTCTTAACCATTAGACTATCAGCGCTTCATGGAGTAATCGTACCTAACTCATAATTATTTTGACCCTTCGTCGGCCCACTATTGAGTAGTGAGCACTATTCCACTCCACATGAGAAAGATCTGGCCAAAGTACACCACAATGGCCAAGAGCGGATTGGTTATGGATATTCAAACTCAAAGTATATTAATTATTCAAATTTGGCACCTACACAAGTACTTCTGAACGTCACGTTTACAAAGTATAAGACGTGATGGTAATTATTTTTTTTGGTATTATAATTAACCACGGCATCTTAAAACTAAAGCTACGAGGAATCCAAACGCGCCCTGCTCTGAGAAGAGCCCATTTTATCATATTTTTAACGATCTTCAACACGCAATTTAGGACAACGTTTAAGAGTTTAACAACTTTAATTATGCCACCGATAACTTTAAAGTAGACTTAAGCAAAGCACTACAACGAATCCTTACCAAGTTAATGGCACAGAATCTCAGCCTTTGAGATGTTATTCATGACCCAAACTTGTCTAATGGCTCTACAAAGCCTAGAACAATTAAATTAACTCCTTCTTAAGTTATAAGTGCATAGTCAACTATCCCTACTTTTGCATAATTACTGCACACTAGCTGACCAGCCCCGACTTAACTCTGTCTGTCTGTGTGTTACGCAATCACGCCTAAACTACTAAACAGATTGAAATTAAATTTGGTACAGACACAGTCTACAGCCTGAGAAAGGACATAGGCTACTTTTTATCCCGGAAAATTCAAGAGTTCCCGTGGGAATCAAATAAATTGTCTCTTCAACAGATTTTGATGAAAATTGGTATAGGGAGAGTTTGTATCCAGGAGAAGGACATAGGCTACTTTTTATCCCGGAAAATTCAAGAGTTCCCTTGGGAATCAAAAATTATCTCTTCAACAGATTTTGATGAAATTTGGTGTAGGAATAGTTTGTATCCAGGGGAAGGACATATGCAACTTTTTATCCCAGAAAATTAAAGAGTTCTCGCGTGAATCAAAAAACCTTAATCCACGCGGACGAAGTCGCGGGTATCATCTAGTATTTTAAGCCCCCACATGTGTTTTTCAATTAAAGTTTTGACCCACATGCAGTCCTAGATAGTTATAACGTAGTACACTGCGGTACGTACATACGTACTCCAGCGGCTGACATGCACATGAATCTTTAGCCCTATGCAAACAATCGTAGCTATGACCGACTATCTCTATATCCTGATACTGGACCGTCTTGGCTCGCTTGTTGTATGATCTCTTATAAAATTAATTAATAAATTATTGATCTCTTTCAATTCGGATATGTTTAATCATTGTTTAACTTAAAATATAATTTACCAGTTCCAATGTTTTCAATTTGTTTACACATTAAAATCGCGGGCATTATCTAGGTATAGTTGAACCAAAAGATCATTTTTTTAACATTTTCGTACGGAACTCAAAAAACACGGTTTATTAATATATAGTACTAGAGGTTGCCCGCGACTTCGTCCGCGTACAATCTCTAATTTCCTATGAGATTTTCCCGCTGCAAAAAGGCCTATTCATAGCGGCATAGACATTGGCAGATTTTTTATATTTAAAACTAATAACCTAAATCTTCATCCAATAATTTTCAAGTCTCTAATTTCAATCACATTGGATTTTCATATAAACTTACAACCCCCATTTCACCATCTTTGGGGTAAATTTCCGTGAAATTGATTATCCAGCTTATTATAATTTAAAACTAATAACCTAAATCACCATTTTCAAGTCTCTAACTTCAAAAACTTAAAACCCTCATGTAAGCTTCCAACCCGTAATTCACCCCTATTCTGGTAGATTTTCGTAAAATTGCTTATAAAGGTTATTATTTATTTAAATTTAATAACCTAAATCGCGATTTTCATGTTTCTAACTTAAAAAACATAAGACTTTCATACAAACTTACAACCCCCATTTTACCCTCTTTGGGGTGAATTTTCGTAAAATTGCTTATATGAGTTTTTATTATTTATAACTATTAACTTAATTGCCTTTTCATGTCTTCAAAAACAAAGGACTTTCATACAAACTTCCAACCCCCATGTCAACCCCTTAGGGGTGAATTTTCTCAAAACCGTTTCTTAACTGACGTCTACATACCTGAGAAAGAAACCTACCTTCCAGATTTCAAGTCTGTATGGTTTATAGTTCCTGAAATATCGTGATGAATCAGTGAGTGACCTTTCGCTTTTATATGTACAGATACAATAGTGCTATTCAATATAAATATAAGGCTCTAAATTGGACGTATTTCTCGTTAGGGTTCGCGGCTGAACTGTTCCGCTGAAAGAACTACGCCTTCCCGGCTTCCACGTAGGCAGCCTAACAACTGGAACGGAACTAATGATTTAAGCACTAAGCGTTCTGTTCGTATCACACATACAATGAAATAAAAACCCCTCGATACACTAAAAATCAAAACGACACTTATTAACGACGTTTAACGACCACACACACACTCACTCACCATTCCAACCCTTGTTTTAAAATTCTTTAAGTCTGTGTGTCCATCAGTCTGTTACGACATCACGCTAAAACTACTGGAACAAACACTTTTAGGTAACACTCTGAATTTTTAAATAAGATTTTTTTTATCCCAAAAACAAATAGGTTCCTTCCTTCCTTTTTTTTAAATTTAAGCACAAAGTTTATGCTGTTAGATTAGTGTCAAATAGATTTCGTAAAGATCTGATGAATACTTGAAATCCTCAATTGGTAACAGCAAATCAATCGCGATCAGTGTAATAGTTTCTTTTAGACTAGCGCTTTGCTGCAATTTTGTCTTGCTGGCAAGTGATGATGTAGCGTAAGGTGGAACGCGCTTGCTTATAAGATGCCTTTTCACTCTTTACTTGAAGATGCAAATGTTAAAAGTGGATGAGAATACGGAAGCCCTTTGCGGCCTTCCCCTATAAATAGGCAACACAAAAGTCACGCAAAATGAAACGGTCCTGCTCTACGTTTCTGATTCGAACCGCCAGGATATGGAATGCCCTTCCAGCGCATTTATTCCTTGCCACGTATAACTTGAGTACCTTTAAGGCAAGAGTGAATAGGCATGTTCTAGGTAAGCGTGCTCCAACCTAGACCTCAACATCGCTTTGTATTAAGCGTGATGTCGTCAAGCGCAAGCCTATTTTATGATTAACGCAATTGATTTGAAAAAATCGGCCAAGTGCGAGTCGGACTCACGCACCGAGGGTTCCGTACAAACTTGTAGTAAGTTTAGAATTATTAAAAATATTTTTATTACGTGATGTAACTAAAAATGTATACTTTTCGCAATTTTTTCTTTATCTTTGCTTTAACATTTACTTAACACACGTCACAACACAACGTCTAAAGCACACGTGTAACGTGTGCTTTAGACGTTGGCTTCGTACCAAATTTCAATATTCTGAGTTCACGGGAAGTACCCTGTAGGTTTTGATTCCCTTGCGAGTGTCGAAAATTTGCAGCATAAACGGCTGTATCTTTTGTTTGCGTTGGCTTAGAAGTTTGATTTTTTCACAGCTCCAAGGAACAGTAGACTTGAGTATTTGATATGAATTACAGCTTGATACCTCCATGCATTCTTGAGAAGAAGAATCTTGACACATAGACGAACGTACAACAAAGTGATCCTATAAGAGTTCCATTTTTTTCCTTTTAAGGTACGGAACCCTAAAAACGCAAAACTGTGTTGGAGTAAAATAGAAAAAAGCAAAATATATCATCACTCGGAAACTCTGAAATTGTTTTCGCTTAACGAGTTTCATTTTTCAAAAATTTCCTTTTCCACCGAAAAAATACGCGATGAACCGAATTTTTCACATAAAATCATAAAATATGTAAACTTCGCGGCGTCGTTTTAGTTTAGCTGAAAATATTTTAAGTGCCGGCAGTGATGCTGAGGCCGAAGTAGGCCAACCGTAAATAGGTATGATTCGCACTCTTACTAATTAAAATAACGCTCGATCTTTATTATTTCAAAACCTGTAGGTTACCTTTATACAGGAATTGATGGCCCACCCGGCTTCACACGTATTTTTTACCTACCTACTTTTTTTACATATATTGGCTAACGCTTGGCTGCAATCAGACCTGCTTGCAAGTGGTGATGCAGCCTAAGGTGGAGCACGCTTGCCTTGAAGATACCTATTTAGTCTTGATTTGAAAGTACCTATATTAAAAGAGGAAAACGGAAGCCGGAACGGCATTTCATATCCTAGCGGTTCGAATTAAGAACGAGGAAACAAATCGCTTCATACGAGTCCTACTATCATTTTCTACCTACGATACCTTTCTACTGCCGCAAGGCATCGTCAGGGTCTGAAGACGTACAGAGTCGAAATTCCACGCACGCTTACGAAGCCATTTGAATCCAAGATATCATTATCTTCACTGTTATACTTAGTATTAAAGCTGTAAACACAGACATAACTTAGAAAAGTTAGAAACAGCCTAACAGTTGTTTGGAACGCCGTTTCCATAAAACATAAATCCAAAATTAAACCAAGAGTAATCAAAGTAAGTACGACCCCTCGTCACAGCCAATCAGCGTGAAGCCGCCCCCTACGTGAGGTTGAACCTGTAAATATTTGACGCACGAGCAAGGAACAAGGGTCTAATTACCTTATAGCAAAGGTAACACTAGCAATATGGCGCGCTATATTAAGAAAACCTGTAGCCCTATTATGCAGTGGCGTGCAAAGTATTCGGAGCCAGGGTGGGTATTTGTTAGGTAGATACCTATTTTCAGCAGGGCATGATGAAAAATAAGCATGTACTAAAATTAAATAAAACCACATACATTTCTAATTTTAGTAGCAACAACCCCTCTAGTCAAGGGTGAAGGGTCGGTAAAATAAAGTACCTATAACGTATTTAATTAATTATTTATCTAACAGTCTCACTCTGATTACTTAAGTACCGCTACGTGGCTACGTTGAATGCGTGAACATTTTGTATAGTCTCGTAGCCCGTAGCCTCGTAGCACAATAAAGCCGTAGCTATTAGCTACGCGAGTGGGATTCTCATGAGGCATACTACCATCGCTTAAATCGGTATTGTTTGAATATTGTTGAAGTTCGTGTTTTACAATTATAATCCTTATTTTAGGGACGTCTAGGTACGTGACATAAAACTGTCGTTTAGAAGTAATACAGCTTTAAGAGGTCGTACTAACCCCCTGAGCATACTTGTACGAATGTGCGGGAATACTGTTTTACCTATCTAATGTTTCATTTATTATTGTTTACATATTTATGCACAGTGGTTTAGAATTTAGTACAATAATTATTCATTACTAGATGATGCCCGCGACTTCGTCCGCGTGGATTAAGGTTTTTTAATTCCCGAGGGAACTAAAAGTAACCTATGTACTTCTCCGGCATGTAACCAACCACCATACTTTTTCATCCAAATCGGTTGATTTGATGGGCCGTAAAAGTGGAGCAGACAGACAGACAGACAGACACGCCTTCGCATTTATAATATTAGTATGGAAGTAAAGATGCAGTCTAAGATCTTTACGAGCTAATCTGTTAGGTGTATGGCAGGTTTATGAAACCCATATGATGGGTAGCCTTAATTGGCGCTAATTCCTATACGACACCGTACCGGAACGATAAATCGTTCGGCGGCACGTCTTTGCCGGTACGTTGGTAGTTTGGTACGACAATTTCGTACAAGACCAGAACAGAGAAAAATCCAAACTAATATTATAAAAGGGAAAGCGTGTCTGTCTGCTATGCTAGAGCGGCTCACCTTTTCAATCGATTTTGATGAAATGTTTTATAGTCATCCGAGGAGGGACACAGGTTATTTATCCCGGAATATTAAGAAGATCGAGCAGGAATGAAAAACTCCACTCCACGAAGTCGCGGGCATCGTCTAGTCAGAAATAATTATAATTGACCCTGTCGGGGATCTTATCCGGAACTTCCCGCTTGTAAGACAGCAGAGCTCACGACTGCGACATTAAGGTCTTCATTAATACGTACCTCTTTAATAAGTTTGTATCGACTCACTGTATGACAGATACCTACTTTGTCATATAAGTGTATCCTCAGAGTGACCGAAAAGTCAAAACACTCTTAGCAATAAACAAGACTGTTTGCGCGGTTCCTATTTCACCTACCTTATACCTCATACCGATGCAAAATCAACCTTATCCCCAATTAATAGAGTTTAAATTTAGTATACCTTTAACACTTTGATTGTGAAAGGAAATTTAATTCTGAGTAGTTTAAATAGAGTTCAATTTTCATTGATAACAAAACAATTATTCTCGAGAAGGTAATGAACGATTATTGGTAGGAAACTAGTGGAAAAGCAATTACCTAAGTGCTACGAATCAGCTGTTACGAAGTGGAATAAAAGTACGGAAACTGATTGCTGTGTTTTACAATCTAGATAGGTACTAGCTGTTGCCCGCGACTTCGTCCGTATGGGTTTAGGGTTTTGATTCCCGCGGGAACTCTTTAATTTTCCGCGATTAAAAGTAGCCGAAGTATTAAACTAGACTATAATCTATCTTTGTTCCAAATTTCATCCAGATCGGTTCAGCCATTCTGGTGTGATTGGATAACAAACATCAAACTTTCGCATTTATAATATTAGTATGGATATCTGACTGTAGAAGAATTAACTCGCAAACTTACTAGTAGATAAAAAACCGGTCAAGTGCAAGTTAGACTCGTTCAGACAGAGTTCCGTATTATAAATGATTATATTGTGTGATGGTACGGAACTCTCGCGGATCAGATCCGTTCAGTCGTTCAAACACCCATACATCCATCGAAACTTTCGCATTTATAAAATTAGTATAGATATAAATTAGATAAGCGAAAGCACTAATTGTCCAGTATGACGTATTCATATCGGAATCTGACACTCGCAGCACGTTTCGCTGACTAGAGAGTCCGGCAGCGTAACAAGATAATAAATAACATTAGCGCTATAGCCATATGCGAAGAGCCATTATAGTTCTCATCCGGTCTGACAGTCAGATAAGTTTGTGGGACAATAACACCCTTATCCAATGTCATTGGTAACACCTTGTTTATTGAGTTAGGTAATACGTTGCCAGACAAAGACGCTCGTAAGAGAATTGGGGTTAACATAATATTACTCGGTTACTATATGCTGCCCGCAACTTCTACCGCGTGGATTAAGTTGACTACATGGCATCGGAACGCTAAATCGCTTAGTGGAAATGAAGACTGCGGCGGATTTAAGCGATATACACTTCTAGTTCCTTCATTATCATGGACTACCGCAAAGTAACACCTACTTCTATACAATATCTCTACGTCTTTGTCGGTAGGGTGGTAGCTAGCCCCGGCCGAAGCCTCTCACCATGCAACAGTTACAAGAGCGAGCAAACCCGCAGACTAAAGCGAGTTCAAAACGATAATTTTAACTGCATAAATAATCGAATCGGTTGATTCAAATTACATTCGTTTATTAAAATTGCAGTTGAAATCATTTCCAGCGTAATGCAACCCCTTGACAAGTCCTCTGCCAGCAGGGTTGCCAACCAATAACATTGAGTAAACACTTATTTACTTTTGTATTAGATAATGCACGCTACTTCCGCATGGATGAGTTTATTTATTCCCTCGGGAACTCTTTAATTTTTCTAGGTAAAAAGTAGCATATATCCTTCCCCGGAATGCAAGCTCTAATCTCACCATAATTGGTTGAAAAACTGGGATGGGTGTAGCAGATAGACAGACAAACTCATTTTCGCATTTATAATATTAGTATGGATAGTTCTGCTGCATACGCGGTTAAAAAGATTCGCCATTTGACAGATATAGAAACGGCGAGATTAGTTTATTTTGGTTACTTTCACAGCATTATGTCATATGGTATATTATTATGGGGTAATGCTGCAGATATTAATTCTGTTTTTGTGCTGCAGAAGAGGGCTGTTCGAGCCATATATAATATGGGACCAAGACAGTGACTAACAGATAAATTTGAAGAAATCAATATTATGACAGTGCACAACCAATATATATTTGAAAATTTAGTATACGTGCATAAACACATTGACAAATTCAAGAAGAAAAGTGATTGTCAATACTAGAAATAAAATTATACTTGTAATGCCTGCTTTTAGGCTTAGTAAAACTAGCAATTCATTTGTTGGAAACAGTGTCCGCTTCTACAATAAGCTCCCAGAAGACATGTTTAAGATGTCTCTGAATAAGTTTAAAGTTAATGTAAAACGTAAACTCATTGAAAAATCTTATAACCATGTAAAGGACTACTTAAACGACAAGGAAGCTTGGCAATGATTTGCTCTATGGCTCTGATAGTTCCTTAGTTAAGACGATTTGTGAGATGGTGATAATAAAAAAAAACCCGGGTTAGTTTGTTGTGGGCTCTTCTCAAACCAGGGCGCGTTTGGAACCCTCGTAGCTTTAGTAAGATACCGTAACCAATTATCACCATCATGTTTTATAAGTACCTAAGTAATTTTTAACGTCAATAAGTGTACCTACAGTGTACCTATATTGAATAAATGATATTGAGTATGTATTGAGTATATTGAGTATATCGTTGTCGCGGGTTTGGGTATTCTATACTAATACATACTAATATTCTTAATGCGAAAGTATGTCTGTCTGTCAGTCTGTATTCTACACTTTCACGGTTTATCTACTCAACTAAATCAAAATGCGACATGACATTACCGAACAGTAGATAATTCTATCTTAGCACAGAATAGGTAAAAGTATGACAGTTTTATATTGTCTTTTGCTTCGCTTTCGTCGCTTACCTAAGACAACAAGAGTAGCTCAGCTATGTTTAAAGTGTACATCTTTTTTGTTGATGCAGAAATAAGGAGAAAGATTTTAAAATTAGATTTAAGATTTGAACGGTGTGTATTTTTTGTAAATATAATTAGTTTTTTTATTAAGATTTTAATTTATTTATTAGGTTTAATTAAAATATATTCTCTTGTGTCTTTTTCCATGGAAATTCTTGTAAACTTGTGACAAAAACATAAAATAAGAACTTTATATCAACAAAAAAAAAATTTAAATGAATTTAATAGTGATTTATCGAACTTTATATAAATTGAGAAAGGATTTAAATTCAGCAGTAAGTAGTTTTGCGATAAATAGCGAGCGCACGCGAGGGAAAATCGCGTAAGGAGCCGCTGGGAAAATACATTGAAGCGAAAATATGGGGATGGATTTATATACTGCTGTATAGCGAAATACTCGCACATGGCAAAGATGGAGGCGGCAACCGACATAAAAATAGAGGAGGAATAAACAAAATTTAAACTACGTTAAAAATTTAAAGACAAAATTACTCACTTTAGTTACATTATTTAAAGACGCCCATAATATTAAACTAACTATAAAATAAATTGAAAACAAATCCTTATAGGTATATATCTCTAATCTAATCAAATGGACCACCCCTGTTTGGCCCTGGGCCAAAGGTACCCATCAAGCTTGCAGCATTGCCACGCTGAGTGGCGATGGATAACCTTTAAACCAGGTCGGAACCAGAACGTGGGTCACAGCCCTTTTCCCTCAAATAGCTTAAGAATCAAGGCTTTCCATAATGTTAAGGAATTTGAATATTGATTTTTCATTTACTTTTTTATATTCAACTACAATGTTAATATGACCCTTGATCTCTCCTGATAGTAACTGGTAAGTGATGAATCTAATATGGTAGCGGGCTAGCGTTATAGCAGTTATATCATCGTACTATTACCTATTCTGTGGTTATATTAAACCCATACGCATTGGCATCTTACCGTAAAGCTATAAATACTTCGGCACGTCTGTGTCGATAGTCACCAGACCAAATCAGAGAAAATTCAGAAATTTTCCAAGAACGTTTTGATCTGGTTTCCATCTTGTTCCCCCTTCAACTTAATACTATTGCACTGCAAAGGCATCATCACGGGACAGGGTCTGCATCAGTATACCGATAGTTGAAATTACATGGATGCATACGAAGCGATTTGCTTCCTCGTTTCTAATTCGAACCGCCAGGATATGGAACCCTTCCGGCTTCCATTTCTCCCTCCGCTTATAATATTGGTACCTTCAAATCAAGAGTGAATAGGCATCTTCCGTACAAGCGCGTCAGCATCACTGATTGCCGCAATCACAGCCAGCAAGTTTGAGTCAAGCGCTAGTCTATTAATTAAAAATAACATAGATTCGAACCCAGGACCAGATTCAGAGAAACTTTTCCGCCATAGCTACATTGATTTTGTGTAACTTTAACTATAATTTACGCAGCGCACGCCACGAAAGCTCCAAGGTGAGACGATTTTTTTCGACTTAATTTACATTATTCATAATTTTCCTCTGATTTTTCGTACCTATCACTGTTTTTTTAACCATTAACTTAAAACAAATACGCTTCTACAAAAATAAATAATTTTAACATTTACTTACTCAAACAATCCATACTTCGATACTAATATTATAAATTTGAAACCAGGACCTCCTACTTATAAGATTAGAGGGCTCACCACTACGCCAGGTGGGTCTTCAAAACTCAAAGTGCAGCCTAAAGTTTATAGTCGTCAAGTTGGTAACCCTGCGCAACAGCTCACTATACCACGGTCGGTGTTTGGCAGAGCTCCAGTTTCATACATATTGTAAATTTGCTCGCAGTCCTTTTAGATTCAGTTTTAATGGAAACTCATCTGTCACTTTGATTTGGCTTTTAATTGTTGTGTTACGGTCAGGTTCTCTGATATACTCTTTAATCTATAATTCCAGATTTTTTCTCTGATTTTAACTTCTCTATCACTTATCAATCAATATTTATTTGTTCAAATTAGGTACGCTGTACATTTATTGACGTCTAATAACTATGAACATGACGTGATAATCACTTACGGTATCTCAAAACTGAAGTTACGAGGGTTCCACGCGCACTGATCTGAGAAGAGTGGACCCATTCTCATTCGTGAATTTTCAGAGGAGAATCGTGCTCAGTGGTGAGTGATATGATGATAAATGGAGTTTTCGCGTGAAAAATGGCGGGGTTTTGAAAAATATCGCTAATAGGGATGATGCCTATATCAAAAATAAATTATTTCTATCTGATTATTAAATAGAGGGTCTTCCAAAAAGACCTTTTAAAATATAGATTAAAGAAAAAAGTGCGCTGAAATTTGATAACGTCACAATTGTGAATTTCATATAACTTCCATACTAGGAGCGCGTTTTTAAGTTTGATAAAGAGTTGCTGATTTGATTGAGTTATCATTATACCTATTGCCTACTCGTTTACCGGGGGCGGCGGTTAGGCAATTAATGCACGCATCCAATAACAGCGGACGAGTGTTTAATCATTTCCACTCATTAGATGACGCGCTGCATGGCCTAGAATCTAGATGTACCATTGTATCTACGGTGCGGTAGAAATTTCATGCAGTCAGTCGCATGAATAATATTATGGATCTAATGGATATGATACGACAGGTCTATTAAATGCATATAATATGTAGCCTTATTTGGCTTTTATTCCTACACGGCATCGTACCGAAACGATAAATCTCTTGGCGGCACGTCTTTGCTGGTACGTCGGTACCAAAATTTGGTACAAGACCAGACCAGAGAAAAATCCATACTAATATTACAAATGCGAAAGTGTCTGTCTGCTACGCTTTTACGGTCCACCTGTTCAACCGATTTTGATGGAATTTGTTACAGGAATAGGTGGAACCCCGGGAAAGGACATAGGCTACTTTTTATACCGGAAAGTTAGGGAGTTCCCGCGAGAATATAAAAAACTTAATACACGCGGATGAAGTTGCAGGCATGATCTAGTAAATAATATTATGGATATAATGGATATGACAGTAAATCATAATCATACTATTATTATAAATGCGTAAGTGTATCTGTTTGTTGGTTTGTCCTTCAATCACGCCGTAACGGATCAACGGATTGACGTGGTTTTTGGCATGGGTATTTAGTTGAGGATCTGGAGAGTGACTTAAGGCTACTTTTTACCCCGGAAAATTAATGAGTTCCCGCGGGAATCAAAAGTAACTTAACACAGGCGGACGAAGTCGCGGGCATCAGCTATTAAATAAATAAATACGAGAGACGACAAATATTTAAATCGGATAATGTTTATTCAGCGTATTTTTTATTATCATTATTTAATGATATTAAAAAATACGCTGAATAAACATCTCGAGGAGAGTTATTTGACTATTTATGAGAGTTTAAAGGTCGGTTTATTAATTTAAATACTTATTATTTTTATCCGCTGCGATTTACCGTCTCCTTCAAATACTTAAGACTCGGCATTAGGTAGGCGTAGTATATTTATAACTTACTGATATAATAAATGCGAAAGTTTGGATGGATGTATGGATGAATGGATGTATAGATGGATGTATGGATCAGCTCCAACGGCTGAACGGATCTGGCTGAAATTTGGCAAAGAGATAGATTATAGTCTGGAATAGCACATAGACTACTTTTTATCCCGGAAAATTAAAGAGTTCCCGCGGGAACCAAAAAAACTCAAACCACGCAGTCGAAGTCGCGGACATTCGCTAGCATCCAATATTTAAAATAAGGTACTTAACTTTTTTTTGTTAAAATGTATTCTTGTATGTTTTACTCAAATACTATACAATAAATATTTGTTGGAATATAATATTATAGGTATATTAATAAAAATAATATTGTTTGTTACTTCTTCATGCCACAGTGACTGAATTGATTTGGCTGAAATTAAGAATGGGGCCGTTAAATGAGCATCCTCATGGGGCGTATATCATAAATTAAAACACCTACGCTGCAATTTATTTTATCGCGGAAAATTAAAGAGTTCTCGCGAGAATATAAGTAAAATTGGGCGACTCCAGTGTATACTTAATATCCTGTTAGGAGAGCATTTAAAACCGTCGGTCCTGATCCTGATCTCTGTCCGGTTGGGTTCGATTTTCCATCCCATTGAGTTAAGGAATATATACCTGTGTAGGCGCGCTCACACTTGTGCATAATAATAGTAGATTGCTAATCTCTTTGGAGATAGGCCACCGTGGCCGAAATTCGGTCAGGAGAACATTATTACTATACGTTATATCGGAATAACCGCCTCAAAGTAATAATCTTAAAACTATGCAGTACGTAAAACACGTCATTAAGACATGAGATGCGAGATAGTGTGACGTAATGGGGCAACTGGAGACCCGCCACAAGTAGCTTCTTAACATTAATGACGAAGAAAAACCCGAGAGATGCGGCGGCGGAACTAGTAAAGTAGCTGAAAATATGACCTAGATCTTCACACGTACCTAGATGCCGTTACGTATTGCTAAGATAAGTGCTTGTGAAGGCGGGCTGCGTCCGGTAAAGCCACATCGCAAGTATCGATAAAGGGGGCGTTTAATCATGGTCCTACCAATTTTTCCTACTAGTAGGAATAGGTGGGAATGAGCTTCCTACTATCGTAGTAATATCCATTTGATATAATATCCCTTTTACCGCTCTCTAATGTGACTAAAACTCTAAAGAAAGAAAGAAATCTAATCAAGCTATATTTTAAGGACTTTAGTATCGACTATCGAAGTACGCGTTTTTGCGACACGATGCGGCCCGTCATAATGTGCGTTTACCTTTAGAGTGCAATTAAAAAATCGAACTCTGCAACGTCATTAGGTCGGGTCACATAGTATTGCACCTAATTTCTAATTCTCCAAAAACGTATTCGGAAAGAATGCGATTGGTTTTAAGGTGTTATAGTAGAATGACATTATCATGACGTTATATATTATAAGAGTTAGTTAAGTCTAGTTAAATAGTATCTTATTCACATTTTTATTTAATGGTATTTTTTTGTGAATCACTGGATATTGAACTATAGTGTTATATATTTTTGGAGTCTACTCATCGTTTTCTAGATGATGTAGTTAATCTTATTTTCGATTGTTTTTTATCAACTTTAGTCTTTAATGCGGGACCATGGTCACCCCATCATCATTTTTTTTCAAATTTTACTAGCCTATGTCACCCGGAATAAGCTAAGGATTCTAACGATACCTCATTTATCAAAATCGGTTCAAGCGTATAGAAGTTATGGTGGAATATACAAACTCACATACATGAACCCTGAAAACAAAATACTCCTTTTTTCAGGCAGTCGTATAATAAATAAATTGAGTATTGAGCATAGAGTAGATATTATAGTTATTATAGTTATATGGTATCTAGTATATGATTTAGGTTTTTGATAAATTTTTAATTTTTTTGATTTTCAGGAAAAAAAATTACCCTGTAGCCAAAGAAGTCATTGATTCAAGTCTGTCAATAAGTCTGAGTTGATCCTACTGATATTATAAATGTGAAAGCTTGTGTGTTATCAAGTTTGTATGCCTGTAAAGTAGGTATATTTGTAAGTTTGTAATTCTGGATATTAGTTTTCTGACTAGAAATTCTCAGTACTAGTCCGGAGTTAGGAAGTTGGCAGTGTTTTACCCCCGTGCCTCGGAGAGCACGTTAAGCCGTCAGTCCTGGTTATTATCACTAACATTATAATAGTCGTTAAAGCCCGCCAACCCGCAATGGAGCAGCGTGGTGGGTCTAAGCTCTAATTCCCTATCTCCTATGAGAGTGGAGGCCTGTGCCCAACAGTGGGACGTTAATGGGCTGTAGTGGTGGAGTTCAAACCTTCAGCTACAGCGATTGAAATCTCTGAACCGATTTGGTTGACAGAAATGGAGATATATAGCTTATAACCTAAATTATTAACACAGTCACCCAATTTAGGCTAACTATGTAAGTGCACTTTATCCCGGAAAATTAAAACATTCGCCAGTCGAAGTCGCCAACATCGTGTAGTAAAAATTAATGCAATGAAGATTTGTAAAATAATTTTGCTTAAGCTACTCTAAGGCTTAAACATACTTGGCTCGGAAAGTGGTTTGTTTACCGGAACCTATACTTTGGACCTCCAACATACGAAGAGTATTAACAGCTAATGCGACATAATGTTACAAACTATCATTCGCCCTGGATCGGTGCCAACGTGACGCAACCTGACGATATCCCACAGTTGTATGTAGGTACCTCCACAGACAGACGACACTTTTGGGACGATAACAACTGAATCCTGGCGAGGGAAATATGGTAATTTGCTTTAATAGGTACTTGTTATACCTTATTTTTTTTCTTCAATGGCTAAAGTACAAATGGATTACGCATATAATTCAGGGTTCTGAATTCAAAGTCATTCATACAAACTCACTCAAGGAAACTCTCACTAATTGTAATTTATTAATTTTTGAGAAAATCTGTAATTGGCCATAATATTATTTCTGTTTTTTAGTGCTTAAGTTTACGATTGAATCACTGTAGATTTTCCTATGATAAGCGTACAATTAATGAATAATAAACAAAAAATACATACTTACTTGTATGCGCTGTGGTTTTGAATGGGAGGTCCCGGGTTCGATCCCCGGCAGGGAATTTATAATTTCTGAAATTTCTCTGGTCTAATCGGGTCTTTAGCCGTGGTTAGTTAATGTACCACCCTAAAAAATGTACCGCCCCGCGATTAAGCGTCCCAGTACGATGCGGAGTACTTAGAATCTTAGTAGGGGTATGGATTTAATATTATTGCCATACCCAAAACAAGTTAGCCCCCTGTCATCTAAGACCATCATCACATAATAAAATAGGTGAGTTTATAGTAAATTGCAACCATTGGTCTCAGACCAGGGCGTGTTTGGAATCCTCGTACCTTTAGTATTAGGATACCACGTCTTATACCTTGTATCCTTGATGATCAGTGTTTTAAATAAATATATTTTGACTTTGACTTTGTACTGACGAGTATAATGATTGATTAGAAAGAGAACTGCGTTTGAGTATAATGCGCGTTCTTAGCAGTGATTTGTCTAGATGACAGACTGAGACTGAAAAAAGCTTGCAATATCTGTCTATCTAGACTTAAAAGACGAACTATTATACACAGTTGTGTTGAGTGTCGCAAGCCTATTTCGGATAAAAATATCTAATAAAAATCCTTTCAATATATAAGCGCAATCGGCTAATATTTTACCCGCACCACTGCCAGGTTGCGCCAACCCTCAAATTTAATTCACTCAGGTATATATTTTGAGCTAAATTTTAAGCTGGCTCAAGCCGCTCCACAGAGCATTCTGCTGGCTCTCATCCAAACAGGCAATAATGTGGTGTTACCAGGTAATAAACGTGGCATTCGCAAAAAAAGACTTATACCGGATGTTTATTAGGTGGATGAAATCCTTTAGAGCTTATGATATTGCACATACTGGCGTCGTTGAGTTAAAAATATACATCGATGGTTGGAAAGGACACTTTTTGATGCAGAATAATATTGTTTACGGATTTGTATGCTATTTTGTAACGTTTCAAGCCTTACTTGGACCACCTTATTGTCTAACGTCATCACCTTCTAGAATTTCTCAGCGGAGAAATATATAAAATATAATCTTTAAAATAGAAATTCTTTAATTTCGATAGCCTGGATCTACAACCTTGAAATTTTGCTGAGTGCACAAAAAGACGGAAAAATAACTTATGACTTATCTCATTACTTTTTATTTCTTTAAATTTTAGATTTTAAGTGACATTTGCCTCCATAGGCCCTTACCAGGCGATGCGACAGTAAAACAGTAACTGATTCTTCACACGTGGCCTATATTGTCGCGTAGATGTTAAGTTTGTTATTTTCTATGGAATTATAACACGTCATGTCAGCCACGTCGCTTTCGTTACTCCTAGGACGACGGTTCTGCGACAAACGCGACAACGCGGCTCGATGCGACGCGACGCCATCAATAGCAGTTGACCCTACACGTTGTCTATGGTGTGAGCAGATCGCAAAATCGCAGACGAGCGAAGCGAAGGTATCTGAGCCTACTTGGGTGGATTGGCATTTGTCCGTCTCTAGTCGTCCGTCAAGTCCATTAGTTAAGTCGTCCGTCAGTCCGTCAGTCCATCAGTTAAGTCGTCCGTCAGTCCATCCATCCGTCTGTCAAAGCCTTATAACTTCCGAATTAATGAATTAAATTACTTTAAATTTACATCTTAATAAAATTCTCGTGACACAATGTTAGTTACCATACTTCTCCGAAACGGCTTGACCGATTTTAAAGAAATTTTATATGCATATTCAATAGGTCTGAGAATCAGCTACTATCTATTTTTCATACCCCTAAAACACCTCAATCCACGCGTATGGAGTCGCGGGCATCAGCTAGTATTATATATAAATCGGTGGCCCACACCCGAAAATTACACAAAAAGCTATAAAAATTCTTATTTGAGGGGCCTCATAGAAGCAAATGAGAAGTAAATTCTAATTTCCAGCTTGATCTTGTAGGTAGTAGAAAAAGGTATAACCTTTTTATTTTGTGTTAGTATGCTTTCACCGTTATAAATTCAATGGAGTATGGAAGGCGTGTCAGAACCGCATCCTCATTCCAATATTCAACGTCGTTAATCCTCACTAAATAATTATAAGCGGTGACCAATTATCCCAACATAATTCCAGTCAGAGAAGTATTTGAGAGCATTAGGCGTTGAATCAGAAGTTAAATCAACAAACGGAATACACAAGACGGTCTGTCCGTCGCATAAATTGTGAAGTTAGGGCAAAACTGGCGCTGGCGACCATCCAGACAGATAATAAGATGTTTTCAAAATTGTTTGCCGAATCTTGAATATTTAATTTTCCGGACGTGATTATGTCTGACTGGCTTGTGAATATTATCTGTCTGCATCGGAATCTTCATTACTGGGAGACGTGACCCCTATACGCTTAATAAATTTTGGTGGACTTTATTGAGCAAAATTGCACAATTTATAACGCCGTTTGTGACATTCAAAAGCGAAATTCTGTGTTATGTTTCCAAAGACATACTTTGCTCCTTAACTCACACCGCTGGGATATGAAATCATAATACTTTAGGAAAGATAAAACATTATATCATAGTGCCTACAAAGAGAAAAATCGTTCAAAAATTATTGGCACAATTGAGTATTCTTAATAAGCAGGTTCCTTTCTCTACAATCATATCCAAGTGACGATTGACAATATTGGAGGAATCTGTGTCAAATATGTTTTTTATTGTATCATCAGTATATTATTAAGTAAGTCAAGTGCAAAGAAAAACCTTGAAAACCCCAAGAAAATCGTATATAAAATTCAAAAATGTGTCTTGGAGAATTTTCTAGGGCAGTCTTGTGATGCACCTGCACGAACCCTGAATATTCATGTGTATAAAAGAATAATTATCTTGTCAAATTACCAACCAGTGAGTGAAATGCGAGAATTTGTATGTTTGTATTTGCTCTTTGTACAAACGGATTACGCTGAACGGTTGACTGTATTTGGATGAAATGATGGAATTTTTAAATACTGGTAGGTATCTACGTAATACCTACGTGTATGTTTACAACACATGCTTAATGTATCCTAGAAACCCCGAAGTCCAGTACATCCTACTATTCTATAAAATTTAATATCATTAATGCAAGAGTGTCAGTTTGTCTTTACCCGATTTCCAAAAATATATTTGGAAATCGAATGGTTTGAGTTTTAATCACTCTGCAGCTACGAAGCAAAGGATTTTTTATGGTCATTCTATAGTGTTCAAGCATATTATCTTAAAATGTTAAAAAGTATAACATTCTGTTTTAAAAAAGCTAAAGTTTCAGAGAACGGCTTGGCCTTTTCAGGGCCTTGATCATTTAAAAAATTAAAACACATTCATAGTTTAAAGTAAGCACTTTAAATTACAAATAAATCAATTAATAGTTTATTAAACTATGTATAAAGAAATTCAAAAAAATAAAAATAAAGTCCTAGATCATATACCTACCTTCGTAGTGTACTTTCTTTAGCCAGAATCACAGTAGTCTCAAGAGTCAAGATGACCCTGTAACTTTCGAACAAAAGCGTAACAAAAAAGTTCAAAAAAATTCGCAGTGCACATAAAGTCGGCTGTTAAACTAGGCCGCGTGTGTGAAAGCGGACAGCCCACAGGCCTGAATAGATTTTGAAGTAAATTTCACTTTGAGCGCGGCCCCTGGCGCAAAAAGTTTCTCGATTGGATGCTGTTTCATTATCTCGAACGAATCAGTGAATCTAAAGGCTGTTCTTAATTGAAAAGTTTCAAATGCTTGACGTTCGAGTTTTACTTTATTAGTACGAATTGATGTTAACACCTAGGACTACATGTAGGTACCTATATATTATTGCTAATCAAGCTGATAATTAAAGATTCATCATCATCACGGTTTGTTGCTTCCTCCCATTTAATACAATGCTACGTGTGGCATGCTGGAGGCATGCTGGTAGGCGAGTAAGACATTGTGTATAAATACGGGCGTCATTCTGTTGAAAACTCAGTCTTACATCGGACATGGTCGGTGGTACACGTCTGTGTCACTTATATGAATATCTTAATATACAGTGTTGTAATATACGACGACCGCTGACCGTGTAGCGCTGTAGTCTTAACGTGCGGAGGCCCCGGGTTCTATCCCCGGCAGCGTATATTTGGGAATTTATAATTTCTGAATTTTCCCTGGTCTGGCGTGGTGGGAGGCTTCGGCCGTGGCTAATTACCACCCTACCGGCAAAGACGTGCCGCCAAGCGATTTAGCGTTCCGGTACGATGCCGCGTAGAAACCGAATAGGGGTATACCGCTACCATCTTGGACTGCATCGTCACTTACCATCAGGTGAGATCGCAGTCAAGGGCTAACTTGTAGTGGATAAAAAAAAAGTATACAAGTGTATAATTAAGTGTATATGGTGAGAGAGGGGACATTACATTATGCTTATCCCGTTTTTTAATAGGTACACTTAAAAGATTGAGAATACGTGTGGATTTCATATTTAGGTTGGACGAATTTTTGAATCAGATTAGCACCACGATATTATTGTAATAAGTCGTTGGGTTAGCAGGACGACTTTTGCATCTAGCTCCCTGCGTCGCCTTTGATCTTTTCTTCCAATTCCTACTAACATTATGTTAGCACAGTCTCTACTTCTTCCTATTCTTGATTATTATGCCGACGCAAGCCTGAAGGCCAGTTTAATGGATTTGACTTACGTCATAAAAAAACTATTATTATACGACTGCCTGAAAAAAGGAGTATATTGTTTTCAGGGTTCATGTATGTATGTATGTATGTATGTATGTATGTATGTATGCATGTATGTATGTATGTATGTATGTGAGTTTGTATATTCCACCATAACTTCTATACACCTGAACCGATTTTGATAAATGAGATTTAACGCTGATGCTAAAGCCCACTTAACTAATTATAATACAAAACTTCGCTGAGCAGAGTTTAGCCTGAGCCAAGTAAAACAAATCCTAAATACCTAATTAACGTTCCTATATTTTGTTCAACATTTTAAACTTTCCCAGGGCTTTATTCAATGAAATAAGATTATAATTATTTGAATTTGATTTGACTTGAATGAGAAAGTTGGAATCCATCTTAAAACTTGTCAGGCGCAAATACGGACTTGGAAATTATCCATGCTGAAACAAAGTTTATTATAGGCACAGAATAGGTAATAGTACAGTATAGGTAAGTACTCAATAAAGAATAATTATTATACACTAGTTTAGAACCACGACTTCGTCCGCGTTGATTTAGGCTTTCTTTCTTCTTTATCTTTTTGGCAGGATCAAATGCAGATACGGCCTGGAAAAATCGTACGTGACGAAAAAGGGTTAAACTCTGTTTTCCTCCCCCTTGTATAGACGGAGAGAGACAAGAAGAATAATTCCAAGCAGCTTTGAATAGCACAGCGGGAAAAGAGCTGCATGACGTCTCAGGTTCAAATCCCACTCATGGAATTAGGAATTTTTTTTAGTACCGTTCTTACGGGGTTCGAATTTAGAATTTTAGAGAGACGAATATTTTTTTGAAATGTCATGTAGGCCAGCTGATCGATGCCTCAGGTCACCCCAAGGGATGCCGCTTATATTATTACTAGCTGATGCCCGCGACTTCATCCGCGTGGATTAAGGTTTTGTGGTTCCCGCGGGAATTCCTTAATTTTCCGGGATAAAATAGCCTATGTGCTATTCCAGACTATAATCTTTCTCTGGGCCAAATTTCATCCAAATCCGTTCTGCCATTGAGGTGTGATTGAGTAACAAACATCCATCCATACATCCATCCAAACTTTCGCATTTATAATCTAGACTAGACTAGAAGAAATAGAAGAAGATTTAGCCCAACGCCTTAGCCTGAACAATCATTTAGACTGTTTAAGTAGGATATTTTTGTAAATATATTATTAGTGATATTTTAGTTTTAATAAAGCTATTAATTTTTTGTGTTGTATATTTTGTTGAATTATACAACACAAGAGAATAAATAGATAAAATAAAATTAAAGTTCTATAATATAACCAATAACCATTGAATAATTATAAAAACAAAGTCTTTGATTTTCTGATATAAAAGTAGGTTAGATACGTGTACAAAAATATTATTTAAAAGATCACAGACAGGCAGACACCCTTTCTCATTTTTATTATTAGCAGGTAAGGATTAAGCATGGATAAAGATAGATTTCTCTGAAAGAATTGGAACCTAAGAAGATTTGGACAGTTTGGAAACTAATTTGCATTTAAGTCATTTATCTTAAGGAATGGGCTTTCAAACGGTTTTAACAAGTCTTAAATTTTGTAACTGAGATTATCCAAAGGTCAAAAAACAGGGAAGATGGGAAGGAATAAGAAATAGATTACAATCTGAGAGCAAAAAGACGGTCCACTGATTCGACGAGCCAGGGCGGTACAGTCGGATAGGGGCAGCGTCGTATCCAAGATGTTGCAAATTCGAACCTTGCTCATAAAATTTGCAACTTCATAAAATTACTTGCATTAACGAAAACTCGATCAAAAAGAACTAGCATTCTTACGGGCTGTCGTTTAACACCATAAGCAAGTGTTGGGGTTTTCTGACAAGAAACTACTTACTTGTGTGTACTTTTACCACACCACACACCACATTGTATTTTCACACATTTTGTTTCGTCCTGCCCTCTGTAATTCTTCATGTTTTTGACATGAAACTTTACACCCAACGGACAGCTCTCAGTCTAAAATATCTACTTATTATTATTATTTTACATTCCAACTAGCTCATGCCCGCGACTTCGTCCGCGTGTATTGAGGTTTTTTGATTCCCGTGGGAACTCTTTAATTTTCCGGGATAAAAGTATCCTATTTGTTATACCAGATTATAATCTATCCCTGTGTCAAATTTCATCCAGACCCGTTCAGCCGTTCTGGCATGAAATGGTAACAAACATCCATACATACAAACTTTCGCATTTATCAAGACACGCGGAAGCGTGTCCAGCCAAAGTTCAAAAAAACTGGCGAGCAGCACCGTGTGTAATATTACACGAACCATTTGGAGCCACTTTTGACCCCCTCATAACTCAAAAACTATTTCACATAAACATGTCAAATTTGGCGCATATATTGAGACCCGTGAGATACATATGTGCTCCAAATTTCATAAGCACACCTCAAATGGTTATTTAGATATAAACTTACAAAAATCGTCATTTTTATGATCAAAGGTATAGATCAAAACTCTGACACGAGGCATGCTACCATTGTTTAAAGCCGTATTATTTTAATATTGTTGACGTTTCTGTTGTAGTGTTATAATCATTATTTTAAGGACGTCAAAGTACGTGACATTCAACCGTTAGTTTGAAACAATACTGCTTTAAGCGGTGGTAGTAACTCCTTAACTATTGAAAATGACACATAATTATTATTTTAATGTAAATAATAATGAATAATAATATAGTTGCATTAAAACCTTACCTTCGTATTCATACATTTTGTGCAACGAAACGTCATTGACAGAAAAGAAGAAGAAACGTATTTGAAGTCGTCAGTTCAAGCTGTCAGTCATTGTGATTTGTATTCATTGTTTATAGTGGTTTTAGTGATATCGACTGTTTACCGTGCTTGTTTTCAATGTTTCACTAAAAACTTTTGATTTTGAACTTTTGCAATCAAAATTGATGAGATGTAGAAATGTGCTGTAGAGGTAGTCTGACCATAGATGTAATCTGTCAATGTCAGTGTAACTCTAGGTACACTATATATTTTTCTTGAGAATTCTCGTCTTTAATTATCTTGTACAATGAGTCGTACAATAGAATTACTGGTGGGTGACACACTGACCTTACACCAAATAATAAGTACCTACTAATGTAAAACGTAAACTAAACTAATAGAAAAGTCCTATTACAGTGTAAAGGATTATTTGAATGATAGCAAGGCATGGGTATGAATTGTTACAACGGCTGATTATGTAATGTTATATTATAAGTACATATATATAATTTCAAATATTTGTGAGATGGTGATAATAAAAAAAAAGCGGAGTTTATTGCGGGCTCTTCTCAGACCAGGGCACGTTTGGAACCCTCGTAGCTTTAGTTTTAAGATATCGTAGTTAATTATCACCATCACGTCTTATGCTCTGTAAGCATGACGTTCAGAAGGTGTACTTTGTAGGTACATATTTTGAATAAATATGTTTTGAGTTTGAGATTGAGTTCAATAATTTCTGTACAAAAAGTAATGATATCCCATCAAAAACATAAATGTAAAATGAGAGCCAAGTTCAAAATTGTGATATATATGCCTTGGTTGTTGATTTCAGCGACAAAAGAAGTGAGATCTAAATGGGTGCCAAGTTCAATGGTCAGTCCTGAAATTTATATATCCCATCAAAAACATAAATGTGAAATGAGAGCCAAATTCAAAATTGTGATATATATGCCTTGGTTGTTGACTTCAGCGACAAAAGAAGTGAGATCTAAATGGGTGCCAAGTTCAATGGTCAGTCCTGAAATTTATTTATAACAACATATAATATTTTATAACAACTTAAAATATCATTTCTTCTTATAACTTAGTATAAAATGTTGAAGACTAAGGCTTTGGCTTGGCTAGTTTCCATATACGAATTATTATTAAGTAGGTACCTAAAAGTACAGTTTCTACCAGCAAGCCAAATTTTCGGAAGAATAAAATAAGAACTTACAGCTTTACAACTTGTGAACGCTATAATTCGTATATGAAAACTAGCCAAGCCAAAGCCTTAGTCTTCAACATTTTATACTAAGTTATAAGAAGAAATGATATTTTAAGTTGTTATAAAATATTATATGTTGTTATAAATAAATTTCAGGACTGACCATTGAACTTGGCACCCATTTAGATCTCACTTCTTTTGTCGCTGAAGTCAACAACCAAGGCATATATATCACAATTTTGAATTTGGCTCTCATTTCACATTTATGTTTTTGATGGGATAATATTGTACAGATTAGAACGCGGAAATTCATCTTTTATCAAAATAAAAGATATAATTACTTTGCTAAGTAATAATAAGTGAAACACCATAACTCTTAACGCTGCAATACTTTTATAACAAATGTAAAAAGAAATACTCACATGATGTGTGCTTTTAGTGAATTGCGAAGCCATTGGAATATCGTAGAAAAATACCTATTTTGTTGAATACTACCTACTGGAAAACTTGGAAGAGCTTTTCCTAAGCTTTGGTTTTAATGGTACGTAGGTATTCACTTAAAGAGAAAAGTAAAAGTAAAATATACTTAATTGTACACAATGAAATAAAAAGACAAAAACAATCATTTTAATGGTAACGGCACAACAGGCGGCCTTATCGCTTAAACAGCGATCTCTGTTCACTTTTTCAGCTCATTTACCTTTAACCTTAAAGAAGGCAATCAAACTCGAAGTCTAAAGCCATTTATTCAACGTGGGTTCAAATTCTTGAACGTCGATTGTTGACTCGACTGTTTAACGGATTGAATCTTGATTATTAGCCAGAATTAATGGCGATCATCAAATTGTACCAGTTATTGTTTCCAGAATGGAAGCCTGGATAAATTTCGACATTTCGAACAGTTGGGAAGGCAAAGAAAGCTTTGGGTTAAATCCAACGAAACCGATCTGGATGAAACTTGATCTTGATTCACTTGATTAGAGATTTTATTATATATTATTGTATCCCAGAGACGGACATAAAAACTATATTAATACTTTAATATTATAAATGCAAAAGTGCAGTGTCTGTCTGCTATGCTTTCACGGCCCATCTGTTCAACCGATTTTGATGAAATTTGGTACAGAGATAGGTTGTATCCCGGGAAAGGACAAGGCCACTTTTTATCCCGGAAAATTTAAGAGATCCCGCGGGAATCGAAAAACCTTTATCCACGCGGACGAGGTCGCGGGCATCTTCTAGTTATTTATATCCAAGGAAAACAAAAAGTAAGTTCCCTCGTTATTTTAGACAATCCAAGCAGCCGAAGAGTAATAGGCATATTAATATAAGTATATAAACGATCCAACCCGCTCCGTTACAAGATAATCAGATTCTGCGCGGTATCGCACACAGATCGCGAAATTGCTCTGTACTAAAGTCGGCTCCCTAAGGATGCTGGCGGTGAAGGCGAAGTTTCGTATCTACAGAAAGTTAGGGAATGGAGACCTCTGTCGAGTTATACAAATGGTTATAGAGATCAGGCTTTTCTTATTTGAAAGGACTAGAAGTTTAATTCGCTATAATCCGCCAAAGCCGACAAATATATTATGCGGTGCTGCGTGTAGCTTATAGCGATATTCACCGCTCAGTAAGGTAGCTATTCGCACCGCCACAACACCACACCACACAAATCTTCCATATTATTCTCAACGTACGTAACACTCCGACACCGGAGCATCTTCAGGAGATGTTGATTCGACAATGCACAATTGTAAAGACAATAATCGTGCATTACTTAAGCTACACGCGGTACCACATAGTTACCAGGGTGGCTGAAAAGTTCTGAGCCTAAGGTATTTGCAGTCGTGCTAATTACTCATCCGGCGGGTCACTAGTTATCTATCCACTATATAAGAGAAGTCTCATGTCATTAGCTCCAATGCATCGATTAATACAACCGTGAACATCAACATGCCTGTGGGCACCCAAGCCTAAATTGTTCACGCCACTTAACAAGCAGCGATGAGTTGAAACTTCCGAAGAATTTTTAGACCTGTGCAAGGTCAATTTTGAAAAAATATGCACTCGCACTGTCACCGTTGATAAAACGTGGATCCGACCATACGAACCAGATTCAAAGCAGAAGTCAATGCAGTGGATAGAGAAGGGGGAAAAGCCGCCGAAGAAGTTCAAGGTGAAAAAATCGGGTTCCAAACTCATGGCCACCAATTTATGGGATTGCGAAGGAGTTTTACTCATAGGTTATCTTCCAAAAAACTACCAAACATGCAGAGTATTATGCTGCGCTTTTAAAAAATATCGCGAAGCCATTGTTGAAAAAAGAAGAGGCGAAATCAGCAAAGGAATTTTGTTTCTGCAAGACAATGCGCCGGTTCACACAGCGCGCATTGCGAGGCAAGCCATGCGAGAAACTGGCTTCGATGAAGTAAACCACCCTCCTTGTAGCCCAGATCTGGTCCCTAGCAATTTTATTTATTTAAAAATTTGAGAATGGACCTATCGGGACGAAAATTTGGGAATGATAAAGAGATGGAGGCGGTTGTAAATGAACATTTTCAAGCCAAAGACGCAGGTTACTTTTTTTCAGGGTTACAAGCCTTCTTTAAAAAATCTCAAAGTGCATTAAGTCCAGGGGGACTACATCGAGAAATAAATTTAATTTAGATTTTTTACCTAGACTTTTAATGCCCTAGGCACAGAAGTTTTCTATGTCAGCTTTGGCGGATTATAGCGAATTAAACTTCTAGTTCCTTCATCATCATGGATTTCCGCAAAGTAACGCCTGCTTCTAGTCAATATTATCTCATAATTTGTTATTGTCGTCAACCTATAGACGAACCACAGCTGGACAAAGGTCTTTTGAAATAGTTTTATATCATGTAGGTCTACTCGTGCCATTTATGCTACATCAGGTCTCTACCACCGGTTCAGAAAACAGTCCTACTGAGAAGAGACGGCAAGAACGAAAGCAAGCAGTTGCTCGTTTTCTAAAAGAAAAAAACGTTGCACGATACAGATAATTTACATTAGGTACCATATGTTTAATGTAACCAGTTGACTTGTGAGCTGCTGAATGCGAAGCTAATAACTAGCTAAGTTCCATGAAATTTTGTCATTAAGAAAATCATCAATAGTATAGTAGTAGCCTTGACTCAACAACAGATGCTGTTTTATTATACGACTGCCTGAAAAAAGGATTATAAGTTAGTATATTGTTAGCCTTTAAATCTTGCCTTGATCTTGACTTCCACTTGATGATGTAGACTATCCTCCGCTTTCGGGGAATATTTACCAATGCTTTCCAATGCAAGGTCTCTATTCTAGCAACTTTGAGACCCCCCACGTCTATAGGTTCTTTAAACTATGTTCTTATTTTGTATTGAAAGCGAAATAAGATGTGCATTATAAAGTATAAACTAATGTTAGGGCTACACCGTACACGTCATTATGCTGGATGAGCAACGTTAATCGTTATTGAATGAGTGACTGACCATGGAAAATTAATTAAAGCCTTATTTTTTTTTCTCGTGCATACATATTTTATTCATAGTTCTTGGTCAATATCACTACAGTCAGAAAATTATATTTAAATATAATTCCCAAAAACCCATACTCTTAGTAGAGTCGCCTATGGATCTGATATAATTAATAGATTGCGAAACAAGTGAAATTAATATAACGAATTAAAAAATACGACTGCTCTGCCATATTATTTTTGGAGTTTACCTCTATAAGAAGCGATTTGCATATAATATACCTAGCCTTTGGAATCTTATTCACATTTTTTATTAAATTATATTTTTTTGTGAATCACTAAATATTGAACTATAGTGTTATATATTTTTGGAATCTACTCCTCATTTTCTAGATGATGATTATATAGTTAATTTTATTTTCGAATTATTTTTTTCTATTTTGGTCTTTAATGGGGGCCATGGTCACCCTATAAATTTAAAAAAAAAAAATACTAGCCTATGTCACCCGGAATAAGCTAGGAATTCTAACGATACCTCATTTATCAAAATCGGTTCAGGCGTATAGAAGTTATGGTGGAATATACAAACTCACATACATACATACATACTTACATACATACATACATACATACATACATACATACATACATACATACATACATACATACATACATACATATACATACATACATATATAGCGATACATACTTACATACATACATACATGAACCCTGGAAACAATATACGCCTTTTTTCAGGCAGTCGTATAAAAAAAGGACATTATTAATTCGATCTGAAGAATGTTTTACTTCTAATTGAACCAATTTCTAAAAATTGAGATGTCTGATGACGATTTCAGGTGCTCAGTAAGCAATAAGGCCGCCTTTGCATACCTATTTTATAGTTAACTTTACCTTGTATTTTTCATGTGTGCAATAAAGTATTTTTCTATCTATCTATCTATCTATAATTTTAATCATTATTAATCAATCATCATTACAAACTTGAAACCTTTGGTTCAATAAGTGAATTTTGTTTTGGAGAAATAAACCGATATTGATGAAATTTGAGAGAAATATAGCTAATATTATGGAGTAAGGCAAAAGCTTATTTCTGTTAAGTTAATAATAAGTTAGTGAAAAAAAACTTACCGAAATTTCGAAAATTTTTGCAGGCACAAAATAAAAACCAGCAAAAGTCGCACTTCGAATGTTCACGTAGATCGAACTTTAATACGACTCCCCGTACTCGGTAGCACGTGCGTACGTTATGAGAGCTTTCACGGCACTGAAGAGTGAAGGCTGTGGAAGTACAGCCTGCAGAGTACAGGCCAATTGCTGTTGCAATCGCGATCGGCTTGCTACGCCTTTCGTGAAACTTCAGCTGGTATTTTCGCAATGCGTTATCATCATACGGAAACGCTGAATACGATTCAAATATTCAGAAAAATTTCAAGTTTTTTTATTATTTATTTCGTAGGTACAGCAAACAGAGTATTACTTGTGTAAGGTAAAGCTATCATATAGCTTAGTAGTTTGGATGTAGGCCACTTATTCGGGTGGTTGGCGGTTTGATTTAAGGGAATGCCCTTCTATGCATTTTAAAAGCAATAAAATATCACTTGCTCAGACAGTGAAGGAAAACAATAAAGATACATCAGGTGAGATCACAGTCAAGGGCTAACTTGTAGTGGATAAAAAAACGTGTGGTGTCGTAGGACTCCACATAGGAACGAAATTCCTTATTACATAAATATTAATTTCCAGTTCTAGTCGAAGTAAAAGAAAAAATAATTATTCAGCTATAAATTTGTTATTATATTTAAAATATATTATTATATATAAAATATTATTATATAAAACTACTTTACAAAATTATCTTAACACTTTTATTTTATTCACAATGATACATAAAAATATATATAATAATAACCCGGTATAGCGAACATACATAAATTATATATAAAAAAAATTGGCAGTATTATAGACTGCGAAAGAAGTGAAAACGAATATTTAAAAAAAAATTAAAATATAAACCTTAACATTAAGTGATTAAAGTTTAATGTAGTAAATTTATATTTCAGACATTTTGTCTTTGTAACAACGCGAGCGTGTTTTCACTTCAAAATCTTACGTATTTTCGTTACGAACGTTTTTTGCCGTTTAGGGTACCCCTCTGCATCGTCCCATAAGGAACTTCCGTTCCAAAAAAACTTCGTGAGGAAACCTGCATTTTTTTTAACCCACTGAGTACAAGTTCGCCAACGCCTGCGATCTCACCCGGTGGTAAGTGATGATGCAGTCTAAGATGGTAGTGGGCGAAGCTACGGCAGTTATATTAAGCACGTAACCCTAATCAGTTTGTACCGGCACGACATTCATTCTTACTGTATCTGATAGAGATTCGTAATGTAATCATTACACTATAATTATGTCAATATCACTTTATAATTTGACAAAGGTTTTTATAAATTCTTCTTCTTCTCATTCGTTCACTCTTGGTAGAGTGGTCATGGTTATGATGGGCTTCACAACAGCTCTAGCGATCTCCCTCCAGCGACTTCCGTTGGCGGCATCACGGGAACACTTGAAGACGGATAAATTTGTGGCGGAACGGACTGAATCCGTCCACCTAATAGGGGAGCGACCACGTGGACGAGTATTCTCAACTCGACTTTGTACAACGAGATGTTCTATCGTCTTCCTAGTAATATGAGTTTTTATAAATACGCAATGTTTAACTGTTAAATAAATAAATAAATAAAATAAAAATATACCTTTAGTTAGGTACTTATAATGTTACATTTTCAACAGTAAAATGCAAATTCTTATGCAACTCAATACAGTAAATGAGTCGATTCCGATCGTGGAATCGCAATTCCACCGCCAGTTGATATGCGCCATGTCAGCTCCATCCATTCAGAGATGATAAGGGGTGTATTTCGAGCGTCTGATTTGTATATAAAGTGGGGTTCATTGATGCAATCACGTTTAGGGATAAAATTACATTAGAGTCAGTAATATACGGATTACAGTGCCGAGATTTGACCCCTTTTCTGAAGTTTTCTTGCCAATTGCCGGCTCTTTTTACATATAATTTATTTCCGTATATAAAACCGAGCCACTGGACCTAGAAAGCTGAAATTTTGCTCCCTTTATAATGTAGCCAACATCGAAATAGAAATATGTACTAAAATTCTACATCTTATTTCTACAACATAATGCTAGTCAAGGAATAATATAGAATTTTTCGAAATTCTCAAATTTCGGAAAACCCGTCCTTATTACAAAGCTAAAAATACAGAACGTCCGCATCGGAGTGGAACGTCGTTTTGTCCTGTCGCCTAATTTGCGCGCTCTATATAATAGTGAACACGTAATTTTTGTCGGACAAACATTACATGTTTTCGTCCTCACAACAACTCTGTAAACAAAACGCAATGCTCCGACAAGCAAATGACCCGATAATAATAGAAAACATTAGTTTATGGTGCATATAATCTGAAAACTACCAAACTTTTCCAATACGAAATAATCTGAATGAAACTTCAGCTTAAACTGGAAAGCCGGCCAATTATTGCGGAGTAAGAAAATAACTACAAAAGTTAGTTGCAGTCTCGATCTGTACGCTTATTCTAAGTTTTTACATTGCAAATTCGATTGATCGTAATCGAGCGTTCGATCACATTAGCGTCAAAGTAAAATGAACCATAAAAAGACCACTTTAGAGCTCAATTTCGTGCATCCATTCACAGCCAGCACTCGAAATGATAAGTTTTCGAAATAACAATCTGATGTGCATTTATGTAATTTGTCACTTTAAATCAAGAGTTTTCATAGTCCCACAAATTTACCTGACCCAGTGGGCAAAATTGGAACAAATTTTTATGCCTGTTTACTTTTTTGTTTTGATTTTATTTTTTACTACCGGTCGCCCGCAACTTCATCCGCGTACAATTTCTGATTTCCCATGAGATTTTCCCGCTGCAAAAGGCCTACTACAGCAGCTATATAGAAACGGCAGGTTTTTATTATTTAAGACTAATAAGTCCATAATGCTGACTTGAAAAACTTATAGCCTTCATGCAAGCTTTTAACCCCTATTGCACGCTCTTTGGGGTGGATAATTGCTTATGCAGTTTATTATTACTTTAAGCTAATAACCTAAATCTTGATTTTCAAGACTCTAACTACAAAAACATAGGACTTGTATACAAATTTTCAACCCTAATTTCACCCTCTGTGGGGTAGAATTTTGTAAAATTGCTTATGCAGTTTATTATAACTTAAAATTAATAACCTTTATGCCGATTTTCAAGTATCTAACTTCAAAAACTATTACTATCTAGCCATTATGTAAGCTTCCAACCCCCATTTCACCCCTATTGGGGTAGATTTTCGTAAAATTGCTTATACAGGTTTTTATTATTTATAGCTAATTGCCAATTTTCATGTCTCTTGCTTCAAAAACAAAGGAGTTTCATACAAACTTCCAACCCCCATTTCAACCCCTTAGGGGTGAATCTTCTCAAAACCGTTTCTTAACGGCGATCTTGAAACCTAGAAGGAACCTATATTCCAAATTATCTGTATGCTTTATAGTTCCTGAGATATTGTACTGAATCAGTGATCAGTGAAGATTAGTCATACAAGCGACGCTGTCAGATAAGTATGTCGGGCTATACTACTAGAGGGTCCATTTTACTTTGTCGCCCATTTGATCGAACCTCGTTTACCATCAATCGAGTTTGCAACGTATAAACTTAGACTAAGCGTACTGAGAGGGGTGCTTTGAATCTCTGATAGCATTTTAACGAAGTGAAAATTCTCTTCTTCTTCGTATTTCGTAGCAAATTTATTTGATGGTATCAAGTTATCGTGGACGTTTTGCAATTGTAACTTTAAGATTGTTTACTTCAGAAATAACTTTGCACCCTTCTGTAGGTACGTAATAGTTTTTTTCTGTTGCTGGAGCAGATTTGGATCTATGGAGTATCGTTAGAACACTTACAATTTAAATCTTCCCGAGTGACATGGCTATAAATTTGCAAAACAATTCAAGAAGACAGGGCAGTCGAGTTTAAGCTCGTAGTAGGCCAAAAAACATGAAGAGGTCCACATAATATTTGCCCAAACAACAAAAACGGCTGCCAGACAAACAGGAATGACATATTTCCTTGTTTATGGCATCATTCCTTGTCCCCTAACCCAATTTATAGTAATGTCTGTCGTTTAGTTGGCTCAGGTGTGCACGCGGCAGATAATACACTAAATTGACTCTATAAATTAGTGTTAATAGGCTTAAGGTGAAAGGATTGCCTCGTTGGTCTAGCGGTTAGTGTAGTCGACTGCGGATCACGAGGTCCTGGGTTAGATTCCCGGTCAGCATTAAAATTGTTAGGTATTGGGTTTTTCAATTATGAAATTCTCAGTGTCCGCCCTGAGTTGGAAGTTGGCGGTGTTTCATCACCGTGCCTCGGAGAACACGTTAAGCCTTCGGTCCCGGTTATTATCACTAACATGATAAAAGTCGTTAAAGACCGCCAACCCGCATTGGAGCAGTGTGGTGGGTCTAAGCTCTAATTCCCTCTCTCCTATGAGAGTGGAGGCTTGTGCCTAGCAGTGGGACGTTAATAGGCTGTACTGGTGGTGGTGGAAGGGACATGCGCCACGGAGCTAAAGACCTCCGTGGCGCAGTGGTAAGCGCCGCACAGTCTAATAAAAGTGAAGTAGCTGGGTTCTATTCCTGACAGGAGAATTTTTTCTTTATTCCACTACATGTTAGCCCTTATCACCTTGCTAAAAACTGACCAAGTGCGATTCGCACACGAAGGGTTCCATACCATCGACAAGATTTAACATTTCCTATGTACTTTTAACCTACTTTCACAAAAGAAACAAAAGATACAGCGATTGTTATGGTCGAGGAAAGAACGACGAAAATAACAAGTTTCTGGTATGGTTTCCCCTTTAAATATTTAATTTGTATTAATAGTTGTTATAGCGGCAATAAAAACACTGAGAAAATTTCAACAGTCTACCCTCAGAGTAAAATTCTGAGAGTCTACCTTTTTATACGACTGCCTGAAAAAAGGAGTTTTCAGGGTTCATGTATGTATGTAATTATGTATGTGCGTTTGTATATTCCACCATAACTTCTATACGCCTTTATCGATTTTGATAAATGAGGTATCGTTAGAATCCCTAGCTTATTTCGGATGGCTTAAGCTAGTCAAATTAAAAAAAATATATGGGATGACCATGGTCCCGCATTAAAGATTAAAGTTGAAAAAAAAATCGAAAATAAGATTAACTATCTAATCATCATCTAGAAAATGATGAGTAGATTCCAAAAATATATAACACATCCAGTTCAACATCCAGTGATTCACAAGAAAATATCATTTAATAAAAATGTTAATAAGATTCTAATTTAACTAGATTAATTTAGATTTTTAACTTTTTAGTTTGTTTTTTGGCAGGGCAGTCGTGTTTTAAATTTTTTCATTATTTCGGTCCTGCGGTTCAGTTTAGCCCGCTAACAGACAAACTGACGGACGGACGGACAGCTGCGGAGGCCTATTGCCTGTTACAAGCGTTCTAAGCCTACGTGGTTTTTCGCAGTGCTGCCCATCAAAACTAACAATTGCTATTTTGATAATTAAAAAAAAAACCTCACGGATTGCCAACGGGACCCTATTACTAATAGGGTACGTTGCAACATATGGGTAAGGAACCCTTAAAAATTCTTGGTAAGTATATAAAAATAATTAAAGTTCTTTTGAAGACTCTCAGGCGCGATCATAAGCATAAAAAATAGCAAGGTTCATAAAATACACATAATTTCACGCAGGTCGGTAAATTGAAGCCGGTCGGTAATATTTCGACCCTCGTATAAGTGCTCTCGGAAAAAATCGGTTCACGAACGCTTAAGTACACTAACTTAAATTTAAGTGAGGCTGCTTATTTTATGGTCTATGAATGTGACATAGTGCTAAGTTATTCGTCACACACCCTATGTTAGACGAACACCAAATAGCGAGTTACGTATACCTACGGTGTCATTTCAAATATCACTTTCGTAATTCACGATCGTAACCTTGGACCTCGAGCGAATGGCCATGTTACGAGTGCATAGTCAGCGGATTCCACTGAATTGCATCACGTTATTATCAAATATTCGTTAAAGCCCGTCAACCCGCATTGGAGCAGCGTGGTGGGCCGTGGGTCTAAGCTCTAATACCCTCTCTCCTATGAGAGAGGAGGCCTGTGCCCAGGAGTGGGACGTTAATGGGCTGTAGTGGTGGCGTTGGGCATCACGTCCGAAGACACGTGACATCAGACATCACTTAGATTTTAGTACGAAAATGTAAGATATAAAAGCTAACGAAATAATGAGAAGATCGTTCATTAATTCTGTCGTATAACATCGATTAGAACATTAGGTTAGATTAGGTTGGCCTAAGGTAGTCATTACGTAAAACGTTGCGCCTAAAATCGACGCAGACGTTAGGTTGTCATAATGTAAGGATTAATTATATACATTTAAGTAGTAAATGAATCGTCGTTTCCTTCTGTGAACCTTCTGGCTGCCGCTAACGTAAATAGCGCGATACAAACGCGATTCTAACGCACATGCGCGCGTCAGTCGCCGGTAGCTAGAAACATTGCATTAAAAAAAAAAAAACATTGCAAAAAAAAATAACCAAAAACATTGCACACGTCTACAAATTCAGACGTGCGTTGGTATCGATACTATTGCGGTAACACGTCGACATACACGCGCTGCAGACGCGCGTTTGACGAATTACGAAGGAAACTAAAAAACCGCGCATACAACACGATTAAGACATGCTTTCAAGTCGCGTTAAACGAGCGTTTGTATTGAATCAAATTCTTTTTTGGACTGAAAAGGAGCAGACAAAGCGTTTTAACGCACGTAGTCGGCGCGTAGAAAATACGCCGTGTGCAGAGACTCTTAGTGTGCTTGTTTGTCCTTCAATCACGCCAAAACAGGGCATCGGATCGACTTGATTTTTTGCATGGATATAGTCTAGACTTGGAGTCACTTAAGCTACCCGCCTTATATGTTTATCCTGGAAATTTAAACTGTGGGATTCTTTAAAAATTTAATTCCGCGGTCATAATCAAGTAAAGAAATATAACTCGAAACACACGTTTTTTAATGTAATTTTTAATCAAGCCTCTGTAAAATAGTTTTACGGGAGTATTTGACTGTTACGGACTCTCCTGTCTCTGCTACCTTGCGGTTCTTCATAAATAGACGTGTTAGACATTCTTAGCGTCCGTGTGTATAATATCCATCGCTCTAACATCTAATTTCCTGTACAGACGTCCAGAGCGGGTTTTATTAGACTCGGATCGACCCACTTATTGCGCTTAAGTCAGTGGATACATATATGCAAGTTTCTTATTAAGTATATTTAATTTGCGTTGAATAGATTTTTTCTGATTCCCGCGGGAACTCCTTAATTAATTAGTTTGTTATAAAAAGCAGTCTACCACTTATTTCTACGAGATATCAAACTTTATTAAAATAGGTAAATAGAAAAGATTGGCCATGGCCCATGAAAGATTAGCAGTTAGACAGACACACTTTCCCATTTTTTATTTTATAATTTTGATATTGTGGACTTAAACTAGCCAATAGATCCAGCCACAGAAATGGCTGATGATGACACTTTTTCACACTGCCATGCAATCTGCGATCTCATGCATGGCAGTTATATTAAACCCATACCCCTATTCGGTTTCTACACGGCATCGTAACGGAACGCTAAATCGCTTGGCGGCAAGTCTTTGCCGGTAGGGTGGTAACTAGCCACGGCCGAAGCCTCCCACCAGGCCAGACCAGGGAAAATTCAGAAATTATAAATTCCCAAATCGACCCCACCGGGGATCGAACCCAGGACCTCCGCACGTTAAGACAACAGCGCTACACACTGCGCCACGGAGGCCGTCAAAAATCCTTGGCATTGTTTTGCCAACATAAATAAAGTGTTTTTATAATGACCGAACCGAATTCGCCGTCGCGCGTACAAAAATGTAGCCTCAGCAGCCATTTTAAATACGTAATTTTTCATAGCTGAATTTTTAAAAGTTAAAACAACACCCTTCATCATAAACCGAAACAATCCAAAAATAGCAATTGTTAGGAAATTATGTCTTATATTTTGAAACTCTTTGAACTCAAGTTGTCTTTATGTTTCATACAGAAGTTATTAATTATTATTAATAGTTTTAAATTAACCAGCCTGTTTATAATCATCTAGTGGCACCATAACTTTTAATTAACATGTCGAACACTTTTGCCTACTAAATCATGTACGTGTCGTAAGCAAAGACTCCGCCATCTTGAGCGAAGTTATATTCAGAGCCGTTGAATTTCAGTGAATTGGAGTCGAAGCGAAAATTCCATTACATGAAGCGAGCTGCTCACACCGGACTGCAGTTCTCAGGAAACTTGTTACATTTGTAGCAATTTTAGAGTTCCGTATCATCAAAAAATCCATTCTAAAAATTATAAATGTGGAATTATTGTGTTCATTTGTTGGTTTGTTTATTTCATTCACGACGCAATAGAACAACGGATCGGCGCATCGATATATATGTACAATGAAAGGGCCCATCTAGGTACTAGATGGGCCCTTTCATTGAAAAAAGTTGGGCGCCCGACTTGTAGTGCATGCCCTTCACCTATATAAGCCTGTCCTTGTCCCCACCATAGCGCTGTCCCGCTTTTCAGACTAGATTGCTTTAGTAAAATACGTCCACATTCTTTGTTTGACAGGGCTCGTCTCAAAAGTTCCCTCAGGATTTCAAAAACGTAAATACACGGACGAAGACACGAACATAATCTAGTCAGTAGTCTGTTATAGTTCTGTCCATTCAATCCAAAAACTACGCCGTGGGAGAAATTTGCACTTTGCCCCACGAAGATGCCCCACCCGTGGAGCATCTTCGTGGGGCATAATACGTCGATTTATAACTCAAATTGGAATGACCACCAGGGTTGGCTCGATGAGTTTCGTGGGTAGGTAGCTCTCTCGGAGAATTATTCATTTTAACATTCCATTGTACAAGACATCTCCGCCAAGTTCTTGTTATCTCGAACATTATACTAATTCTGATTAAAGTTACTGCAGACAAAAAAGGGTTCTATATTATTTTATCAAAGCAACGTGCCTACTCGTAAAACAAAGAGATTGAAAATATTATTATAATTTATTGACCATTTTACCCCGTATTATAATGGAGGAATTTCCTCACAATGGGTATTCGTCTATATTCTGCACGAAACTGACTCATGTAAATTGTAAATTAAGTAAGTAATTAAAAAAAAACTTTAATGCTTTTAAAATAACGTCAAGTCAAGTGAATCTATTCAGTACCGAGAGCAACTCGGCGGTTGCTCTTATAAAAAAAATATGATAATATAATTATATATGAATAGATACATAAGTAGAACGTAACTGCAGTCCCGAGCATCGCCTGGAGCGAGTCAAATCCACGCTCTTTTAAATAACAAGCTTTTTTTAATGAGATTTTTAAACTAGTGTAGGGCGTAATAATATAAATATTAATAATTTTCAACGTAGTAATTTAAATAGCCGGGTCTACCAGAAGATTTATAAAGTCTGACCCTTAACTGACCCCTAAGAAAGATTTATTCAGGAATGAAAGTCCTGCCCCCCAAAGTCGAGAGGTTTTGTTTGCATGGAAATGGGTATTCAGGCTTTGTTAAAAATAAAGGAATAGGTACGCAGGGCTTTTCAGATAAATTGCGTAATTCAGGCAGGTAGTTGTCAGTGCCGTATGCAATCAGAGCTCACTTGATGTAATTAATTGGCTTCAAGCGCTGTCTCATTCAGCCCTCTCGCTCTCTTCAGTAGGTACAGGGAGGGTGTGTGTACACCATAGATATGCTTGCACGCATAGATATTATGTTAATTTTTGAAGTGAAAACTGGTTTTGGCGCGTTGCGCACTTTTTGGTTGAGGGTAAAAATGTGGAAACGCGAGACCGACACCGTTCTTCTTAAAACAAAAGGACTTAAGTATAAATAGTACATTCGTTATTAAACTTTAATGACTTTGTTGTAAGGTTTATATTTTAATTATTTTAATAGTGCTGTGTTGTTATTTTAAATTATTTTAAATATTCGTTTTCACTTCTATCGGCAGTCCCTATGACTGCGAATTTTATTTTGATTAACTACAAGTTAGCCCTTGACTGCGATCTTACCTGATGGTAAGTACTGATGCAGTCTGAGATGGTATGGCAGTTAGATTAAACCCATATCTTCTTATCAGTTTCTACACGGCATCGTACGGCAACGCTAAATCGCTTAGCGGCACGTCTTTGCCGTTAGGGTGGTAACTAGCCACGATAGAAGCCTCCCACCGGGCCAAAAATGAAATGAACATACAAACTAATACATACTAATATTATAAATGTGTAAGTTTGGATGGATGGATGTTTGTTACTCAATCACGCCAGAACGGCTGAACGGAACTATATTAAATTTGGCATAGAGATAGATTACAGTCTGGATAACACATGTGTGTGTGACTATGTGTGTCGCTACTTTTTATTTCAGAATATTCAAAAAAGTAACCGTAGAAACCGTAAAACCTCAATCCATCGCGGAAATCAGCTAAAACGGTGTTTAAAATCCGTTCCCAATGCAAACTGTCAGTGATGTCACTTCGTCGTATCTACTACTCGCTATCTATATAGCGTCGCTTTATGCAGTATTTATAAATACATAATATGTAAGTATGGAAAAAATAAGTGATGTTTATCAAGTATAAAAGCTTCTAATGCAAAATTTTTGAGCGTCGCTCCGGCCTGTCTTTGATTTCGCGTATCCCCGGCGCACGCCTTTGGATAAATGGATAGCGCGCAAATACGAAAAGGTGCAAAAAATGTAACAAGAGCTTCTGGCTTCTATTTAGCTGTTTTCCCGCGGGGATTACTTACAATGTGCTTTTCCTTTATAATGGCTGTTTAGCTTTTTGGAATGCTTGTTTTTTGGGTTAATTTGATGTTGCATTGATGGTGCAAAGTAACCCAAACGTACGTACGTCCCAAAATGAATTTTTATCGCGGAAAATTAAAGAGTTCCTTCGAGAATCCAAAAAAACTTAATGCACGCGAGGGACGTGTCCTAACTCCTAAATAGATGTTAACATCTATTTCGGAGTCGTCTATCTATAATCTAGTACATATAGGTTTATGAACAAATACTAAGGAGTCTGGAATAAATTTAATAAACAGTAATGTCTCAGTCATCCGCGTAAATCCCAGGTCCGCTCCATTAAGCCGTCACGGATGTTGCGGATAATGGAAACTGACGTTATTTGCCGCGAAAACTTTTAATGTTATGAAATACGTGGGGCCATCCTGCTAACGCATAAAGCCATAAATTGTTTCATGATTATTGGCTTTCGTGTTTAAGAATTATAATCCTTATTTTAGAAATGTCAAGGTACGTGACATCAAACTGTCATTTTAGTAATATTGCTTAAGTATTGCTTGCGTTGGCAGTATAGCCTTGTTTATTGGTTTTAAACAAAACATTGGAAACGTTGAAAAGCTGTGGAAAATACCGAATTAAAAGTAAAGCAAGTACAGAGCATCAGTGTTCAGAAAATCCGTATGGTGCCGTTGGACACCCTGTAAGAACATAAGTTTTTTTCACTATTCTATCTAAAAAAATAAAAAAAACACCTACCAAGTCCATTTCCACGAGTGAGATTCGAACCTGACCTCAGAATTTATTATATTATTATTATTAATAATAATAATAATAATAATAACATAAGTTTTTTTCACTATTCTATCTAAAAAAATAAAAAAAACACCTACCAAGTCCATTTCCACGAGTGAGATTCGAACCTGACCTCAGAATTGATTATATCAGTGTTTTAGTCGGACCCTATCCGACTAAGCCACTGAGACAATACTACAACTGTTCAAAATGTTTAACCATAACTAAAATAATTACAGGTACTCTATCTAAACTCTAGAGGAGGAAGACAGAGTTCACCGCTTTTTTTCTTTTCAGTGCATTTTATCATAAAAAAACTTTTAACTAAGGAGCGGTGCTAGCCTGGTAGTTTAGTTAAGTCACCCGAATTCCTTTACGGGGTCGCTGTATCCCCGGGCACGCACCTCCGACTAATAGTAACTATAATTCAATATCACTTGCTTCAAAAGGTGAAGGAAAGCATCGTGATGAAACCTGAAAGCCTGAGAGTTCTTTATAATGTTCTCAAAGATGTGTGAAGCCGCACTTGGCCAGCTTGGTGGACTATGGCCAAACTCTTCTCATTCCGTGAGGAGACTCGTATTCAGTCAAGAGAGAGATAAAAATTTACGTTCTAATAAAAATCATCATAACATAATTTTTACCCATCGCCGACCCCAGAGATTGGGACTTTTTTAGAATTCTTATTGATTTTCCGGCCACTTTAAAATGTAGGCCACATCACTTCCCAGGTAACCAGGTCCCATTTAACTATAGCCATGCAAAAAACACGTAGATCAGTGGCTCATTTTCGGCGTGATTGAAGGACAAACAAAAACACTGTCGCATTTTATTATTCGTATATTATAGGATACATAATACACTTTGGTATTACTAATAATATTATCTATGATATATCCCAGCTTTAGCATCTGGTTCGTTCCTGCAACAGAAACGCATTTGTTATTCATTTATTCCTACTTCTGTTACATAAGTAGGTAAGAAAAAGTAAAATATAGTTACGGTTACATCTATGCAGGCAAAACTTCGTAGTGCGTTTTTATTTTGCAAATAAACTATATCCTAGTGTGCAATAAAGTAGGCATTAAATAAATGATAAATGATTTATTTATCTCACGTAAGACAACTTGTGTCACATATGATAAGTCAAGACTCTCCCGCCGGTTCTACTGAGAAGAGCCGGCAAAGAAACTCAATAAATATAGAATCCCCATGCGAACCCGGGGCGAGTCAACCAGTTCTTATTTTTTTCTCACAAGAGGCTCGCGTTTGACGAAAACCATGCTTAATACAAAGGAATGATGAGGTCTAGGTTGGAGTGTGCTAATAATAATTAAATCTAACAAAACCCCATAGCATATTCCAAGGAAGCTCCTACCGCAAAAGAGATTAATGGAAAGAGGACGAGACCCTCAGCAATGAGCAATACCACTCACCCCCCAGAAAAAGAGGAATTTAATAAAAATATTACCTTTTACCGCTCAGCGCGGATCGGTCGTATGGTGGAGGACTTTATCATATCGTAATAAGTCACAAGAACGTTGCCTGAAAACGTGTGAATATTTTTATTACTTTTCCAGCAAAAAGACTTAGTTTTTCTACACCTCATAGTACAGAGCCTCATCATTCTAATATTTCAACATGGTAGGTATGTTCAGATCTTTAACTATGGATGGGGATTTGGTTAACAAAAAAAATAACGATTTTAAGAGTAAAATACGTCTGTTTTCTTATTCGAAAAGTTAAATATAAATTTTAAGTTTAAAATTATTATCATATTTTCCAAATAGCTGGAGATTCTCTTTTGAATTGACTACTACCTAGATAAAATTAAATTGTCTTTTTAGCGAATGGTAATTCTAATTTCGCATTTTAAAATCATAATATTTTTTTGAACAAAACAAGATATTTAAACTAATAAAAAATAGTCACCGTATTGATCAACTGAAAAAAGTAGCAATTAACAAGACATTAGTTGATGATTAAAAAAAATTAGTTGATGATTTGCCTGGTGGGAGGCTTCGGCCGTGGCTAGTTACCTCCCTACCGGCAAAGATGTGCCGCCGAGCGATTTAACGTTCCGGTGCGATGCCGTGTAGAAACCGACTAGGGGCATGGGTTTAATATAACTGCCATACCTACTCCTAACAGGTTAGCTCGCTACTGTCTTAGACTGCATCGTCACTTACCATCAGGTGAGGTCGCAGTCAAAGGGCTAACTTGTAACAGTAACTTCAATTAAAAATATAAATAAAAACCTAAAATTTGATTATTTCTTACAAGCTTGCATCTTTATAGCTTCTACTACCTAACTTAATAAAAATGAAAAACTATTTACTAATTTATTATTTACTTATGTAATTAGTTACTTACGATCAACATCTGTTATTTGGACGTGATATTTTTGTTCTATGGCTGCAACAAAAATAAATTTAATTAGTCTTCTTATATGCGTCTTCATAGAAGATTATGTTTTTCAAACGGCTGGTAGAGTCTCTCCCAAACACAGAAAGTTAGAAGTGTGAATTACATACCCGTTGTCCTATGCGAAATACTGCACCACGGTTAACTGCCTCATCTGGTGATAGAAGGGCTGCCTCATTTTGCGGAAAGGATCAGCTTGGCTGTCTATCGCCGAAATGCAGCCAGCATTTTGCCATCATTACGCGCAGTTATGATTTGTATAAGTACCTAACTAGCTGATGCCCGCGATTTCGTCCGCGTGGATTGAGGTGTTTTGGTTCCCGCGGGAATAATCGAAAATAGAACTAGTGGTTCGCCCCGAACTGAGACCTCGCGGTATCCATAAGATAGTTGTAACTATATATTTGTAATAGTAACCTTTTATCATTAGACGCAAAGAAGCTAAAGAGTTATTGGAAGAACGAATAAACTTTTACCGGGCCCCATCTATTGACACCATTGTGAAGTTCTGTTAAAAATACTGAAGCTCATTAACTAGTGGTTCGCCCCGAACTGAGAACTCGCAGTATCCCTAAGATAGTTTTAACTATATAATATTTTAATGGTTAACTTTTAACATTAGACGCAAAAGAGCTAAAGAGTTATTGGAGAAACGAATAAACTTTTACAGAGCGCCATCTATTGACATCATTGTTAAGTTCTGTTAAAAATACTGAAGCTCATTAAAAATTTAATAATTTCGTTTCCATATAATTATTTATCAAATTTTAGTATTTGTTGTTCAAGTACAGGATATAATTCAAATAATTGATCAAGTTTCCGGCTCAGCCTTTCAGAAAATTGAGAGTTCTGAGGTCAACTTTGGACGTTAGAAAATCTCTACTTTGAAAGCCGGGGGGGCTATCGTCAATTTAAGTGGAAAAATTAAAAATATATATATTTTTGGGCTCAATTTGGTACCCATAATGAATATTTTGCATTACGCATCACAGTAAAAATTTAAAATAAAGTATTTTCAACCTTTATTTGTATGCAAAAGTATAAAGTTTATTTACTAAAAATAAAGTAGGATACGTTATTATAAAGTATGGTTGGCAGCCCTAGGACGGACGGACAAGTGCAAATTCACTCAAGTAGACTCAGAGACCTTCGCTTCGCTCGGTCTATTAATGTAACGTTTTCATCCACATCCTGCGTGCCAAATATATAACTGGTTATGCTAGCTATCTTTAAGTTTTATTGCGATGTTTTTTTTTAAATACAAAATTTAAAAAAAGGTAACAAATATGTACATTTTATAGTAGGCTCTAACATCTGCTTGACCCTCTCCATGCCGAAGATGTGGACGATGCTTCGGACGAAGGTGTGGAATTCCTCCATCCAGGAGGCGTTATCACGAAGCGGCGCTGACTTTGCTGTGAATTATAATAAAATAAGACAATAGGGATGCTGACAACACAATCAAACCACCAACTCTTTATCAAACTACAAAACGCGCTTCTAATAGGAAGTTTGTATGAAATACATAGTTGTTACGTTTCAACGCACTTTTTTTTCAATCGTTAAGAGTTTAAAATGATTATTTAATTTAAAATTAACTAAGGATATGTATACAAGGACCCGCTATTTTAATAACAGTAAGAAATAATTTATTTTTGACATAGGCATCATCCCTATTACGTCGCAGGTACCTCAAGAAACCCCCTACCGGTATGTAATGAATGAAAGGGGGTTACGAACGTCGGTAATGACGCAGAAAGAAGAAGATAAGTGCCTGAGAAGAGGAGTAATAAAGAAAAAGAAGGAGAATATAAAAGGACCTGATTCCAATATTATGAATTTGATCATAGTACCGATAAAAATCAATGGGGTTCCAAGGATCCATTCTAAAGTTATACCTAAATATTACCTGTACGCCCTCTATTCTTATGTTTTTTGGCTCTTGGCACCGGACCAAATTGTACAGAAGATGTTCCTGGAATCAACAAAAGTTTCACAAAATCTATAGCATTAGCAGCATACATAATATTATAAGGTCGCAGCCCAAACAATTATTTTATGTTAATAAAGTTTGCTTACAAAATAGGTATGACATAATAACTATTTATTAGCACTTTTTGTCAATCCGTCTGTTCGTCTGCCAGACTCTATGTCGCAGCTTTTTTTGGGATTTTGAGATTTTTAGGGTTCCGTAACTCAAAAGGAAAAAACGGAACCCTTATAGGATCACTTTGTTGTCCGCTCGTCTGTCTGTCAAGGCCCTTTTTATCAGGAACGTAGAGGTATCAAGCTGAAATTCATATCAAAACTAACTTCTAAGTCAACGCAATTAAAAGATACAGCCGTTTATGCTGAAAATTTTCGACACTCGCAAGGTAATCAAAACCTACAGGGTACTTCCCGTGAACTCAGAATCTTGAAATTTGGTACGAAGTAACGGCTTAAAGCAAAGATAAAAGAAACATTGCGAAAAGCATAAATATTTTGTTACATCATAATTAGGTATAATAAAATATTTTTAATATTTTATTTTAAACTTAGTACAGGTTTATACGTAACCCTCGGTGCGCGAGTCCGACTCGCACTTGGCCGGTATCTTTGAGATATTGAACCTCTGAATAAAGCGTTATGTTGTAAAGCTTTTCTAGATTTTACTCCATAACTCCATCTGAACCGATTTCTATAATTCTTGTTCCCGGTCAGTTTAGTCCCATAAGAATTTAGTGAAGAAATCGTTCCAAGATGGCGGACGGAACTCCTCAACGTGTAGGTAAATATGAGCAAATCAATCGTGATCAATACAAGAGATTTTTAACCATGCTGTATCCAAACTTTTTCCATACTTACCATACCTACTAATATGTATTATAAATGCGAAACTATGTCTGGGTGTTTTTCTGTGCGACTGTCTGTCTGCTACGCTTTCGCCTTTCACGGTCCATCTGTTCAACCGCAGATCAACTATTAACAAGATAAGATCCAAAATTATTCATTTACTTACCGTTTTCACTCACTGTAATAAATAAATTAAATGTATTATTTGACCTTGCCTTTATTACCTCTATGGACCTTGCGTACAAAGGCCTGCTCACCTCACAGACATTAAAGAACTTTGATATATTAAGCTCTGTTAATGAGATATACAATCAAAGTTAAAGAAAAGCAGACATAACATAAACATCACACCCACAGACAAGTGTATGGCAATCTGTGTCCTTTTCCCTCCAAGCAAAAATGTCTATGTTCCTATCTTTTTTTTAAATTTGTTTCCCTCTAAAAATCTGTAGCTCACCTACGTCACATGCAGGAGAAAAAATATTTGTCTAAGTCCACAGAGTACATCAAGACACGCGGAAGCGTGTCCAGCCAAAGTTCAAAAAAACTGGCGAGCAGCACCGTGTGTAATATTACACGAACCATTTGGAGCCACTTTTGACCCCCTCATAACTCAAAAACTATTTCACATAAACATGTCAAATTTGGCGCATATATTGAGACCCGTGAGATACATATGTGCTCCAAATTTCATAAGCACACCTCAAATGGTTATTTAGATATAAACGTACAAAAATCGTCATTTTTATGATCAAAGGTATAGATCAAAACTCTGACACGAGGCATGCTACCATTGCTTAAAGCCGTATTATTTTAATATTGTTGACGTTTCTGTTGTAGTGTTATAATCATTATTTTAAGGACGTCAAAGTACGTGACATTCAACCGTTAGTTTGAAACAATACTGCTTTAAGCGGTGGTAGTAACTCCTTAACTATTGAAAATGACATATAATTATTATTTTAATGTAAATAATAATGAATAATAATATAGTTGCATTAAAACCTTACCTTCGTATTCATACATTTTGTGCAACGAAACGTCATTGACAGAAAAGAAGAAGAAACGTATTTGAAGTCGTCAGTTCAAGCTGTCAGTCATTGTGATTTGTATTCATTGTTTATAGTGGTTTTAGTGATATCGACTGTTTACCGTGCTTGTTTTCAATGTTTCACAAAAAACTTTTGATTTTGAACTTTTGCAATCAAAATTGATGAGATGTAGAAATGTGCTGTAGAGGTAGTCTGACCATAGATGTAATCTGTCAATGTCAGTGTAACTCTAGGTACACTATATATTTTTCTTGAGAATTCTCGTCTTTAATTATCTTGTACAATGAGTCGTACAATAGAATTACTGGTGGGTGACACACTGACCTTACACCAAATAAACATAAAACCATGATAGATGAAGAAATGATATTTTAAGTTGTTATAAAATATTATATGTTGTTATAAATAAATTTCAGGACTGACCATTGAACTTGGCACCCATTTAGATCTCACTTCTTTTGTCGCTGAAGTCAACAACCAAGGCATATATATCACAATTTTGAATTTGGCTCTCATTTCACATTTATGTTTTTGATGGGATATATAAATTGCAGGACTGACCATTGAACTTGGCACCCATTTAGATCTCACTTCTTTTGTCGCTGAAGTCAACAACCAAGGCATATATATCACAATTTTGAACTTGGCTCTCATTTTACATTTATGTTTTTGATGGGATTAGATATACTGTCTAAGTCTTACCTATAACATGAAGCAGTAGGTTTGTTGAGTTTTCTGTTTCTAAAAAAAATATGTATAATTAGTTAATGAAATTAGAAAACACGACTGCCCTGCCAGAGATATTTTCTAACTTTCGGACTTAGATAATTTCTTTATTGCTACACAATTAGAAAGATACTATAAGCTGATGATGCCCGCGACCGCGTGGATTGAGGTTTTTTGGTTCCCGCAGGAAGTCCTTAATTTTCCGGGATTAAAAGTCCTAGCCTATGTGCTATTCCAGACTATAATCTTTCTCTGTGCCAAATTTTATCCTGATCCGTCCAGCCGTTGGGGCGTGATTGAGTAACAAACATCCATACATACATCCAAACATTCGCATTTATAATATTGGTAAAGATTTATAGTCACCAAGTAGTTAGGAACAGAACACAAAGTGCGCAAGGGCGGTCTTATCACTAAAAGTGATCTCCTGACAATTCATCCATTATGAATTTAAGGAGCAGAATAGGTTTTGTTGCGTTTTAACTTTTTAAGTCATTGAATAGGTAGTTCTACCTAGTTATAACTTAATTTTTACAGTGAACAGAAAAAATCACAATGAAATTTGCATGCCCGAGAGTTGTTCGTAATATTCTCAAAGGTGTGCGAAGCTACCAATTGACACTTGGTCAGCGTAGCTAGGTACCCTTAGGTAGGTACCCTTCTCATTAAGAGGAAACCCGTGCTCTGTAATGGTTTACTTACCATTAAGTGAGATGGCAAGGGCTAACTTATAGTGGAATAGAAAAAGTGGCCCGGCGCTGGTACCACAGTTGTATCTGTTTACTGTGCTGGTACTCACCCTCAACAATTTTCTGTATATACGGCTTTGCACCATCATAGCCATGATCTTGCACTGACCCAGAGATCTGCGCGCGAAGCGTTTCCATCCAATGTGGTTCTTTAGACGTTGACACGACATTTACACTTGCTAGAGTTATGGACAACAAGATGAATTAACGTCCCAATACGTACTATTGGCTATTACCAAGATAAATACTTAGGTATTGTATCCAGTAAATGTTGATGTACCTACCTACTGTATTGTTCTCAAAATAAGTAGGTAAAGGTAAACCTAATTTGACTCTTCCATCAAAAGAACTATTCACTTGATTGTTTTGTCTGTTTCTGCCACAGCATAAGTTGTGCAGTAGGACAATTAATATATAAATAGGAGCGAACCGGTAGAAAAAAGAACGAGAGAAAACTCTTTCAAATAAATTAACCAACCTCTAGAAAATTTATTTTTATTAGTTATCTATCCATATTCCATATTAATATTTTGAATGCGAAAGTTTCTGTCTTTCTGGTCGTCTGCTACGCTTTCACGGTCCATCTTTTCAAATGATTTTGATGAAATTTGGTATACTTGGAGACAGGCATAGACCGGAAAATTATGGAATTCCCGCGGAAATCAACAAAACTTAAACCACGGGAAGTCTCGGGCATCATAGTATACTAGTGGTTCGCCCCGAACTGAGACCTCGCGGTATCCATTTACTGCACCGTACACATTAAAACGCACCGAATCTGATGACGTCAATCGTCATCCATTGCATAGATGGGACACGTATACCTACAGTATTTTACTAAAATGTAGCTCGTTCGGTGAGTGGGTGTTAAGTAGCTTTCGATTTTATAATTAAAAAAATATAAAACGTGACTATCAGTAGACTATTTTTTTATTCTACGTAAGATGGTGCTAACGTCTATTATTTGTAAGCACAAACGAGTAAACTTTTACATAGCGCCATCTATTGACATCATTGTGAAGTTCTGTTAAAAATACTGAAGCTCATTAAAAATTAAATAATTTCGTTTCGTTATAATATTTATATTCCTTAAAATAATTGATAAAGTTTCAGGCTCAGCCTTTCAGAAAATTGAGAGTTCTGAGGTCAACTTTGAACGTTAGAAAATATCCACTTTGAAAGCCCCCCATTTCGTCAATTTTAAGGGAAAAATTCAAAAAAAACTTTTTGGCTCTCGACCGAGATTGATAAGCTGATAAGGCAACGATGAGTGGGGCACATTATTCTTCGAACCGCAATAATTATTCAACTAGCTGATGCCAGCGACTTGTCCACGTGGTTTAAGATTTTTTGGTTATATTCTGGGATAAAATGGGGCCAATGTGTTTTTCCAGGCTATAATCTATATCTGTGCTAAATTTCATCCAGATCCGTTCAGCCGTTCTAGCATGATTGAGTAACAAATAAATCCATCCAAACTTTTACATTTATAATATTAGTATAGACGTATAGAAGTACAGATTGCGACCGTTGACATCCTAAGGTAAGGTTTGGAACTATGGCCTCCTTGTACCGGAAATAATGTAATGTGTAATGGAATGTTGCTAGACCCCAAGAAAGGAAAGTCACTACCATTAAGTGGAAACTGGACAGACATATAAGGAGTAGGCGCGCCTGCGGGTTGTTTATCGATGGAATTTACTACCGGTTCGGAAAAAAATCCTCAAGAATGTTCTACATGAGATAGTTTGAACTTTGAGTGCAAGCAGTGGGCGTCAAGGCGGCCAATCGGTTGACGACACGACCTATTTTGTCCGAAAATTTGAGTAAAAATACTGCTCTCTCTAGGGCTAGGCTGTGGCACACCTGTATGTTATAGAAAATCTGCCCTCCGGGGTCTTTTGTCTGTATTCACCCTTTGTTGAGTCACAAACGAAACTTCTTGTATTTTTCATACATTTTCACCTTTGTTTATTGTAAGAATAAACCGAAATTAAACCTTCGTACGAAGCTTTTACGAGCTACTTTACATTGAAGAATACAATAAGATTATTTGCTAACATTGACTAACACACGTCGAAGAGAAGACCCAGATAAAAAAATATTGTGCATAGAAGGTCAATACTCCTGCCATGAAAGTACAAGTTAAACGTGGCCGGAAATATGGATGTTGAGAGAAATTACGCATAATTCACTAAATTTTCCAAATACTTATTTGACCCCTTGGTCCAATACTGTGCCAAATGTGAACTTTGCTACAGCGTGTCCCTTAACCTTTTGCTTGCCCAAAATACTTACTCTTTTCATCGCTCTCGTTTTGACCAGTAACATTATATTGTATGATTTGCTAAAACAGGAAATATAGAGATGTTATGTATTTTTAAATGTATATTAGGTAGGCGAGTACTACTCGGGGTAAACTCGAAGTCGCTGTGGTGGAAACATGGTGGAAAGCATAATTTACCTATTGAAAAAAAAATTATACCTACTTACAGATAATTAACAAAAAATGAGAAGATAAATCCTTAAAAAGGGTCTATCATCTCTCCACGACCCCAGGGTTTTATCTATCTCCTCGACTCACAGAGTCCACAGTCCACACTAGTTGACCGGAGGACTGGCAGTTACCTCGGCCAACTTTTTTAAGTTTGGCTATTTAGCAGCCAGCGTTTTGAACACGTCGCCAGTCGCCACATTGCTGCGGTTTGGATGATATTTTAATTTTACTTATAGCTTTTATTTTCTTTTTAGTTTTAAAATTTAGATTTCAACGTATTTCATAGTTTTAATTTGATATTTGGTATTTATAATTCAATGATAGATATAACAATAAACGTGAAAGAATTTTAAACATAATGTAATAAGAATCTTTTTTTATTTTTTACTAGCTGATGCCTGCGACTTCGTCCGCGTGGATTGAGGTTTTTGGTTCCCGCGGGAATAAAAAGTAGCCTTTGTGTTATTCCAGACTATAAACTATCCCTGTGCCAAATTTCATCCAGATCCGTTCAGCGGTTCTAGAGTTACAAGTGTTCGAACAAACCCGACTTTGTTTTAATAATTTAATAAGAAGAAGATGACCTCTATCATGGTAAGTATGTCACTGTCCGATCCTGATTCAAATGTGATCCAATGTAGTCCTGAGTAATGCTGCACTAAAATTTGTACTTCATGCTTAAGTTTCCGTAGTGTAGCGGTTATCACGTGTGCTTCACACGCACAAGGTCCCCGGTTCGATCCCGGGCGGAAACAAACTTTTGTTGCGATAATAAAAAATAAAAAAAAGTGTCCCAATGTGCTTTCTTTTTTCAAGGTACCGTATTCATATACCATGAAAATAAATTATGATACAATATAAAAAAAACAAATCACAAATTTTACCCAAATCAAGTAGAAGTAAAGAAGAAATATTAAAATCGATGTCATGGCGTCGACCAAGTAAAACTTTGCTTTTACTGCAAAATTAATTATTATACTTACCTACCACAAAATAATTACAGAAATTAATCGGTTTCGTGACTTTTTAATTAATTTTGAAGACCATAAAACATACCACCCACAAAACCAAGCGTTGGACTTGTGTTGGACGTGTGTAGTTATACCCTTTATACCTACTTGCTTACTTGAATACTTTATAAATATCCTTTGTGTTAAAAAAATAATGTTACTGTAATACTGGTTCCCGCGGGAATAAAAAGTAATAAAAATAAATAATACTGTAAGCTACCTACAATTTGGAACGATTCTGGAATCTGAATCCTAAAACCACAGCACCCTTAAACACGCAATCCCTAACAATTCGATACATCAGAAGCGTCACTGTCAAACCTAAGTTGAACATGTGAAATCATCACGTCAAAACTCAAAAATGTCACTTGCAAGAACTGTGGCTCGATTTTTCAAAATAAAACCAATTTTAAAAATAAACAGTCGATGTTTATGTAGGTTCCAAACAGAATTTAGCGAACAACATCATGGTGCTTCTAGAAAATATATATTTGGTGGCATTTTAGTTGCTAGCGGTCTCATAGGTTACGTTAGTGCTAAGGAGAAGTTACATGCTGCATCAGTGATAAATCTTAGTGGTAGACGGGATCAGTACAACTTCATAGGTAGGTAATCTTTCTGCCTAATACCTAAAAACAATAAAAAGAACCTCCGTGGTACCATTGGTACCCTAACAGTTTTTCATAAAGACACATTATTTGCACAACATAGACAAACCATGCTTATTGCTAAATATCACTTAATTTATCTACTTACAAAGTTAGATAAAAAGCTGCAAAATAAAAATTATCAATTGGAAAGAGACACACATTAATCTTATCAAGTTTATCTTTTAGTTTCTTAAAGTAATAAAATATCACTGGCTATAGCAGCAATGGAAAACATCGTAATGCATGTCTGAGAGTTCTTCATAATATTCTCAAAGGTGTCTGAAGTCTTCCAATCAGCCAGACAATAATTCACCATTGTCCACATGCCAGTGTGGTGAATTATGACCCAAACCCTCATTCTGAAAGGAGATTAATACTTAGTAGTGCGCCCGCAATTAGTTGTTGGTGTTCTTATCCCTGTATTTAATATACTAGATGAAGCCTGTGACTTCTTCCGCATGGTTTAAATTACTTGATTCCAGTGGGAAGTTTTAAATTTCTTAACTTTCTCTATACCAAATTTTGTCCCAATTGGTTGACAAGATGAGCCATTAAAGCGTAGCAGACAGACATACTTTCGCATTTATAATTTTAGTACGTCACCGTAAGATTGTAAAAACTGTTAGATTATACTCTTACTCGCAAAATTGCAAAATGTCGAAAGATTACAATTTAATGCATTATTTTTCCGTAGATTGTAATCTGTTAGTTATATTAACCCAATAAAACCTAAGTGAGTAATTATTTATGTAGAACCCTAACCTAACCCACAAGAAAACGTAAATACAATGAATATTTCAAAAATTGAAACTCAGAACATTGAACGTTTCACAATCTTTTGACAGTTTACAATTTTGCGTGGTTTTTACAATCTCACAGTGACATATATATGTCTGAATAAGATTCTGAAAACCGTTGGATTGTAATATAACTAGGGAAATTGTAAACTGTCAAAAGATTACAATCTAATGCATTATTTTTCAGTAGATTGTAATCGGTTTGGTATATTAACACGATAGAACCTATGTGCCTAGGCACGACCTGATTATTTATGTCGAACCCTAACCTAACCTACAAGAAAGAGACAAGAAAACGAAAATACAATGAATATTTAAAAAATTTACACTCAGAGTATTGAACGGTTCACAATCTGTCGACAATTTACAATCTAACGAGAAAAAAAGCGTTAAGCGTTAGCAAACTGACGGTTCTTGCAATTTTACAGTGACATATACAATGGGTTGAAATGATGGAATTAAATTCTTATTACAGCTGATGTGGTGGCAGTATCAGCACCATCAGTGGTGTACATTGAAATCAAAGATGGCCACCGCATGGATCTGTACACGGGGGAACCTATCACTCTGTCCAACGGCTCAGGGTTCATAGTCAAGGAGGATGGGCTGATATTGACTAACGCACACGTGGTGGTCAACAAGCCTAATGCAATTGTTAGAGTGAGGCTTATGGTGAGTACAAATCTGTATCCAACCTATCCTATAGAATTTGAATGTTAAAATACAATAAAACCTGCATAAAATTTAAGGGAGTAAGAGTTGGGACTCGTTAAAAGTGGTTATTGTGAGTCAAACTCACTCTAACCATTTTTAATGCTTAATAAGAGTGAATGGCTATTGAGAGGAACAATTCCTCCATACATTGTTATCGTATAACTTTAACTATTCACGCAGCGCTCGCCATGGAAGCTCTCAAATGAGACGATTTTTTCCAACTTAATTCACATTATTGCAATTTTCGTAAGGATCTCTAATTTTTTTGAAAGGATTTTTAAAATCAGTTGAGTAAGTTTTGAGTTTATCATTTATAAACAAACAAATCTTTCCACTTTATAAGTAATATTAGTTTAGATTTAGATAAGAAAAGTGCTGCAAAATTTAAATTGAAAATAATTTCAACATTATAGGTATGATATTGTTTTGGCATTTCTTTCATTAATTGTTGTTAAATGTATTCAAAATGTTGTTGTTATTTTGTCCATCCTATTTAAAGGAAGGGAAGGTCACTGAAGACTATAGCACAGGGTATCCTAAATTAGACAGCAGAGATCCACCATACCATGTATGACTATTCCTAAGTCTTACATTTGTAAACTATGGCATCAATAAAACAGTTGTTTATTTATTTCTTCCAGGACGGCTCCAAACACACAGGCTTGGTGGAAGACGTAGACCTCAAGTCAGACCTGGCCACTCTCCGGATACCTGTGAAGAACCTGCCCACAATGAAGCTTGGCTCGTCCTCTGACATCCGACCTGGCGAGTGGGTTTGTACTGTGTTCTCTCGATCATCATACCCTGAAACCTTATAAACAGTGTGGAGGTCTCCGCACACACGCTAATAGATTGTAGTATAGGTAGCATACTGAACCAAAATGATAGGGTTTGCAATTAATATTTTAATTTATTGGGTCAAGGTTGGTGGTTGGTTTTTGAGGTGAGGTTTTTGATATTAAGGGGGGGGTTTATGGTGCCTATTTCTGAGATGATCCTTACAAATGTACAAGTACAGACAATGTTCCTCCAGGTGGTAGCGATGGGCAGTCCCCTGGCGCTCAGTAACACGGTGACCGCTGGAGTCGTCAGCTCACCGCAGAGGGCCAGCGAGGAGTTGGGGCTGAGAGGTAACCAGCTATACAGACTACATCTTAGACTACGTTCACACTGTGACAAACATTCGCGCGAATTTTATTCGCAAATGAAAGTTTGGATAGATAGATGGATGTATGTTAGTTACTCAATCAAAGATGTATAGTTTGGAATAACACATAGGCTACTTTTTATGCCAGACAATTAAAGAATTCCGGGATAAAAAGTAGCTTATGTCCTTCCCCGATATGTAACATGTCTCTGTACCAAATTTCATCAAAATCGGTTAAGTAGTTGGGCCGTAAAAGCGTAACAGACCGACGGACATACTTTCGCATCCGATGTATATCGAATACATTGAATAACTAAGAAAACGTGCAAATCTGCGTTTTAATGTCAAATTATAAAATAAAAGTATAAGTTTGATTCTTTTACGCTTTAATTATAAAAGTAGCAGAAAATTAAATTCTTTGAAATTTATAACCATTCTTTCGTAACGTCGACCGCACCCGCGTCGAATGTATCACATCACTATCCGAGTCGGTGAACAGTCGGCTATCGTAGCGGGGTTGTGGGGCGGTGTGGGTGATATTGCGTTGCCTTGCGTCCCACGTCTGTATCACCCACGCGACGGGTACCTTATTTCTATTTTAATTAGAAGTTTAAAAAATTGACTGAAAGGTGAAATGTGAAGCTAGAATTCTGTTTATTTTGATATCCAGTATCACGTCTACATGTTTTAATAGCACATTTAACCATTTTCATAACAGAATTTCGACCAAGAGTTCTCAATGGGCGCTCTCAGTGCTAGAGTTCGTTTGACTAAAGCGTTTGCTGACGGAACAATGCGATGTTCTTACTCGTGCCTACTGTTCTTACTTAGAAACACGCGCTCTTGTACATTCTTACTCTGTCATACAAACACTATCCGATGTACGCGACGTCGTCCGCGTGTAATAAGTTTTTTTAATTTCCACGGGAGTTACCTACTCCGTAAATGATTTTTTTCAAGAGCAACCACCGAGTTTCTTGCTGGTACAGTGGTAGATTCTAAAGCTCTTGTAAAAGTTTATTTGAATACAAAAAAAGCATTTGAATTAGAATTTGGTGTGTTGCTCGTTTGCAGCGTGATTGAAGGACAAACCAACAAACAAACACACTTTTGCATTTATAATATTAGTATGATATTTAGGTGAAGTTTCTTAAAACCATCCCACTGATCTAGTTTTTTTTTTAATTTCCAGGCAAAGACATGGTGTACATACAAACAGACGCGCCTATAACCTTCGGCAACAGCGGTGGTCCGCTGGTGAACCTGAACGGTGAAGCGATTGGTATCAACAGTATGAAAGTCACTTCCGGTATCTCTTTCGCTATACCCATCGACTATGTGAAGGACTTCCTTGCTAAGAGTAAGTATTCAGAGCTAGGACTGAAACTGTAAACCAGGAATTCCCTAACTTTTCCAAAATGAACTGATACCTCAGATCCCCATAGCCAAATTACTTTAAAAATCCTATCTCTAGTTTATTTTCTGTTCATAAAAAATAAGTATTCATTATCATACCAATTAAAAAAAAAAGTGTTCCCGCGGGAACCAAAAAACCGCAAATGCGTGTTTGTTACTCAATCACGCCAGCACGGCGTAACGGATCTGGATGAAATTTGGCACAGAGATAGATTATAGTCTCGAATAACACATGGGCTACTTTTTATCCCGGAAAATTAAAGAGATCCCGCGGGACCAAAAAAACCTCAATCCACGCAGACGAAGTCGCAGGCATCAGCTAGATTATAATATTTATAGTAAGCATAGATAATCTGCTTTTCTATCAAGAATTTTATGCTTGCTATAATGTTGTTGTTCAGAGCAGCTGGCCGACCGCGTATCTCTGACAGCTACAGTGTAACGATCACAATCACCTCTGATTGGATAACACTCTTCCACTATTGGACAAAATCCATTGACGCAGCAAGAATACCATAAATTCAGCCAATCACAACAATTGATACTGTAACAATGATTGATCCAGAAGATACGCGGTCGCCCTGCTGGTGATTGGGTATTTGACAACTATTCAAATAAATAATTATAATTTTGTGATTAATATTAAATAGAGGATCATCCAAAAGACGTAATCTCCACATCCCCTGTTAGTTTTAAGTTTGATAACCATTTTAAACTGTAGATATGCGTTGAAATATGATGACGTCACAAAGTATTTCATACAAAGTTCCATACTAGAAGTCGCTGATTTGGCTGAGTTGTCATCATCCCTATTGTGAATTGCAGGCAAAACGAAATCACCACCTGTGTCCAAGCGGTACCTGGGCATCACAATGTTGTCGCTCACCAACAATATCTTAATGGAGCTGCGCATGCGCAACCCTGAGGTGACGTATTGTTGCGATCTTCAATCACCATCATCAGAATCAAAAGTCAAGTCAGAATTTGGTTACTATTCAAATAAATAATTTTTTTGTGATTATTATATAGAGGACTCTCCCTAAAGTCGTAATATCCACGTCCCCTTATAGTTTTATGTTGAATAGCCATTTTAAACAATCGATTAAATTAAAAAGTGCGTCGAACTTTAATGACGTCACATTTCAGAATTTCATATAAATCCCATACTTAGGACGCGTTTTGACGTTCGAAAAGAAGTTGCTGACTTGACTATTTGTCAAATACGCAGTACATTTTATGAACGTCAAGTATAAGATGTGATGGTGACAATTAACGACGGAATCTTAAAACTAAAGGTATCCGAGGGTATCAATTAATTCCATCAAGCCATTGCCGGCTCACTACTGTACGCTTAGTCCCAGTTTACAACATTTCGATTGATTATTCGAATTCGAACGTACGAACACTTCAGCGTCGAAGTAAAATGAACCTTAAGTTGTATAATTTTAAAGCTCAATTTCGTATATTCCATTCACAGGAAGCGCTCAAGGCGATGTTTCGAAATGAAAATCGACTATTAAATTTATGACTTTAAAATTTAAATCATGGGCTTTTGGGTCCATTCTACTTCGACGCCAATGTGTTAAAATGCCCCAATACGAGCAATCGAAATTGCAGTGTGAACACTGGGACTAAGCGTACGGGAGCGCAAGTATCCTCTCGGCAGAAGGGCTTGGTCATAGTCTATCACGCTGGCGAAGTGCGGATTGGCAGACTTCTCTCACCTTCGGGAACTTAACGAAAAACTCTCGGGCATGCAGGTTTCCTCGCGACTTCTTAAAACGCCCGCTAAGCCCGCCAACCCGCATTGAAGCAGCGTGGTGGGTCTAAGCTCTAATTCCCTTTCTCCTATGAGAGTGGGAGGCCTGTGCCCAGCAGTGGGACGTTAATAGGCTGTAGTAGTGGTGGTGGTCCGGGAATCGAACTCACGAACACCTGACTAGACAGCCGAGCATCTAATGAATGCTTTACTTTGATAACGACAGTATATTTTTAAAACTCCGGTTTGATTTTTCTATTATTTCTTCATTGCTTTATTGCCATCTCTTTCCCGACACACTACATTGAATAAGTCTATCCTCCTCGGGTTGTGTGCTTCGTTTTGGGCCCCTCATATCAAACATTTATCTGCAGATGCCGACCGACATAGAACACGGTATCCTGGTGTGGAAAGTCATCATCGGCTCACCCGCTTACAAGTACGTATACACTCGCGTGTTGGACTCAATTATAATAACCCAGAGCCGTAAATCTAGATAAATAAAATAATAACTGTCAAAGAGTGACGTTTGATTGTCATTGTAAGAAATCGAGAGTATGGTCCGATATACACTGAGTACACTGTAAGGGGTGACGTCAATTTAGTATCTGCGATGCCGTTTATTTATAGTATATCTATATACATATATATAGTATATCTAGTATACCTATACTGGTTACTGTTTAAAACGGAACGCAGTCCAGCTGTTGATCACGTGATCAAAGCATTAAGACCACATAGCCTCGAAAACGCCAGTGCTCACAGTATAAAAATGGCGACGATTTATGAGGTCATATATTTCCCTAGGGTACTGCGGCAGTATACCGTCAGTCCATAGGTGACCGAATTTCTAAGCAAGCAAGAGTAATTTCTGAGTAAGAGCACTGACCAGTGCTCGCAGTGTATATCGGAACATACCCCAAAAAAGTTACTCTCCCAATTGTGAAGAATGTGATGACGTAACCACAATTTGAGAGAAGCACTGACGTATGAACCTTAATTAAATTTAATGAATATTGGGGGTTTTATCTCTATAAAGTATACAAATTTGTCAGTGATTCTCTCAAATTGCTACTGATTTAGAATTAATCATAATTAGGCTTGTAGCATGTACCGATAGGGCTGACATATAGGTCACCTATAAAAGCCCTTTAAAAACTAGAAGAAAAACTAAGAAGTGTCAATAATAAAAGCCATAAAACAAAATAAGTAGAAGGTATTTTTACCGGTGTACCTTTTTGCTAAGTGTGTAAAAACAGGAAATAAATCATTGAACAATTTCATTAATCATCATAAAGCGTTTTAATAAATCGAACCAGAAGGCTATCGGAGTTGTTCATAGGTTTAGAGACCTACGCTTGACCATAATCACACTTGATGGGAAGTGTTGATGCGGCTTAAGATGGGGTTTTTTAAATGTATTTTATGTAATGTGCCCACAGTGGCGGCCTACAACCTGGTGACATAGTGACGCACATCAACGGAACGCCTGTCCGCAACGCGACGGACATCTACACCGCGTTAGAGAACACCACCGGGACACTGGCGGTGGACATCGTGCGCGGACGGACCCGGACAAAACTCACTATCACGCCCGAGGTGCACTGACCGACATTGTGAAGTTTGTATGTCACCGTAAGATTGCAAAAACCGTTAGATTGTAATCTAACTAGTGAAATTGTAAACTGTCGACACATTGTGAACCATTCAATGTTCTGAGTGTCAATTTTTGAAATATTCATTGTATTTACGTTTTCTTGTCTCTCTCTTGTAGGTTAGGTTAGGGTACGACATAAATAATCAATTAGTGTCCGGCCGCAGGCCTAGCACTTGGGTTTTACTAACAGATTACAATCTAAAAATAATGCGTTAAATTGTAATCTGTCGACAGTTAACAATTTCGCTAGTTAGATTACAATGTAACGGTTTTTGCAATTTTACGGTGACCATATATTATAACACAATCTCTAAACTAAACTAAAATAACACCTCTTAACCTAGTTCTGCCCCTTTCTGCAGAGAGTATTATAAAAGGGTTAGCAATATTAATTATAGTGCTGTCATTTTCGTTAAGAGATTGTGTAAAACAGAATCAATCCCAATGTGAACTTTACTGTTTGTAAAAATGTATTATAAGATATAATTAATTAAATAAAACACTAAAATACGAAGCTTTTACTTGTAAAACATTTTTTTATCCACTACGAGTTGGCTGCGATCTCACCTGATGGTAAATGATGGATGCAGCCTAAAATGGTAGCGGGCTAACTTGTTAGGGGCATGGCAGCTATATTAAACCCATACTCTTATTCGGTTTCTACACAGCGTCGAACCGGAACGCTAAATCGCTTAGCGGTACGTCTTTGCCGGTTGGGTGGTAACTAGCCACGGCCGAAGCCTCCCACCAAGCGCACTTTTACAATAAAAACCGACCAAGAGCGTGTCGGGCCACGCGCAATTTAGTGTTCCCTAGTTGCCCGTCACAATATGCGGACGTTGGTCGACTATTACTCGTTAACTTGTAAAGTTTACTTAGCTGTGATAATTTTCCTCTTAACTTCGTTAAATATCTGTCACCATTAAATTGCAAAAACCGTCGGATTGCAATCTAACGCCTTTTATCTCGAATTGTAAACCGTCGACAGATTGTGAACCGTTCAATGTTCTGAGTGTCAATTTTTGAAGTATTCATTGTATTTACGTTTTCTTCTCTTTCTTGTAGGTTAGGTTAGGGTACGACATAAATATTCAGGTAGTGGCCGGCCGCAGGTCGCACACTTAGGTTCTATCGGGTTAATCTACCGAAAAGTAATGCGTTAAACTGTAATCTTTCGACAGTTTACAATCTAGCTAGATAGATTACAATCTAACAGTTTTCGCAATCTTACGGTGACATATCTAGGACTGAACCTGTAGGTGCGCCTTTCATGCAAGGCTGGCTTAGTTATACCATGATTGTAGGATTGGCAGAAAACAATAATTAATAGTTTGTTTCTTATTTTATTAACATACTAAATTGTATTTATATAATAAAACAACATAATATCAATAAAATTATTTATTTCATTGTAAACAAAATTATTGTATAAGTGTATGCATCTAGGAAAATATTGATTTATTTATAATCTATGATTTATTTAATATCAATTTATTTATAATAATAATAGTGATATGATATTATATGCTATTTTATAAACTAATATCTAATATACTTATTTATAAAATGTAGGAACTATAGCTATATATTACATAACTAGATGATGTCAGCAACTTCATCCTTGTGGATTAAAATTTTTTGATTTCCGCAGGAACCGCCATAATTTTCCGAGATAAAAAGTAGCCTTCCCCGGGATGGACCGGGAAAGCGTAGCACACAGACATACAGACAGACACAATTTCGCATTTATAATATAAGTATGGATATGGATAAAATTTAAAATATTATAATATTTACATTTTTCTAAGTGTAAATGAACTAGTTTTTTATAAAAGTAAACGGTTTTGAATACAACTTCTGATATGTCTTCCATATCGGAAGATTATAATTATATTTTTGTGTTATCAATCGATTATAAACGCTCATATACAGACAGTTATTTTTGGTAATTCATAGATACAATATTATTATTAAAAGTTGTTGCAATCTTTAGTATCCATGCACAAGACAGAGAGCAATACAGAACATTATTAGAATTACAAACTTATCTGAAAACAAAAAAATTATAATTATTCCAAATGTCTATCTACATTAATTTAAACTACCTTCAACACTTATACTTCTCTATAATTCGTTTGTAAGATCTATCATAGAATATGCTTCCACAGTTTGGAGTCCTCGGTATAAGGTACATATAGAAAAAATTGAAAGAGTACACAATAGGTTTTTAAAACGGCTTTCATATTGTATTTCACATAATAAACATAATACCATATATGACGGCAATCTTGTTCCTACACTTTCAGCAGCTAGCAGACGTGTTCAAAGAGATCAAATCCTACTTTTCAAACTCTTGAATAATGGTGTTGACTCTCCATATCTTATTTCTAAAATAACTTTAAGATGTCCACGGATTAACTCTCGACATCCTAAACTGTTTCACATTGCACCAAGCAAGACAAATTATGCAGAAAATACATTTATAAAAAGATGTTGCAAGCAGTATAACCAGTTGTTTTCTGACAAAGACATTTTTCATCTTTCTCTCCCTAAGTATAAGGTGAGTATTAAAGATAGTTTGGCAAAAACCAACTAGCTCATAATTTTTTCATTTTTAATCAATATGTTTTTCTTTTTCTCTATTCTAATTTAAAGTGAGTATAATAGCAAATTTTGTTTTTCGTCTAGCGACTATACCCAACTATTCATTTGGTTTTTTTTTTAATACAATATGTGCAAAAATACGTTGAAAACTGTTATGGTTTAAGTGTAATGTTTTATTTGTTTTACCTATTGTTTTTAAGGTTACTGTATGTTTTCAGAATAAAGTAAAATAAAAATAAAATACATTCAGATCATTCCATAATAATTAATTTCTTATGACTAGATGGTAGATCAAAACCATGAACCATTTATTTTTTGATTCCTTACAGATGTTTGAATCGGATTCGTGTAAATTACAATTTAAATATATCGGGATACACACAACGACCTCAATTTACACAGAGGGGCCCTGTCAAACAAAGGATGTGGACTTATTTTACTAACGCTATCTAGACTGAAAAGCGGGACAGCGCTATGGCGGAGACAAGGACAGGCTTACACAGGTGAGGGCATGAACTACAAGTCGGACGCCCAACTTTTTTCTATGAAAGGGCCCATCTAGTACCTACATATATATGGATGGATTATGATTATGCATTATGTAACACATCGAATCCTAAAATCCGGTTGCAACATACATAAATAATAGCACTATTTGTCAACACAGCACATTATTTACACTAAAAACAACACTAGCTCCAGAGTGACCAATCACTGCATCCGCAACCGATGACGCCATTTTGTATCGTGCCGTTTTCGATATCACCGTTACTGGAACCATTTTCACCAGTACCGTTTTCCATTATACCGTTATCGATACCGTTATGGGTACCGTTATTTTTACCGGTAAAATCTGGTCGGTACTTATAGAAGACGTCGCAGAAGGCGGTATCGTCTCTTGGCAGGTCGAAGTCAACGTGCCTAGCGGCTAGCCAGGCAGCCCCCATAGCGCTAGATACTCGGAGGCGGACTAGTTCCAGGTCTAACTTTACCTGCGATATGGGAAAAAAAACAATTAGACGATTGACATTTGTTGTTTTTTAAAGAGAAGTTGATTTCTAGCTCATCTCGGATGGAAGGGCATTTCGAACCAGACGTAGATTGATCTGACTGTAAGAAAGATTTCTTTTTAAATATGTTCTTTCTGTTGTTCGGAAATTAATAAAATGTACCTATGTATTTTCGAAGTAAAACTGTTCGAAAATTCGATGAAACTAAAAAGATTCATAATAGGATTTAGCCTCCGAGAGAATGAGATAGAATTCAAGACATATTTACATACAATACAAGTTATACATTAATACATACAAGTTAAATTTATCTCAATCTGTCGTAGAATACTTTTCTGAAGTTTCACTTCTGCCGTGTGTGAATTGGACAGACACTTTTATTCATCTACGAAATTGATCAAAATTTTCAAAAAAATTGTCAATCATTTAGTTAGTGGTAATTTCCAAAGATAAATTTCAGGCTAAATTGTCAGTCCTTGTAAATTCAAATTCGCACGAAAAAATTTCTGGTTTGATACAAATTATACGCATAGCGGTAAGAATTATGTTCGCGCAAATATTTTGTGCTGTATGAAGTTGTATGACGGTCACCTCATTCGCAGTGCGAAATAGGTGAAATCCGTACGCGAAATATAAATCGCGAGAGTAAAATTCGCGTGAAGTCTAAAACTGTATTTTTTTATTCACTATAAGTTAGCCTTTGACTGCGATCTCACCTGATGGTAAGTGATGATGCAGTCTAAGATGGAAGCAGGCTAACCTGTAAGGGGCATAGCAGTTATAATTAACCCATGCGCCTAATCGGTTTCTACACGGCATTGTACCGGAACGCTATATCGCTTGGCGGCACGTCTTTGCCGGTAGAAGGTAACTAGCGTCGGTCGAAGCCTCCCCACCAGGCCAGACCAGGGCAAAATTCAGTAATTATAAATTCCCAAATTGACCCTGCCGGGGATCAAACCCGAGACCTCCGGACGTTAAGACAACAGCATTTATAGGCCTATTACACTGCACTTTTCACAGGGACCCTTACACTTGAATCAGTGCAGTGCAGTGTAAAAAGATTTAGGGAGAAAGGCTCCCCAATTTGATCCTTATTGCTGTGTAATAAGCGACGCTCTAACTAGCGGCCACCCTTACCACAGGCAATGGCGTGCACAGCTTTTGAAGCTAGGGTAGGCATTAGTTAGTCTATAACACCTATTCACTAGCTGTTTTGATGAAAATTAGCATTACCGTATTTCCATTTGGGTAAGCTGTGCTTTTACGCCTCTATGAACTGTACGCCACTGACCACAGGGCCCTGTGGAAAGTGCAGTGTAATGGGCCTATTAACACTACGCCATCGGTTGTCGAACTGCAACAAATCTCACGCTACTCACGCGCCTGTCGGCCAACTGCTTCAAAGCGCCGGGTTTTAACGCCTCCCAACTGTTCCACACGGATCCAACGCACACAACTCTGATGCCCCCCCGGAACACAACGGTGCCGTTGTGCGCCCTCTGCGCTCTCTCCACCAGCGCCGCGACGTGCGCCGCCAGAGCCGCGCCAGCCTCCGCGAACAGGTGCTGAGATAACGCGTCACCTGACTCCGCTAGTTTTGAGAGCTTCGCTGTGAGACCTGGGAAGAAAAGATAATCTGTATCTATACTTATTTAATAATAGCCGATGCCCGCGACTTCGTCTGCGTGGTTTTTTGTATGGGAAAATGAAGGGAAAATCTTTTTTATTTTATTTTATTTTTTCGTCAATTTTCCAATGTTTTTAATAGTTAGTCTGCTATTTGGGACGGAGACTCCGCTAGTTTTGAGAGCTTCGCTGTGAGACCTGACAAGAAGAGAAGATAATCTGTAGCTATACTTATTTAATACTAGCTGATGCCCGCGGCTTCGTCCGCGTGGATTTTTGTATGGGAAAATGAAGGGATTTTTTTTTTGTTTTTTTTTTAATTTTTTTGTCAATTTTCCAATGTTTTTAATAGCTATTCTGCTATTTGGGACGGAGACTCCGCTAGTTTTGAGCGCTTCGCTGTGAGACCTGAGAAGAAAAGCTAATCTGTATCTATACTTATTAAATACAAGCCGATGCCCGCGACTTCGTCCGCGTGGTTTTTTACATTGGAAAATGAAGGGAAAATGTTTTTTGTTTTATTTCATTTTTTCGTCAATTTTCCAATGTTTTTAATAGTTAGTCTGCTATTTGGGACGGAGGCTCCGCTAGTTTTGAGAGCTTCGGTGTGAGACCTGAGAAGAAGAGAAGATAATCTGTATCTATACTTATTTAATACTAGCTGATGCCCGCGACTTCGTCCGCGTGGTTTTTTGTATGGGAAAATGAAGGGAAAATGTTTGGTTTTATTTTATTTTTTCGGCAATTTTCCAATGTTTTTAATAGTTATTCTGCTATTCGGGACGGAGACAAATACAACAAATCAAAAACCATGAAAATCCAAGCCCAGCCCGTTCTAGAGTTATAAGTGTTCGAACAAGCCCGACTTCAAAATTCAAATGTTTTTTATTCAAATTAACTCTTACAAGTGCTTTTGAATCGTTAAGTGAATCTACCACTGGGTCGGAATGCCATTCCTACCGAGAAGAACCAGCTAGAAACTCGGTAAACTTAAAGCTACGGGAGAAGATCTCACCTGCGAACTGCGACTTGTCGAACAGTTTAGTCGCATAGGGCAGCAGGTCAGCCCTGGTGTTGGCGTTGAAGTGTTCCTGTATGGCGCGCCACACTCGCTCAGTGGGGTGTGGCGACGCGCGCAAACCGTCCACGTCGTCGAATATCGTCTTAACCGCTCGAAAGGCTATCCAGTAGGCTGGGATAATTAAAAAAAACTGTTTAGTTGGAGTTAGACTTGCACATAAAGGTGCTATCCAGTAGGCTGGGATAATTAAAAAACTGTTTAGTTGAAGTTAGACTTGCACACAAAGGGGCTATCCAATAGGCTGGGATATTAAAATAAACTGTTTAGTTGGAGTTAGACTTGCACACAAAGGGGCTATCCAGTAGGCTGGGATAATTAAAAAACTGTTTAGTGAAGTTAGACTTGCACACAAAGGGGCTATCCAGTAGGCTGGGATAATTAAAAAACTGTTTAGTTGAAGTTAGACTTGCACACAAAGGGGCTATCCAATAGGCTGGGATATTAAAATAAACTGTTTAGTTGGAGTTAGACTTGCACACAAAGGGGCTATCCAGTAGGCTGGGATAATTAAAAAACTGTTTAGTTGAAGTTAGACTTGCACACAAAGGGGCTATCCAGTAGGCTGGGATAATTAAAATAAACTGTTTAGTTGGAGTTAGACTTGCACACAAAGGGGCTATCCAGTAGGCTGGAATTATTAATTAAACTGTTTAGTTAGAGTTAGACTTGTACACAAAGGGGCTATCCAGTAGGCTGGGATAATTTAAAAAAAACTGTTTAGTTGGAGTTAGACTTGCACACAAAGGGTACCATACCGCCACACAACATATATTATTTTAATAAATAACAATTAAGATATAATAACAACACGTAATCAGCTGCGAAATAACTGGCTTACAAATTATACCGCAAATTGCTCAAATTGTTCGAATTGCTCGAAACAATTTCCCACCCTATGAGTACGGAACCCTTATTAACGATATTCGGATCTTTTCATGTACTTGTACTGTGAGATCTTTCTTCTTGTCAAATTTCACGATTCTGGATTCTGGATCAACGGGAGTACCCTATAAGTTTAAATTTTTCAGCGAGTGCCAAAATATGCGGCATAAACGGCTGTATCTTTTGTCTCCGAATTCAAAATTTCGCTTCGTCACCGATGAATCTTCAAGTGCGACAATCCACCGAACCTAATGTATCAAGCGTAACTTCTTTAGGGTACTTGGTTTAATTAAACTGCCTTTTCAAGCTCCGATATAGACTGTTACATTTAATTAACCACTAGGTGAAATTGTAAGAAAGAAAGAAAATAAATTTATTCAATGATGGTGTGACAAAGAAACAATCATATACTGTTCAATATCATAATCATATACTATTGTACCTAACAATATGCTTGTCTGTGACACCACCCAGAATGAGTGTACAGCTCAGCCTTTTGCCCCACATCAAAACTTGCATTTGCGCGTTTTGTGCAGGGTGCTGATTTTCAGCTGTGTAGTCAAGTGTTGTATTCGAATTTTGTATTCGTAGACGGCCCTTGACTCAAGTAAAATTATTTTCATCATTAAGAAGTTCATAAAATGAAATAACGTCTTATTCTTAATAGTTTTCTTGGTATCAACGTACCTCCGCCTTCATCACCGTAAAGGTATCCCCATCCACCGCACCCGTACTGCTGGCCGTCTGGTGTCCGGAGCAGACTGTTTGACCCCGTACCTGAAAAAGAAAACGTCTCATCGCCATCTGTCCCCCCGATTGTGTAAGAAAATCGTAAACTTTAGTCAGACCGGGGGGGCGATTCTCTAAAAATGACTAAACCCATTTTCGGCTCACTACTGAGCCTGAGGCTCCTTTTGGAATAAGGTTTTGACCATTTTCCACCATGCTGGCCAAATGTGGATTGGCAGACTTCACACACAGTCGAAAACGTTATGAAGAACTCTCAGGCATGCAGGTTTCCTCACGACGTTTTCCTGTTTTCCTTCACTGTTTGTAGCGAGTGATATTTAACTTCCTAAATCGCACATAATTCCGAAAATTTAGAGGTTCGTGCCCGGGGATCGAAACCGCGACTCATATACGAAGTTGGACTAAACTACTATGCTATCACCGCTTCAGTTATTACATACTAGCTGAAATACATAAATATTACCGTAGTACGTTTTTATAAAGATGCTAGTATGAAGTGTAGACTTATGCGAGTCATAAATGAGGTTAACATCAATATAGAGTATCGAAATTAAAATTCAATGCCGGATCCCACCGGAACTCGATAGTATAAGTGTTACACGAGAGATACATTTAAATGTCTTTTAATTAATAATAATTAACTAAAGCCTACATCGATAACTCAACCAACTTAACATAATGAAGAAATAAAATAAATATATAAAGAAATGTGCAGCATTCGTACTAATATTATACCTACGCTTAAACGGCCCATCTTTTAAAGCGATTTTGATGAAATTTGGCATAGAGATACGTCGTATCCTGGGGAAGGACATAGGCTGCTTTTATCTCGGAAAAAAAGAACCCACGAAATGTAGTGCATAATAATGATCTCAATCATCGCAAAAAGCAAACAGACATGTCCCTGATCGTTGTCAGTCACACAGCTTACTGTCAACCTTGCGTCTGTGTCAACGGCGAGGCTATCTCAGGCCCTAGGTTATCAGATGACCTAATTAAAGTCAAACGGTTTAAAAGCCCGTATTTTTGCTAACACATCCGTTAAGTTTCGCCTAAACGTTGCGAGTTCATGGTAACTTTGATTAGAATCTGGCTGTGACTTTTTTAACCGACTTCGTAAAAAATGAAAGTTTTCTCACCCATATAGGTTAAAGGTTTTGATTAGCGTTCCGGTACTTTTACGATATTATTATCCCAAAAAAACTCCTACCTTATTTGATTAATGGAAAGGGTTCACGATCCTCAGCAATGAGCTATACGACGCGAGAGAGGCTTTATGCCGTCTAGAAATCGATTAGGCCCGCTTGCGGTAACGCCGGGTTATCCTTTTAACCCAGAGTTAGCTGCTACTTAGACAAAAATTCGTACAACACTTATCTACTTTAAAAATTTCAAATTTATTCCAGGGTTAAACGTCACTTGGCGTCTCTGCAAGTGGGTATAGGTAAGGGGATGGGCTAGTATGACTGACATATCCTCACAGGTTAAACCACTACCATCTTAGACTTAGACTGCGTCATGTACCATAGTGAGATCGCAGTCAGCTAATTTGTAGTGGAATTTTAAAAAAAAACCCTATGTTTTACTAAATAATGCCTGCGACGTCCCTTACTCTGATAGCCAGATGGGACGGCAATCCCACAAGACGTGCGAGAGATTAGGGGCAGGATCGACGCGACTGCTTTAAGTGCTAAACCACAAACTTCCTAACAACTGAGTAATAGAAGAGCCAAGAAGACCAAGAAAAAAACATAATGACTAATACCAGTGGCGTGCAGTTCATAGATGCATGAAACCACTGCTCACCCAAATGGAAATAAGTCAATCTCTTTCATCTCATAAGTAAGCTCATTAATCGTCAAAAGAGCTAGTAAATATGTATTTTGCCTAATTGGCCTATTACACTGCACTTGCACAGGGACCCTTTAACTTGAATCAGTGTAGTATAATAAGATTTAGGGAGCAAGGGTCCCTATTTTGGTCCTTATTGCCGTGTAATAAGCGACGCTCTAACTAGCGGCCACTAGTGTAATAGGCCTGTAAGGCCTACCATAGCTTCAAAGCCCATGCACGCCACTGACTGATACCTAGCCATTTTGACCCGAACCGGGATTCGAACCCAGGACCTCGTCACATATAATATGTATTTATATTTTGTACTTACTTACTTAATAATAACGTGTATTCTATTGTGCCACACTACCCTACACATCTTATTCGATCCTCTCACCAAAGGTTGCCTGGTAGAGATTGCTCAGTAAGCAATAAGGCCGCCTTTGCATGCCTAGTTTATAGTCAAGACACGCGGAAGCGTGTCCAGCCAAAGTTCAAAAAAACTGGCGAGCAGCACCGTGTGTAATATTACACGAACCATTTGGAGCCACTTTTGACCCCCTCATAACTCAAAAACTATTTCACATAAACATGTCAAATTTGGCGCATATATTGAGACCCGTGAGATACATATGTGCTCCAAATTTCATAAGCACACCTCAAATGGTTATTGAGATATAAACGTACAAAAATCGTCATTTTTATGATCAAAGGATAGATCAAAACTCTGACACGAGGCATGCTACCATTGCTTAAAGCCGTATTATTTTAATATTGTTGACGTTTATGTTGTAGTGTTATAATCATTATTTTAAGGACGTCAAAGTACGTGACATTCAACCGTTAGTTTGAAACAATACTGCTTTGAGCGGTGGTAGTAACTCCTTAACTATTGAAAATGACACATAATTATTATTTTAATGTAAATAATAATGAATAATAATATAGTTGCATTAAAACCTTACCTTAGAGGTAGTCTGACCATAGATGTAATCTGTCAATGTCAGTGTAACTCTAGGTACACTATATATTTTTCTTGAGAATTCTCGTCTTTAATTATCTTGTACAATGAGTCGTACAATAGAATTACTGGTGGGTGACACACTGACCTTACACCAAATAATAAGTACCTACTAATGTAAAACGTAAACTAAACTAATAGAAAAGTCCTATTACAGTGTAAAGGATTATTTGAATGATAGCAAGGCATGGGTATGAATTGTTACAACGGCTGATTATGCAATGTTATATTATAAGTACATATATATAATTTCAAATATTTGTGAGATGGTGATAATAAAAAAAAAGCGGAGTTTATTGCGGGCTCTTCTCAGACCAGGGCACGTTTGGAACCCTCGTAGCTTTAGTTTTAAGATATCGTAGTTAATTATCACCATCACGTCTTATGCTCTGTAAGCATGACGTTCAGAAGGTGTACTTTGTAGGTACATATTTTGAATAAATATGTTTTGAGTTTGAGATTGAGTTCAATAATTTCTGTACAAAAAGTAATGATATCCCATCAAAAACATAAATGTAAAATGAGAGCCAAGTTCAAAATTGTGATACATATGCCTTGGTTGTTGACTTCAGCGACAAAAGAAGTGAGATCTAAATGGGTGCCAAGTTCAATGGTCAGTCCTGCAATTTATATATCCCATCAAAAACATAAATGTGAAATGAGAGCCAAATTCAAAATTGTGATATATATGCCTTGGTTGTTGACTTCAGCGACAAAAGAAGTGAGATCTAAATAGGTGCCAAGTTCAATGGTCAGTCCTGAAATTTATTTATAACAACATATAATATTTTATAACAACTTAAAATATCATTTCTTCTTATAACTTAGTATAAAATGTTGAAGACTAAGGCTTTGGCTTGGCTAGTTTCCATATACGAATTATTATTAAGTAGGTATTTAAAAGTACAGTTTCTACCAGCAAGCCAAATTTTCGGAAGAATAAAATAAGAACTTACAGCTTTACAACTTGTGAACGCTATAATTCGTATATGAAAACTAGCCAAGCCAAAGCCTTAGTCTTCAACATTTTATACTAAGTTATAAGAAGAAATGATATTTTAAGTTGTTATAAAATATTATATGTTGTTATAAATAAATTTCAGGACTGACCATTGAACTTGGCACCTATTTAGATCTCACTTCTTTTGTCGCTGAAGTCAACAACCAAGGCATATATATCACAATTTTGAATTTGGCTCTCATTTCACATTTATGTTTTTGATGGGATATATAAATTGCAGGACTGACCATTGAACTTGGCACCCATTTAGATCTCACTTCTTTTGTCGCTGAAGTCAACAACCAAGGCATATGTATCACAATTTTGAACTTGGCTCTCATTTTACATTTATGTTTTTGATGGGATTAACTTTACCTTGTATTTTTCATGTGTGCAATAAAGTATTTATTTATCTATCTATCTATAATCGAACATGATAACCAATGAATATAAGAAGCAGTTAGTGAAGGTTTTACCATAAGTCTTACCAGCTATAAGTACCATGCCACCGCCAGGCGCTCCCGTGAACAAAGATCCGGCGGTATCGGACGCAACGTAGATCGCTCTCGCGCAGTTGCCGTCCTTTTCCCTCACGCTGTCCGCCAGCAAGGCGTTGCTGCTCTCCTGCTCGCACCCCGACAGGGTTAGACCCTGGGGATTAGGAGAAATTAATAATTAGTTATAAGTATGTTTAGTATATTATGAGACGAATATTTGGATATAATAAAAAAATACTCGGCTGAGCAAGAATGCCAAACTCTATGCACGCCGAGGTGATTGCGATTGTTACATTGTAGTAATATCTTTAACGTAATAAGGCCCTAGGGTTCCATGACTGTCATGCTACTGTGAGATTTAAATTAAAAAAAATTGTGTGTGTGTGTGTGTGTGCAATTCACACACGGCAGTAGTGAAACTTCAGAAACGTAGTGTACGAGACAATGAGATAAATATAACTTGTTCTCTATCTCATTCCCTCGCAAGCTCTTGTATTCTATCTCACTCTCTCGCAGGCTAAATTCTATTTATGAATATGTTTTTTTCTTTTTGGTGTCAATCACGATTCTAAAGAAGTTTCACTTAAAAGGTTGATTGACCTTCTTGAAGTATTCACAAGATCAATGGCGTAGGTACTTTGCGTAAAATGTTGTTTTCCCATGAATGGGTGTAATGTAGGCAGGCCTATCACTATTTAGAGCTAGTTGAAGCCAAAGACCTTACGCTACCAAGAGCAATATTATGTACTTAAATGAGTCACTACTTACTTATTATAGTAAAAAACTTCCAAAGTTAATGTTTTGCTTCCTTTCAAGTGCTTTGAGTTACATAATAGTCCGAGAGCTGGCGACAACATTTTAAGGCCAGAGTTTTGTAATAGCTCATTTAGTATTTAGGGTGTACATGAGTCAGCCACCCACTCGCATAGTCACTAAATAATCCAGAGGTGTGTTTGACGGAATGCCAGCGTTTACCTTGGCGGCATGCAGCATGTCTATGACCCGTTTCGCATACGTCACGTATGCCCGACGCCCAGAGGTTGATGATAGTAAAGTTATTTAGATCATAAGAAAACAACTCACCAAAGAATCTAAAGGTGTCTAACGGTATGCCAATGTCTTCCTTGGCGGCATGCAGCATGTTTATGACCCGTTTCGCACACGTCACGTATGCCCGACCCCCAGAGGTTGATGACAATAAAGGTATTAAAGTCATAAGAAAACAACTCACCAAAGAATCCAAAGGTGTGTCTAGCGGAATGCCAGCGTCTACCTTCGCGGCATGCAGCATGTCTATGACGTAACGCGCACTCATCTATCACCCAGTGTGTTGGTTAAGCCAATTAGTAAATTCTAATACAAGTAATCCCTTGACAGAGATCTCACTTGGTGGTTTGTGGTAATGCAGTCTGAGATGGCAGCGGGCTGTTAGGGGTATGGCAGTTATATTAAACCCATACCCCTACTCAGCATCATACCAGAATGCTAAGTAGCTTGACGGCACGTCTTTGCCGGTAGGATAACTAGCCAAGATGCCTCCCACCTGACAAAAGTTACCTAACAAGAAATCAACTCACCAAATAGTACAAAGGTGTATCTAACGGTATGCCAGAGTCTTCCTTGGCAGCATGCGACATGTGGCATGTCTGTGACTCGTTTCGCAAACTCAATTATGCCCAGTGCCCAGTGGTTGGTGATGGTAAAGTTATTGATGTCATAAGAAAACAACTCACTAAAGAATCCAAAGGTGTGTCTAACGGTATGCCAGCATCTTCCTTGGCAGCATGCAGCATGTCTATGACTCGTTTGGCGCACTCGTCTATGCCCAGTGCCCAGTGGTTGGTGCCAGGGCCACGGGATCTGCCGACCACTCGACCCAGTTCATCGCATATCACTAGGTTAGAGTGTGTGCCACCACTGTGAAAAAAAAAAATTATGCCCTCGATTGGAAATCGTAATCAAACGGATGATTCGACCTGTAGATCACAGATGCCTGCACGTCAAAAAGCATGCATGATCTAGATACAGCTAGAGTCAAAAGATTACGATTTGCTTAGACAATTGGGCCTGTGTTTGAAGGAGAAACTGGCTACCATCACTATAAAGCTCAAACTACCTACTTGGGTCTAGAAATTTTAATTTACAGCAGAAAAGTTTGTTTAGTTTATTAGCCATTTTTTTATAGCCACCTGAGTTAGAGAATAGGGGTGCCAGATGAGATTGCAGTTAAAAGCTAACATAAAGTAGAACACAACGTATATAAGAAGACGCTAACATAATATGCTCGATTCAATAATAAAAGTAAAATATGCTCGATTCACAACTTTCTATTATTTCATATCGCATTGTAAACATAAACACATACCTACTTATGGATTCATAATGATATGTAATCCTAGAGATAGCTGATAACAAAAGTCGCGCGTCGGTATCCTGTTATCGATAACTTATCAATAATCATGAACTTGGCCTTCTTACGGCTCCAGGTAAATGGAATATTATTATTCTATTATTTATCTTTCGTATCAGAAACCAAACAAAATTAAATACCGGAGAAAATATTCGGCCCAAATCTAAATTCAATTGATTTGATTCTTGTGATTGATTTTAATTAATCTGACATTGAATTATTTGAATTTGCATTTTTATTAATCTACTGATTCTTCATTTCATTTTGATGTATCTCATGTTATTTGCACACTATTATTTAATTTGTTGAATTTTAATGAACCGACTGCATTATTTACTACCATATTTACTGCCAGTATGTTTGTACATAGTGATATGTACAAACATACTGGCAAATAGGTAAATGATATTTATTGTTCCTTCTGGGTTCCGGGATTCGTCCCCGCTCACTCTCTCACTTGCTTCAACCCATTGCATCGACGTGATTTTTGGCATGGGTATAGTTTAGGACCAGTGTGCTTAGCATGCGCACCACGAGATTATCTCGCGACGAGAGAGAGAGTGATGTTGTCGTTGTCGGCTAATTTTTCGTTTACCCTAACATGCGCAAAATACGGTATATTACAAGAAATAAATAGTCGGTATGTAAAGGTTCGTAGAGAAAAATACCACAGATAAGAAATATTACTTTTATCTCTATTTTTGACATAACGAGACAAGTAGCCATGTTAGCGTCGGTAGACAAATAGAGATAACGGATAGACATAATTTTACTCGTTGCACGCATTCCAGCCATACTGGTGAGTGACAGGCTACTTTTTATCCCAGAAAATTAAGGAATTCCCGTAGGAATTAAAAAACGTATGCCTCGCGGATGAAGTCGCGGGAACCAGCTAGTGTGTAATATCACAGAATAGGTAATAGTACAGGTAATATCTTAAAACTAACTCCGAAATGTTAGAGGTGCATGCGTGCCCTCGAATCGCACTCCCGACCACTCAATTCGGAAGCCGGCCTCTTATCCACAAGGCTATCGCCAATTTTTTATTCCGGAGTCGTTATCTATTTTTAATAGGTATTATAATTGCGAAAGTTTAGATGGATGGATATATGAATGGATGTTTGTTACTCAACCACTCCACAATGGCTGAACGGATCTGGATGAAATTTGGCACAGACATAGAATTAGCCTGGAATAGAACATGGGCTACTTTTTATCCCGGAAAATTAAAGAGTTCCCGCGGGAACCAAAAACCTCAATCCACGCGTAAGTCGTAGCAACTTATAATACTTACGCAACTGCGCATTGCATCTTGTCGTCCTACCTACGAGAACGATAAGGGCGCGCGCCTCCCGTTCTTTAGATTTTTAAGTTTGACGCCATTTAACTTGCCATTCAATCTCTATTAAGAACTTTATAGGTCTGTAAAAAGAACTTGGTATTGTTTAAAAATTCCGTGGAAAATTTCTTTTTCCGGGATAAAAAAATGTCACTCTTGAGCTATTCGAACAGGTTTGACGACCTCCCTGGCGCAGTGTTGGGCGCTGTTGTCTTAACGTGGGAAGTCCCAGGTTCGATTCCCAGCAGGGTCAATTTGGGAATTTATAATTTCTCAATTTTCTCTGATCTGGTCTAGTGGCTAGTGGCTAGTGCCTACCGGCAAAGACGTACAGCCAAGCGATTTAGCGTTCCGCTACGATGCCGTGTGGGAATAGACTGCCAACGTACCCCTAACAGGTTAGCCCGCTACGATCCTAGACTGCATCATCGCTTACCATCAGGGTGAGATCGCAGTGAAAGGCTAACTTGTAGTGGAATAAAAAAAAACAACAAGGCTAACCAAGAAAAAAATCACCGTTGCTCCTAGGTTTGACTGATTGAAAAAATAGAAACCAACAACCAAAAACACTTTTACAACATGGGAAGTGAATATTGATAGATTAATAGTTCGCATCTATAAACGTCTGAAATGATAGCTACATACATACTCGTACAATCAACTGGTAAATATCACCGCTCCAAACGTGTTATTCTCGTTCCGCCACGCCCCCTTCACTTCGTATCCTTGTGTGTGTTTGTTATTATATTATGTTTGTTTATGTGTTTGTCCGTCAGGTGATTGTGATTCTACACGTGTACGTAATACCTACAAGACGGAATGCAGTGCAGGTGGCGGGAAATAACCTTTATCTGTCTTGACACACCCACTCTTGTTACTGCTCAAAGGATTTTGATTTTATGATTACGATAGATAGGTACAGTAGAACTAAAGTTACGGTACTTATAGCTCAACGGATTGCAAGGCTGAAGTTACAATGGGCGGGACACATAGTTTGAAGATTCTAAGCTATTCTTAAATACTTACTTATTAAAAATTGTAGAACCGGCAGGATTTGATCCTGCGTCTCTCTGGGAATTGCACCCGGAACGCCTTTGACCGCTAGTAAGTGAACTGTGGCCTAGCGCGCAGGTTCAAATCCTCCCGGTTCCGCAATTTTTGTTATGTATTTTAGAAACTTCTTTAAGTGTGGGTAAACACTATAATAAAAATTGCAAATAAATAGTTTGAAGATCCAATAGAGCGGCGCGAAATGTCTGATTGCAGCAAAGTGCTAGTTTGTAAGTTAAAAAAAAAACCGATTGTACCACTAGCATGCGCAATATCGCGGCTTTTGGAAGTAAGGTCCTTCTCCTACATCGATTCCAATCAACCAGGACCAACCATTCAACAGGTCGAATTATCCGTTTGACAAACGATACCGATAACGATTTCCTTACACCATCAGGGGCCAAAAACGTGTCTTGAAATTTGATTCAACGAATGCAATAAGCAGTATGTACCTACTTTAAATATCACTAGCTACCTATAACGGCGAAAGAAAAGATCAGGAAGAAACTTATATGAGACATAACGTTACGTAAGGTCATAACGTTTTTAAAAGTGTGCGGAGCTGCCATTCCGCTCTTGGTCAGCGTGGCGGACTATGGCCAAACCCTTCTCATTCAAAGAAGAGACTCGTGCCGGGAGAATGCAATAAGTTAATGCTGGTACGCTAACAGCCAATGCATCAATCACGATGTATGTAATCAATCATAACGTTTCAGCACGTGCAGTAACAAAAGCGGTTATTGCATCAGGTGTACCGCCAAATGTTGTTTAGCTATAGGTACCTAACAGTAGATAAATTATAGCCAACAACGGGATATTTCTGACCTACTTCTACCAATCAGAAACAATGAAACATTCAATTGAAGATGGCACTCGAAAGTAATGATGATGAATAGTGGCTGACGGGGTCAGTGACCAGTGATACAAGGCTTACAAATTAAAGTTAAGATTTCTTGTGAAGAGTGTTTTGATTTTGGATAACGTCAAAATGGCTGCGTTAAAAAAAACTCGAAGCAAAGAAGACTAAATTCTGCATAATATATTTCAACAAAAATATTTATTTTATGATAAAGCTGTAATTGGACAATTTGTGCGCTTTTTTATTTGAAATATACTCGTACATAATTGGAAGTAGCTTTATGATCTAGAGCCAATTTATTTTTTAAAATTTTTGCCTGTTCTCACTTATATCATTATTACTGTTCTCACTTATATATTATATGAACGAATTTGAATGGCAACTTATTCGCATACTTACAGCTGCTAATTCTCTAGGTAAGACATGCAGTAATTAATTTTAAATTTTGAAGAATCATCAAAAAATCGCATGATTATTATGTTGACCTAATAATATTATACGAAGGTTTTGTTTTACATGGGTAGAGCAATATTATGTATGAGACAAACACAAAAATACCATTCACACCGGTTTTAACGATAAACTAGTTGATTTGAATTTTAATTCGGTACTGCCCTTGGATTTGAGTATTGTAAGGAATCGATATTGTAAGCCTGCTAAAGTACCTACTCGACGAATTCAATTTTTAATGAATTTTTGGTTAGTATATTAGTCTAGGCAATAAAGCTAGTAGACCCCAACAATAATTCCTCAGGCGACCTAAATAGGTATGCTACCTACTATTATTTTAAAAAGATATCAAGAAAATATTCAGTCATAAATATTAAGCTTTAGGTATAAATACCTCCCTAACTTCCGGATGTTTTTTTTTGGATATTTTTGTGTAAGTTTTGGATCAGCCAAAACTAAAACCCAGCCAAGTTTCATCGACTGAGGATTTAATGCTAGGGTCTCCACTCTCCATACAACGGACCGCCCCATTGCCTAGACTATATGTATTATTATTTGGTACTTCCTGGATGTTAGCTTGGATATGTCACCGTAAGATTGTAAAAACCGTTAGATTATACTTGATTATGTCGAACCCTAACCTAACCTACAAGAAAGAGACAAGAAAACATAAATAAAATGAATATTTCAAAAATTGACACTCAGAACATTAAACGGTTTACAATCTTTCGATAGTTTAGAATTTCGCGAGTTAGATTATAATCTAACGGTTTTTACAATCTTACGGTGATAGATATGTGTTGATTTGTCGAAGCTTCCAGCAAATAGTCTGACGAGTTTGGATTGAAGATTTATAGAAGAACTAGCTGATGACCGCGACTTCGTCCGCGTGGATTGAAGTTTTTTGGTTTCCGCGAGAACTGTTTAATTTTCCGAGATTAAAAATAGCCCATGCGTTTTATTCCAGACTATAATCTATCTCTTTACCAAATTTCATCCAGATCCATTCAGCCGTTCTGGTAGCAATTGCCGAGTAGCTACCGATTGAGTAGCAAACATCCTTCCATCCAAACTTTCGCATTAATAGGTTTTAGTATACCTAGATGTAAAGAATATCCTTAATTTTAATGTCATCAACTATAGCTACAATAGGAATGATGACAACTCAATCAAATCAGCAACTCTTTATCAAACTTAAAAACGCGCTTATAAGGAAGTTGTATGAAATTTACAATAGGACGTCATCAAATTTCAACGCACTTTTTTTCTTTAATCTATATTTTAAAATGGTTATCAAATTTAAAACTAACCGAGGATGTGAATTTTAGGTCTTTTGGAAGACCCTCTATTCACAGTAAACATTTAATAATTAGTTAGAAATAATTTATTTTTGATATACTTAGTCATCAAGTTTTATTTTAAAGTTATTAGTTACTAATGTAAATGCGTACCCGAGGGCCGAACCCCTGACCACCTGAACTGGAGACTGAACTACAAACCTAAGTATTATTATATACGTTTATACATATACATAGAGTATATACTATACATAAACTCTACTAGATGATGCCCGCGACTTCGTCCGCGTGGATTAAGATTTTAGTTTCCCGCGGGAACTCTAAAATTTTCCGAGATAAAAAGTAGCCTACCTATGTCCTTCCCCTGGGTACAAACTATCCCTATACCAAATTTCATCAAAATTGGTTGAAAAGATAGGCCGTGTAAGCGTAGTAGACAGACAGAAACACTTTCGCATTTATAATATTAGTATGGATATGGATGTGCTATACATATATGTATACTTATAGACGCTGTGCTATTACCGTTGGGAAAATTCTGGCATTGCATACCTACCTAATATGCAGTGCCAGAATTTTTCCAATTTTGAATGTTTATTATAAATACGTAAGTAGTAACTTCTAAGTGTATACCATACTTATATACATCTATACTAATAATTTATAGAGGTAAAGTTAGTGAGTTTGTGACGTTGGTAATCTCTGGATCTACCGAACCGAGTTTGAAAATTCCTGTACCAATAGAAAGCATTATTTGTGAGTGTCATAGGCTATATATTATCTCGAAAAACTATAAGGGAGAGAATGAGGAGAAAAAAACTTAAAACACGCGGACGAATTCGCGGGCAGCTACAAAAATCGTAAATAAAAAACTCCGCCTGTTGCGGTAATGCAAATGTCAAATGCCGGGTATGTAAACACTAGCTGGCGTCGCCCAAGGTTGGAAAAAACGTCTTGTTTGAGCACTAGCCTGTTATTCTGCCTTGTATACGAATCTAACTCTTTATTATTTTGATCACTTAATCTAAGCCTCCTGTCTGAACTCCTATATACTCCAAAATATTCATTACTAGCTGATGCCCGCGACTTCGTCCGCGTGGCAGTTTTTAATTCCCGCGGGAACTACTTAAATTTCCGGGATAAAAGAAGCCTATGCCACTCTCCACATACTATACTGTAACTATACCCACGCAAAAGATCACGTCGATCCGCAGCTAAGTTGTGGTGTGATTGAAGGACCAACCAATAAACCATCAAACAATAACACTTTCGCATTTATAATATACTTTTTTTTTTATTCCGGAAAATTAAGGAGTTCCTGTTGGAATAAAAAAAAACGTAAACCACGCGGACGAAATCATAACATTAAGATAATATTTTTACACACCACCATGGCAGAATTGGAGCGCTTTTATACAAATTCCATTCCATCTCAAATCTATTCACAATTCAATGAATTGCTTTACTGATGGATGATAGTTTTATGGCTGCTGGTCATCAGATGATGGATGCTGAAATATGGACAGCCACTTACAAGCAGCCGGGGGCATACTAATTGTTATAAGGCTTTTTCAGTCTTAAGTTTGAATACTTTTAAAACCTAAAGTTGAAACTTGGTAGGTACCTACTTTTTTAATTCAATGAATCTTATTATAAGTAAAGCAAATCAATTGTCGCCACTGGTACAGTAAATGTAAAAAACTCTTCAGGGTCGACAGCCTGAGCAATGTTGAATTCCGCGCATATTTCATTTAAACTTCAACTTAATTACACTCTTATCTGTACAGCTATAAAGTTTGTTACTGCACTTGTGACTTTTATCAGAATTGAGCTTGTTTTTCATAATTATTATTACAGTGTAAAATAACATTATTATTTTATTTTATTTTAAAAAGAAATAAGTTAGGTATTCTGGAAAAAGAAGATTATTTGAAGGTTTTTAGAAACTGGCGACATTAACATACAAAACTTAAAGCAAAACAAATAATTATAGTACTTTTCTTTCTTATTTCATTTGGGGATACCTACCCAATTTTTTTTACATTCCACTCTTTAATTTCATTTTAGATAGACCTCAGTTGCTTTTAAATAACAAGACAGGAATCAAAAAACCTTAAACATTGCAGGCATCAGCTAGTAGTCAACTAAATATTTTAATTACTAGCTGATGCCCATGACTTAGTGCCCATGAAATGGATTTGGATATTTTTCTTTTAATGCATACACCTTATATATCTACCAAATAAAAAGAAGCCAAGATTACTAGTTGTAGTATCTTGCCAGATTAGTTATTTAAGCTGTTTTGTACAAACAGACATATCCAAACCAAGACAGACAACAATTTTAAACCTGTGATTTCTATCTACAAATTAATTATTAATATAGGCCTAATAAGATATTTTTTTATCCACTACAAGTTAGCCCTTGACTGCCTGTGGTAAGTGATGGTGGTCTCAGATGGTAGCGGGCTAAACTGTTAGGGGTACAGCAGTTATATTGAACCCACACCCCTAATCAGTTTCTAGTACAGGAACACTTAATCGCTTGGTGGCACATCTTTACTAGTAGGGTGGTAACTAGCCACGACCGAAGCCTCCCACCAACCCAGACCAGAAAATATTCAGAAATAATAAATTCTCAAATAAACCTCACTTGCATGCCTGCACTTAAACTTTTATTAGTCAAATTTACTTTGGGCAAGTTGGGACAGTTAAACAAATACCGTCAAATGACTAACATATTAAATAATATGTGTAGACACTATCTTAACTAAAATTAAAGTAATTAAGTATAGAACATAATATTCCGCCTCTAAACAGATAATATACCTAACTACCTCATGTTCGATTTTTTAAACACAAGTGTTAAAATTTGCAGTAGGTACTAGTTAGTACTAACTTTAGGCTTTACGAAATCCTAAACAAAGTGCAAGTACTATATAGTACTTATATTTATTAGTTATTACACTTCTGTCGAAACAACTATGATTCCAATCCAAGGCAAGCCTTTCTACTTTCAAATTAATTAAATAGTAAACATTTGTTTTGTTAAAACCGACTTACCCTTCCACGCCTCCGAAGTACATGGTAGGCTCCATATTATTATAATTTACTATTCAAAACGTGGGTGGACTCTATATCGCGCCGGGAATTTGATAAAATGATAACAAATAGCACTTTTCTTTCACGCAAGAACTTGCCACGAGCGCGTTTGAAGCACTGAAAGTGAAAGAGAAAATATGACTTCATATGTCGGCTCCGCTTGTCAGTTGACACTTGCTTGTCAGTGCAAAAAGTGGCAATGTCAATGCGAAGCTAGTGCCGTGCTTGCTTGGCGATTAATCGTAACAATAGGGATGATGACAACTCAATCAAATCAGCAACTTTTTATCAAACTAAAAAACGCGCTTCTAGGGAAGTTGTATGAAGTTTACAATAGTGACGTCATCAAATTTCAACGCACTTTTTTTCTTCAATCTATATTTAAAAATGGTTATCAAACTTAAAACTAACCGAGGATGTGAATTTTAGGGCTTTTGGAAGACCCTCTATTTAATAATCAGTTAATTAGTAATAATTTATTTATGATTTAAGCATCATCCCTATTACCAATATTAGGTAAGTGTAACGTTATTTCATTTCTTGCATTTCATAATAATACCTTTTGTTCGATTTTTAAACAAATTTTAGACCCTAATTTCATCCCCACTTTACGTGTAGGAAAAGTAGGTATGTAATCTATTTTTTTTCAAAATTTTATTTCACTAATTAATTACTTTGTCGACGGTATGCGCATGCAAAATTATATCGTTCTAGTGCTAATTAAAAGCCTTTTACTTTAACCAAGGAAAGATAGATAGACAGACGGACGGACATGGCGAAACTATAGGGCTTCCATAATGACTAGTTACCTACGGAATCCTTACAATTTTATCTGAAAAACTTAAGTAAAACTTAAGTACTCACACTAAATTGGCACAATGAAAATACACCAAACAGCAATCAGTATAGAAGCCTATTCTGTGGGATAAATAAAATGACAAGATTATGTGTAACATAATATCATATATTTTTGCGTGTATATAGAATTTAGGAATCATATCGAAGACAAATCCGCTAGTGAGGAACATCCAAAATATAGATGGCGCTTTACCGCCTAGTACGAGGTAAATAAACAGATATGGCTACGAATAAATTGTTATTTAATATTCGTATTCATTCTTTGAGAACTTTGTTTTATTTCATTCCAATTTTAATATAATTTTATCTCAGAATAATAATTTTACAAGCTCTTTATTTTTATAATAATCTTAATTTTGTTTTAGTATAGTATATGTTAATAATTACAATAATACAAGATTTACAGACGTTTTCATAACTCTGGACAACATAGTTGAATTCATAATTATTTTATAATAATTACTAGTGAATGCCCGCGACTTCGTCCGCGTGGAGGGAGGATTTTCGGTTGCCGCGGGGACTTTTTAACTTTCCGGAATAAAAAGTAGCTTATGTGTCATTCCAGACTATACTCTATCTCTGTGCCAAATTTCATCCAGATCCGTTCAGCCGTTGGGGCCTGATTGAGTAACAAACATCCATCCACAATCCATACATTTATACCTCCATCTAAACTATCGCATTTATAATTTTTATAAATTATGCATACCTACTACTTAATTAGAACAGAAAGAAGTTAGGTTAGGAGAGGCTACCTAGCGTTTTCCTAAAAAATAATAGTAAGTAGTAAGTAGTGGCTTCTCTACTTACCTACTCTTAAAAAATACTTACCTACTATTAAATTAATAAGCGTAGGTATAAGAAATTGACTAGAATTGTATAAAAGTAAAACATGAGGCATTAGGTAAGTACCTAATATAATATTGTAATGCATGATGGATATTCCATGTCAACACAGTTTTACAGTGTGGATTGGCGCATTATGCAAATTCACCAATGAGTAGGTACCTACCTACCTACCATCTGAAAACAAAAACGAGGACTCAGAAAAAAACGTTGTGTTACCCCCTCGAGTGATACATTATTGAATAGGTACGTATTTTAAAATCATTATGAGGTTTCCTGGTCAGCCTTTGGAAAATAGACTACCGAAATAATGACCGTCAAAGTTTTTGGCAAAAACCATAACTAAGGAACCCTGCCCTAAGCGTTGTCCGATACACACTAGACCAAATATTAATTTAAATACTTCATTTCATAAGTTCATCACCCATAGATTCTTTTATTTCTGCACATTTTAAAAGACTCCATCTTTCCATTTCATACACTTAAACTCCACTTAACCTAAGCATTGACTAGGTATACACTTTAAGGTACCATGTCGAACAGTGAACCACTTAGTTTTCGGAGACTTAGAACTTTTACTGTACAGCAATATCTCAATAAATGAAGTTTTATAAAAAATGAGATTTGGTTCACTGTGTACCATCATCGTTACACAGTGAACCACTGCATAATGGACAGTGAACCAGTGGGTTTGCATAAACAAAACACAATCATTTGTTAAATTTAAACATTTTAATTTAAAAAAATCAAGTTTTTAAAATTAAAAAATAAATAATAACTTGTTCTACCTAAACAATAATGGACTTCAATGAATTATGTTCTCAAAGGCATGTGAAGTCGGGAAATCCGCACTTGGCTGGCGTAGACTATGGCCAAACCCTTCTCATTCCAAGAAGATACTCATGCTCAGTAGCGAGCCGGCAATGGGTTGATAAGAGAGAGTAGGTTGAGAGAAAAAAAAATCGTTTAAATAACTTATTATTGCACAATAGCTGATGGCCGCGACATCGTCCGCCTGGATTGAGGTTTTTGGTTCCCGCGGGATTTCTTAAATTTTCCGGGATAAAAAGTAGCCTATGTGCTATTATTCTATCTCTTTGCGAAATTTCTTCCAGATTCGTTCAGCCGTTTTGGCGTGATTGAGTAACAAACATCCATCCATCCATAACTCCATCCAAACTAAATTTACTTGAAAGTAATACTTATCCAGCCTTTTAAGTTTTAGTACCGTGATTCTCAGATGAGGAAGAGTTACCTCAGAATTATCCTATTTTTCAACCGCTAGTCAGAAACATGGGTGTTTTCCTTTTTTATACGACTGCCTGAAAAAAGGAGTTTGTTTTCAGGGTTCATGTACGTATGTATGTACGTGAGTTTGTATATTCCACCATAACTTCTATACGCCTGAACCGATTTTGATAAATGAGGTATCGTTAGAATCCCTAGCTTATTGCGGGTGACATAGGCTAGTAAAATTAAAAAAAAGTTGATGGGGTGATCATGGCCCCGCATTAAAGACTAAAGTTATTTTTTTTTGAAAATAAGTTTAACTATATAATCATCATTTAGAAAATAATGAGTGGATTCCAAAAATATATAACACTATAGTTCAATTTCCAGTGATTCACAAAAAAATATCATTTAATAAAAATGTGAATAATAATTTCGAATTTTAACTTTTTAGTTCGTTTTTTGGCAGGGCAGTCGTGTTTTTTAATTTTATTAATTGTATATGTAATGTTTTTAAGAAAGACACACAGTGAACCATAGTTCAGTGTGTAACGTGTTATTTTGGTTCCCTGTGAAACATCGTATGCTTGAAATTATATTACACGTAATTTATTTGAAAAAAGTTGATGTATTTAAATTATAATCCTAAATTATATTGTCAAAGACTACAAGAATACACACACACACCATTTATTTGGAGCTACATGCGATACTTTAAATTATAAAAATAGAATACTGACATGAAAATAAATTACTTTCTTCGCTTCAAAACAAATAAATGCAGTTTATAGTGTAACCTAAGCAGCTGCGTCCCGTGAACTAGGTGATGTAGGAGAGGCCCACACTCGCTATCACAGAGTACATTATATATACTGGTATAGAGTTGCTACTCGACTTTCAATGTACAGCGACATCTATCGGGAAGTTGTCCAACTAAAATGTGTATATATATATAACCATAACACAATGCTATAGTACTATATATTACAAAGTGTATTTGGTTTAATAATTTATCTTAATTATTACAAGATCATCTAATTCTGCAACTATAGAATTATGTGACCTTGTAATAATTAAGATAAATTATTATACGATAAACACAAACTGTAAAGATGTTAGTAAATGAAACACATGTTGATTATTTTCTCATAGATTCTCAATTACAAAAAATATACATAAAGCATAACAATTATTCCACAGTTTCATGTTTTTCACATCGTACACACTTAATACACACTCTAGTTTCACATTGTAACGAATTTATCAAAAAAAAAATAACTTTGTCCACCCGACATCCGGCATGCCAGAAAACGTCAATGTCAATGTCGAATTTCAAACTTTTAAATGGCGGCTGTCCACGTTTGGAAATTAAAACACTAATGGTTCATTAAACTTCTAACTCATTCCACTAAACTAAATTTATAACAGATAAAACTTTATAAATTATCTAAGATAACTCATAATCTGCTCAAAAAAAAAAGTTTTATATATTATTAGCTTTGTGGTTATATAAATGGCAAAATCATTAATTTATCTAAAACATAAGCTTCTGAACGAACACTTATTTCAGCGCCATCACAGACCCTGATCAGACTTTTAAGTATACATACTTTCAGTACAAGATAAGCGCCATGAGCGCCATCCTTTAGGGAGTTGTGGAACTAACATCCCCATACAACAGAAAAATGTTCTAAGTGCAAAGGCCCTGCTCGCTATGAACGGGAACAGCACGTTGCAATATTTGAAAAAATAACGGACTAATTCACTGCGCCTAACTGGTTCACTGTTCGACATGGTACCCTACTTATAAAAAGGGTTATATTATTATGTTAACACACAAAATTAAATCTAATCCAATAAATACTAGTACCTCGTATTATACATACATTGAAATAGTAAGTATTTAATAATAATATTTTGGAAATTGTCACTGTTGTATTAACAATAATTTTGTAATTAATATTAATGTAGGTCTAATTATAATTTAAATTGCTGCTAGACGCAGGCGACGGTTGCTTTGAACTGAGCGTTTTGCCGCCGCATGATTGGACGTCACCTGTAAAAATAATATAAAAATAGTTAAATATATTAATGAATGAAAAAATTGCACACCAAATAAATACAGGGAAGAAAAAATATATAAGGTTATAATATCTTAAAAACTAACATAACAAACTATAATATAGTTAAAAGAGTTGAAATAAACTAATGCTTGCTAGGATTATGGGTTATGGCAGTTTAGCCATTGCCAGCTACAGATTTTAACAACCTCCGTGACGCAGTGGTGAGCATTGTTGTTTTACAAGTGGGAAGTCTCGGGTTTGATTTCCAGCCGATCGACCAATCGATTTAGCATTCTGGCACGAAACCGTGTAGAAAGTTAAAAAACGATTAACTAACCTACAAACCGCGCCACCATCTTCACTCACCACCAGGGGAGTAATAGGTCTATTACACTGCACTTTCCACAGGGCCCTGTGGTAAGGGTGGGCGTGGCCGCTAGATAGAGCGTCGCTTATTACAAAGCAATAAGGACTAATCTAGGGACCCTTACTCCCTAATTCTTATTACACTACACTGACTCAAGTGTAAAGGTCCCTGTGAAAAGTACAGTGTAATAGGCCTATAATTCCTATGTCCACTGTCACCATTTAAAATGGATGTAAAAAAAAGATAGTCACCTGTCAGTGCTAGTAGTGTTTGTGCTATCCTGCTCTTCCAACGAGTGTGAGTGCGAGTGCGAATGAGGCGGCCGGCGTCGCGGAGTCTCCTCCCCGCCTGACTCCCGCCGCGCGCCGCCGCCGGCGCAGAAGCATTTGCAAATTATACGCTTGAAGGCGAACCTGAAAAATGGAAAATTGTGTTATGAATTGCCATGCTCTATTAAAATGAAGGTCGAAATAATCTTACTGTGTATGTAATTTTTGGCTTCATTATAATATTCATTAAATTCTCCATTAAATCTCAACGGAGACCGGCCACCTACGCAGGAGTTACCTGGTAGAAATACTAGTATTTTTATTAAGGCTGTCTGTCCATTGACGTGGAGCGGAGCGGAGAAGTGACGAGACCAATCCGACTGTTACGCCCGACACAGTGGCGTGCAGTTCATACAGACTTAAAAGCTTTGCTTACCCAAATGGAAATACGTCAATGCTCATTTTTCATTAAAACAGCTAGTAAATAGGTATTTTGACTAACTAATGCCTACCCTAGCTTCTAAAGCAGTGCACGCCACTGGCCCGACACATCTTCGCTCCAACTACTTGACAAAAACAGTTTTGTCCTGACTCTGCACTTAAACCTAAAGAACCCAGCCGATTAAGCTACTAGCTAGCCATAAAACCAACAGAGCAGTTGGAATCACACATTAACGCCTATTCCCTACCTAAAATCTTTAGAAAACAGTGCGTAGATCAACGGGTTGATGGCAGAGTTACAGTAGCCAAGCCAGAACAGCACCGAGAAGATGATAGGCTCCACGCAATCCCCGCAGAAGGCTCGCACCACATACACGCTGAAGAACGGCAGCCAACAGAATACAAAGCCACCGACTATGATGCCCAGAGTCTTTGCCGCCTTGGTTTCCATCCGAAAACGTTTCACCTGAAAATTCAAAAAAAGATCTTAATTTATTTATGCACTTCATTCAAACGTCAAGACATACACGCCAAATGACTTAGGATGATCCGTGGATTATGTTGGGCACGGAATTGGATGGACATTGCGCCAAAATGCTTACAGATTTCACACATTTATATTTTATACTATTTCTTCTAACAAAGGAAAAATAATGCATATTTAGAACAACTAGAAAGACATCCAATGCGCGTTATTATAATATTAAAATAAGAAATCGGTCCGAACCATAAACATTAGAATATTATCACAGAATAGGATATTATGATCTGAACCAATGAATCTTTCATATCTATCTAGAGGGTCTAAACAGAGATAGGAATCTGGCATCTTTTCAAGAGAAAGCTGTAGATCATCACTGGTCCCTTCCAGCTGTCCAAGCTTTTCCGAGATTACTAACACAGAAGGAACCAGATCTATTATTAAAGAAGAAGAAGAGAAGAATATACTCGGTTTACCTGTGCCTTAATATTCCTCTTCCCCATACGCCGCGTTCTGGGCTTGTTATCATCATATTCATCATACAAAGGCCCTGGAGCCAGATGATGTGAGTGTCTAACTTTCAGTCTACTCTCCGTTAATTCCCTCCCATCCCTCTCATAGTGCACAGCGTAGAGTGAAGGGCTTGGTGAGCGACTAGGGGATCTGGAGTTCTCATGAGCTGGACAGATCTGCTCTGAGGATGGATAAGAGACAGAGATTTTTACTTTTTCGTGAGCTCTTCTTGCACTGGAGTGTCTGAAAATAAAGCCACACTAATTAAATATTAGGATTTGTATTTGAGTTGATTTAGCTAGACTTTTAAGGAAAATGGGATAAAATGAGATAAACATTGGCCAAAGGAATTTAGAATACGCAAGGTAGACAAACAGATAATTGAATTAGGAAAGGCTAAATCAAGGATTTAACTTTCAAACTATTGTATGATATATTGGTAGATATTCCAATTATATCAAATTTGTAACAAAATCGATTCACTTCAACTTTTCAAAATCGAATAGGTAGATACAAATCACGGTGTGGAAGCATAGGCAGGATGATAATCGTTGTGGATACATAATTTTGACTTGAGAAAGGAAAAGATAGAAGTTGGCACAACTTCAAACTTAATGAATTAGATAAGAATTGCTATGTCATTCATAGCAATTCATAAAGAGATAAATTCTTGTATTAAAAAAAAAATAAGATTGGTCAATATGAGTGGATCTGGTATTTAGGGCTTGGGTTAGGAAACGTTGTTGAGTTTAAAAAAAAAAGAATAAGTGGACAGGTATACTTACTATTATCATTAAAAAAATAAACACAGACAGAAGTAGAATACAAAAGGCGGCCTCATCGCTTAGGTAGCGATCTCTACCAGGCAAAAGGAGAAAATAAGGGAAAATAAACACACGACTTAGAACATATAATCAAAATATAAATTATATATGAGTAATATAGCTAATTATAAATTACTATACTGACCTCCTCAATCTTTCTGGGGAAGCACTAAGGGAAGTGCTGGTGGAATGGTTGGAGGCATTCGAGAGCGGTGACCCGTGAGGCCTGGAGCCCCCGGACCCCCGGCCACGATGTATCCGCAGCGTCAGGCGGTTGTCATCGAACCTGCTGCCTAGGCCTCGACCTGGAATAAAAACTAAAAGTATATTTTTTTGGCTAGCGCTTGGCTGCTATCAGATCTGCTTGCAAGTGATGAAGCAGCGTAAGCGTAACCAATTGGGTGTCACCTCAAAAACACTGCCATATACCCCACTATCAGTCTAGTCTGTCTAGATAATATAATAATAATATAATAATCACAAAAATAGATTTTGTAGTGATTACTTAATAGGGGATCTCCCAAAAGTCGTAATATTCACGTTCCCTGCTAGTTTTATGTTGAATAACCAATTTAAACTATCGATTAAAGTAAATAATTACGTCTAACTTTGATGACGTCTCAATTCAGTGTTTCATATAAAATCCCTTAAGTAAGTCCGTGGTTTTCCCGTGTTTAAAAAAAAAAAAACACGACTGCTCTGCCAAAAAACGAAATTAATCTAGTTAAATTAGAATCTTATTCACATTTTTATTTTAGTAGATATTTTTTTGTGAATCACTGGATATTGAACTAGAATGTTATATATTTTTGGAATCTGCCCATCATTTTCTAGATGATGATTTAAAGATGATATATATAGTTAATCTTATTTTCTAATTTAGTCTTTAATGCGGGACCATGGTCACCCCATAATTTTTTTTAAATTTTACTAGCCTATATCACCCGGAATAAGCTAGGGATTCTAACGATACCTCATTTATCAAAATCGGTTCAGGCGTATAGAAGTTATGGTGTAATATACAAACTCACATACATACATACATACATGAACCCTGAAAACAATATACTCTTTACTTTTTTCAAGCAGTCGTATAAAAAGTTGCCGATTTGACTAGTTGTCAAATAAGCAATCCTAATCAGTGGTGTCCTTATAATTTTTTTCCAGTTCCTTAGATCTCTTTTCCAATTACAAGTCTGCGATATCACCTGTTTAATGACGCGATTATTTTTTCAAATTATGATACTGAACATATCACTGAAATGACATCCATTTTTGCCGATATAGTTAACCCTTGACTGCAATCTATGTTGTACAAAAACCTTATAGACGATACAGTTTATGGTGGAAGTGGGCTAACCTGCAGTGTACGTAAGTGAAGAATGGCAGTGTTTTTAATTAAAATCGTAGCTACCTAACTCTACCTGATTTTCTGCATCCGAATAAATCGCTTAGCGGCAAAGCTTTGCCGATTTTTATTTTTCTTGAAATTTTCCCTTCTCCGACAGTTGAACCCGAGACCTCCCGCTCAAAAGACCACAACTTTCAAAACTGTGCCAGTGAGATTTCAATCATTTTCTAGGTGCTGTTATTATTCTCCGGACAATCTAGTTGTTTATGCATTACGATAACAGCCTCATGAAAAGTTATACTCCGTAATAATTTTATTCATAGAGCCTTCAAGATGACTTATAAGGTCATCTTTAACGACGATGTAAGCTGTCGGTGATGTAAATGAGTTTCTGACCCTCTCCTATCTTTTTATTAAAACCATACTCATTGAAAAAATAAGCAAAATAGTTATTGCGTACGATAAAAAGTAATAACCTATTTTTTTTAGAATAGACATACCTAGCACTGCCAATATTTTCAAAAGGTTCGATTTTCGGCTTAGAATATTTTAAAACAAACTATATTTGGGTCTGATAGGAAGGTTCAGGGTCATTCAGCGGGTGATGGAGAGGGCTATGCTTGAAGAATTTCGCAAATAAGAAATGTGGAGATCCAAATAGAGACTGGGGTCTCAAAGTGCTGGAGTGGCGACCCCGCACTGGAAAAAGCGTAGCCTTGGCAGACCCCCATTCGTAGGACGAGTTATATCAAGCGAGTCCTAGGGAGCCACTGGATCCAGGGGGCGTAAGACAGCCGCGTACGGAATTCCATCCAAGCAGTGGACGTTTATTAGTTGACGACAACCACGGTAGGATAAAATGACTGTTGCACTGCATTCCCTTTGTCTAACGCTCAAATACCTATCTACACTCCAAGGCCTTTTGTTTCTAGTCAATTAAAGAGGTAACTGTATCGTACCCACCACCTTTAGTCGTCCTAAATCCCTGGTTAATGGCCTTGGTAGTCCTGACTGCAGCCTTATATATTCTCCAGTAGAAGAACAGCATCACAAACATGGGGATGTAGAAGGATCCAAGTGCGGAGTAGACCACGTAGCCAGCGTCGTTGGTCAGTTCGCAGGTCCAAGGGCAGGGGGGGTTGATAATTCTCCCCTCTTTGAGATCCGATTCATCTGCCTGGGGAATGCCAAAGGTATTACATTATTAATTTTAAAAAGCCGTAAAGGAACACTTGTTTAGTCGAGGCAATTGTACAATTGACGAATTTATTAGTGACAAAGTTGTATGGAAGAAATCGACTTTGGGTCCAGCGCCCCACAGGTTAATATAATGCTCGTAATTTACACTACTGTATATTTTATCTACCTACTGTATATTATATATTGTAATGTCTTGCTTTTTAAAAATAGCAACTGCTGAGTTTCTTGCCTGCTCTTTTGAATAGAAACTGTTTTCCGAACCGATGGTAGAGTCAAAACATGACGAATAAGAGGCACCTGTATGTCCTACAAGTATTAAATAAATTGAATATAGAGGGTTGTGAGAGATTTTAATTCCCAACATTTACAGTCTTTTTCTAAGACGTCGTATCGCATAGCGTCGCGTGGCGTCACTTGTGTCGCTCACCTACGACAACGGGTGATATAATAGAGTCAACAATTTCTTACTTTCTTGTCCTTCCATCCGACTAGGGGAGGGAAGCAGATGACAAAAGACAGCACCCAGAGTCCAGCTATGAGCGCCTTGGCCCGTTTCTTGCTCATGATGCTGGGATAGCTGACAGGCCTGGTCACCGCTACGTAGCGGTCCAGGGAGATCGCGCAGAGGTTCAGGATGGATGCTGTGCACATCCACACGTCCACTGCCAGCCAGACGGAGCACCACACATCTCCGAAGATCCATATCTGAAATCATACAGAAATATTATGCGGAGAAAACTGTCTTTCTTCGGACATCTGCAAAAAGGAGCCCAATTCTCACTTGACAGGCAAGAGAGCTCAAGGTCACCTAAGACGCTCCAAATAGAGAGGATTTTCTCGTGAGATTCGCCAAAATTCGTTTTGAAGAAAGCACGCGGTGATGACGATCATGAATATTATAAAACGCGAAAGTGTGATTGTTTGTCCTTCAATCACGCCGCAACGGAACAATGGATCAACGTGATTTTTTGCATGGGTATGGTATGGGACATGGAGAGTGACACAGGCTAAGGATTTTTATCGCGGAAAATTAAGAAATACAATTTTAATAAAACTCGCACTTTTAATGCAGATTATATATGAAAAATAGTGTGTTCGCCACGGGATGAAACACGATTTCAGATTTCGGGTGATGCCAGCCCTGGCTTCGCTCAAGCAACTGTAAATCATTAATTGTCATTTGTCTGTCCGTTGCGGAATCACTCTGAAACTACAGGAAGGATTAGAATTCAACTTGACAACCTTGGTAGGTTCTATTTGTAACGTAGGCAAGTGGCAGGAGGGCTAAATAGGGGATGAAAGTCCACACTTTTTGTGGACAATATCCATGAAAATTTGGTAATGGGGATTTTAATTAACAATTTTTTTTTGGAAATTCGAAACTTAATTCTAAACTTAAAATTCAGAATCCAATTTATTGGACCTACTTAAAAATTATTTATCTAGTATACAAAACGAAGTTGAGCCGCGGTCCCTAGGCAAACCACAATACGAAATCGTGATGCGAATACCAGATGTACCTAAACTTTACTGTTAATGTAATGCTGACGAAATAAAACGGGACTATTGGAATGACCCAAATTAACTTTAACGTTTGTAATACGATTGCAAAAGTTTAAGAGTTGTTGTAAACACTAAAACGAAAACACTTTACGACTTTTAAAACGAAATGTGGTGGTTTTTTCCTATGGCTTTTTTCTGAATGATTACCTTATATATCTATGTATTAATGAGTAAGTAGGTATGTTACTTCCTTACCAAGAAAATGGTATTTAAATTTGGCATATGTAATGTTTATTGTAGTGTAGAGCATTAATATTATTTTATAAAAAAAACATAAATTAGTTCCTAAAATAGCATTAGCTTTTCCATATATATAGTGGCATGTTTGTGTCATAAAAATCGAAAAAATAAAATTAGCATTTGGATTTGTGTGGTGTGGTGGCTTGCTTGCTTTTCCAGCATGTTAAAAGCAACTAATAGGAGGGCGGGCGAATCATAGCACATATAAAGCTTCTAGTTGTTTTTATAAACTAAAATAAAGTCTTTTCTATCTAACTAATAAAAAAAATACAAATTTCGCAGTTCCCGCAAGAATCGGAGCATTGAAAATGAAAAAAAATACGAAAAAAAAAATCTGAAATAAAAATCTCTTCTTCAAAATTTTTCAAAAAGTTATTAACCGATTTTCAAAATTCCTACTTGAATGCACTTCGCGGCTGCATGCGCATCTTTTAACACCATTACCATGACGATCGTTCAATAATCATAGAAGTTACATCACTTTTTATATACGGAAATACCCGTTTTTTCTACAATTCCAAATCTAAAGGGACCAATTTCAATTTTTTTTCCCATTTTGTAAATAACAATACCCTAGTATATTATTTTATATTTACAAACACCCCCTAAAAATCCTGACTTTTTACATGTTACAAGGTGATTTTCAAAATTCAAACGCTCACACGTGTCTCGACAAATTCCTCAACTCTTGGTACTATTCCCATCTCGATCCTCCGAAAATTCTCGGAGCTATGGCCAAAAATACGTCTCAGGTGATTTGCATGTGATAACCATTTTCAATAGTAATAAATATTAATTGTGGTTTTTATTCGAGTTGTATATAGTAAAAAAAAGGGTAACGTGAAGTCAACAAATGGCGCCACGCTTAATTTCAATTAAGGACATAATGGGGGCTACCGCGTTTAAATTCGCCGCTAGAGGCGCTAGTGTAGAGTGAGGTCTCCGAAATGTCAAATAGGTATTATCACTGGGCCTTTATCGCGGGTCTAATTATTTCATTAATGTATTTAGCAATACCGGATTAATTATTGAAGATGTAAGATACATGTCAATGAATGTCAGTGTTATGCGGTTTGAAAGAAGAAGAATTCAGAAGTTACATAGTACATTATGCCCCTGGTTCCTGTGTGCTTACTATTTAAAAACGTATTTTTTGTCAAAAGTATGCTTGTTTACCGAATTTACAGCTATACTAAGGACCTTATTCGCCAGTGGCGCCAACTAGTGAGCATAAAAACGGTAGCCCGCATTATCTCTACATGGCTGAAAATACACGGAGAATAGTCGGTCGGTTTGTGGCAGAACTGGCCGAAATGGAGAATACGCGATGCATAAAATCTACTGGTAAATATCTAGGCACAAATGTAATTAAATGCAGCTTGCTATTGAATGAAATAGAGTTAAAAATATTAAAAAATCTAGATTGATATTAATTTTATTATTATTCGACTTTACTTACTTTAGAATCGATTTTCATAATATATACCTAAGCCCGGGGTATGAAAATGTATGGGTAGTAAAATTAAATTTTCTCCGTTATTGACTTTATGTTTCCATGGTAACACTTGTTTCCATGACTATGTAATGTATTTTGATGAATATAAATTATATAATGAATATAAATATATGTATCATACATGCTTTCGGTAATACCAAAAATGCGTTCATTTACCCTCATTTACTAATCTATATCCTTACTTCCATACTAATATTATAAATGCGAAAGGGTGTCTGTCTGTCTGTCTATCTGTCAGCCTATCCGATCAACCGATTTCAATGAAATTTGGTACAGGGATAGTTTTTATCCCGGGGAAGGACATAAGCTACTTTTTATCCCGGAAAATTAAGGATTTCCCGCGGGAATTAAAAAAAACTTAATTCACGCGGACGAAGTCGCGAGCATCATCTAGTATTTTATAATCCTTCGTAAAGAGTAAAGTCCAGTCGTACGTCGGAGCTGGCACACACATTTTATTTTTCATAGATCATGGAATGTTTTTGGTGCAATTTCATTTCCTTTTTATACGACTGCCTGAAAAAAGGAGTATATTGTTTTCAGGGTTCATGTATGTATGTATGTATGTATGTATGTATGTATGTGAGTTTGTATATTCCACCATAACTTCTATTAGCCTGAACCGATTTTGATAAATGAGGTGTCGTTAGAATCCCTAGCTTATTCCGGGTGACAAAGGCTAGTAAAATTTAAAAAAAATTGATGGGGTGACCATGGTCCCGCATTAAAGACTAAAGTTAAAATAAGATAAGCTATATAATCATCATCTAGAAAATGATGAGTAGATTTCAAAAATATATAACACTATAGTTCAATATCCAGTGATTCACAAACAAATATCATTCAATAAAAATGTGAATAATATTCCAGAGGCTACATAATATTACGCAAATAGCTTCCTAAGGAGGTAAACTCCGAAAATAATATAGCAGGGCAGTCGTATTTTTTAATTCGTTAAATTAATTTTTGGCAGACGCACTAAATTTTTTAATTTTTTGGACTCTATTTCATTTAACACCAAGATGCATTTTATTAAATTTGTTCCATTTTATTTCATCCTCATCTATTTCTGTTTTAGAAGAAACTTTAACATTGACTTCCAAAAATCAAAAAACGTAAAAAGATTCGTTAATAAAAATACGATAAGCTAGATGACGCCCGCGACTTTGTCCGTGTGGCTTTTACTTTTTAATCCTGAAAATGATTGCTGCCCCGGGATGAATCTTTTTCTACCCGCCGCGCAGTTTAGATAATTCTTTTGATTCCCGTGGGAACTTTTTATTTTTCCGGGATAAAGTAACCTAGGTCCTACTCCGGAATGTATACGTATATCTGTAGCAAATTCCATAAAATTTGATGAAAAGATGAACCGTGAAAAGGTAGCAGACACAGTCACTTATTATTATTAGTATGTATGTCTAAGTTATTTGATTAATTTCGCCTCAATGGCCACTTTGGCATGATTGGCTAAGATTATGAGTATTGTAATAATATAATAGCCATGGCTTGGATTAATTACTTAGTTATTAATTAATTAACTTAGAGTTCTGCCGGTCGTTTTTTTTTGTATTCCACTACAAGTTAGCCCTTGACTGCGATTTCACCTGATGGTAAGTGACGAGGCAGTCTAAAATGGTAGGGGGCTAGCCTGATAGGAGTATGGCAGTTTGTATACATACAAGGCATCGTTCCAAAACGCTTAATCGCTTGGCGGTACGTCTTTGCCGGTAGGGTGGTAACTAGCCACGACTGAGGCCTCAGTCGTGGTGGCAGAAGGGTTTGGCCGTTGTCCACCATGCTGGCCAAATGCGGATAGATAACATTATAACTAACTCTCTACTCTCTCTAACGGCATATCTGCAGGTTTCCTCACGATGGTTCTCTTTACCGTAATAGCAAGTGATATTTAGTCCATGCAGAAAAAGTCGCGGGCGTAACCTATATGATGATATCGTAGCACTGGTTCTTTCTATAAATAGCTACCATTGCGTGATATCAAAGCCTAATTACTTACCAAAAAACCATCAATATTGTATTCTAACAGGAAAGTTGGACAGGTGAGCGCGATTGCGGGGGTAGGCAATAAAAAACTCATTAGTACTGACCCCGATACTGCGTATCAGAGTTTTCCAACAAATTAATAACTTGCTAGAAGCTTCTAGAACCAAAGTTTGACAACTTGATGATTGCAATCACCTCTGATTGGCTAACAAGGTGCTTTAGACTGTTTTATTACTTATTCATACTAATATTATAAATGCGAAGGTGTGTCTGTTTGTCTGTCTGCTACGCTTTCATGGCCCATCTGTTCAAACGATTTTAATAAAATTTGGTATAGGTTCCCGCGAGAATAAAAAACCTTATCCACGCGGACGAAGTCAGGAGCATTTTATAGTAGTGAAATAATAATTATTAGTCATATTTTCAACCAACTGGCTCACTACTGGATACGAGTCTCCGCTCAGAATTAGAAGGGTTTTGACTATAGTCCATCACGCTGGCCAAGTGAGGATTTCATAAACATTTCATTTAATTGTTTTTCTTTCTTTCTTTCATTTGAGAATATTATGAAGAACTATTTCGTTCACCATGACGCCTGACGTGGGCCTTACAACCCCGCGTCAATTTTATATTCGGGTGGTATAAAACCCACAAAATCCATACTATCCATACTAATATTATTAATGCGAAAGTGTGTCTGTCTCTCCGTCTGTCTGTCTGTCTGCTTCGCTTTCACGGCCTATCTGCTCAACCGATTTTGATGAAATTTGGTACAGGGGTAGATTGTATCCCGATTCCCAGGAAAATTAAAGAATTCTCGCGGGGATCAAAAATCTTAATCCACGCGGATGAAGTCGCGGGAATCAGTAGTAACTAATACCTAGTAACTAATATTTACTCCGGAACAACGCAGCAAATTACACAAATTGCGACGGTCACAATTCCGTGCTAGCCCCACTGGTAGAGTGACGACAATTTCGTAAAAACATTTTTCCAACGGATGCCGACGCTTCAAATGAAAATATTTTTCTTTTACACAAAGTATTTTTTTTACATACAGCCAATTTGGCTCTACACAAAGCACCATTTGTCAGATTAAATTGCTGATGAAATTAAATAATTTGTTGGAAGCACTGAAGCGAACTGGTATGTCAGTATAATACATTTCTCTTACAGTCTAGGGTTCTAGCGTTGATCTATGCGGGAATTGATTTTTATCCCAAAGGAGTCTACGAAATAAAGCTTTGAGGGAGGTTAGACGTTGAAACGGGCATAAAGACAGAAATAACGGGAAATTACTAACACAGACTATACATACAGAAACCTATCGAGTTTCTTGTGAGCTCTTCTCAGACCAAGGCGCGTATGGAACCCTCGTAGCTTTAGTTTTAGATTATCACCATCATACTAATTATGTAACTGGACGTCACCTACAGTGTACTTAAATATTGACTTTATATTCGCGAGACAAGCACAAATTATAGTAGGTTATCCCCTACTATAATTTAATTACAAAACCTACAATAATAATAAGAACGTCAATGTGGCCAATTCTGTTTAACACAATTTCTAAACTAAACTAAAATTTAAAACTCCTAATCGAATGCTGCCTCTTTTCGCTGGATGTATTCTGAAAGGGATAGCAATAAAATTAGAGGTATCATTTTAGTTTAGAGATGGTGTACAACAAACAGGATTGGCCTCATTGTCCTACTAACCTGACCACATGTATGAAAATTTATTTTATAGGGTCAAGGGATGTTAAATTGAAACACCATTGTTCCTACACGATAGTAGAACTAATATTATAAATTGAAAGATTGGATGGATGTATGGATGTATGGATGTTTGTTACTCAATCACGCCCCAAGGCTGACCGGATCTGGCTGAAATTTGGCACAGAGTTCCTGCGGGAACCAAAAAACCTCAAACCACGCAGACGAAGTCGCGGGCATTCGCTAGTTAGATAATAAATCTATACGTTAAGGCTACGATCGCACTGCGAAAAACATTCGCGCGAATTTTATTCTCGCGATTTACAATTCGGGTACGGAGTTCGGAATTCACGCGAATTTTATCTTACCTCTAGATTTCTAGTGTTTTTCGCAGTGCAAACGTAGTCTCAATGATCAGACCAGCTGGGTCCGTGAACGTAAAACCAGTTATGAGGATCACCTTCGACCCTGGGAAGATGGCAGCTTGCTGTGGCAAACACGGAGCCATACTTCATGTACAGGTCCGGACCTGTACGGGGGGACTTCTCCAGGAGTCCGGGATGAGCCCTATGGGCATCGCACAAGGGAGATCTCGGAGCCTCACAACATGCGTTAAGGTCGGCCGGCCACCGACGGGGTTTTAGTAGGTCGAAATCGTACATAATAACAACAACTCAACAAAAAAAAGTAGGATGACCTTTCTATAGCTACAGTTGTACACATGGTAATCAGTGTTACCTTAAACACCTCCCTGGTGGCGGAGAAGGGCAGCACCGCCAGCCCCACCAGCAGGTCAGCCACGGCGAGAGACACGATGAACAGGTTGGTGACACTCCTCAGCTTGGATGAGCACAGCACCGCCGCTATCACCAGGCAGTTCCCTGCCGACAAAAAACAATATTAACTCACAGAGGTGAAACTTCTTTAGAATTCTTCTTTATTGACGTCCTCCGTGGCGCAGAGTTGAGTGATGTAGGCTTAACGTGCGGAGGTCCCGGGTTCGATCCCCGGCAGGGTCAGTTTGGGAATTTATAATTTCTGTTTTTTCCCTGGTCTGGTGGAAGGCTTCGGTCTTGGCTAGTTACCACCCTACTGGCAAAGAAGTGCCACCAAGCGATTAAGTGTTCCGGTACGAAGCCGTATAGAAACCGAATATCAATATAGCAAATAACAGGTTAGCCCGCTACCATCTTAGACTGCATCATCACTTACCATCAGGTGAGATCGCAGTCATGAGCTAACTTGTAGGGCATAAAAAAAATCGTTGAGATTTGAAAATTCGATGAAACGAAAAACGAAACGAAAAAGCGACACTAAAAAGAGACGAGCATATTCATAATAGGATTTAGCCTGCGAGAGAATGAGATACTAAACATGTTATATTTATCTCATTATCTCGTAGACTACTTTTCTGAGGTTTGTGCTGCCGTGTGTGAATTGTACACACACATTTTTTTAGGGTTCCGTATCTCAAAAGGAAAAAGGAACCTTTATTTGATAATTTCATTGCCCGTCTGTCTGTCAAACACTCTCGGGAACACGTGGAGGTATCAAGTTAAAATTAATATAAAATAGGTACTTAGGTCTACGGTCCATTGGAGCTGTAAGAGCTGCTTCTTAAGTCAATGCAATAAAAAGATACAGCCATTTATTTGCCGCATATTTTAACACACGCCAATAAATCAAAACCTATAGAGTACTTCCCGTTGAACTACAATCATGAAATTTGGCATGAAGCAAGATCTCAAAGCTCAAGTATAGGAAAGAATCCGAAAATCGATAAATAGTGTTCCGTACTGGAAAACAATTCGATACCCTATAAGTCAGGCGTTAGCAGTTTAGCGCCATAGGTGAGCCAGTATTCCCAGGTGTATTTCACAGCTGATTACGTGTTGTTATGACTGACACCTTCCATGTTATTTACTAAAATAATTTTGAATGTGTAATGGTACAAAACCCTTTGTGCGCTTCTTTCCTTTTCTTATTTCTTCTTTCTAAAATTCAAGTTTCTAATATTGATTTAGGCTCTTCAATCAATCAATCAATCACGATAAAAAAAGGAATGTTTGCATAGATTATAAATGAGGGAAAAAAATGCTCATGAAATAGTTTGAAAAGCAGAAATTGCGGACCATTCTATTGGGTTAAAGCAATTTGGTTACGAATGGTAGGTATCCTTGTAAACTAATATTGTCCCGGGCAGAGCAATTTATCGGAGGGACGTAGTTTTATAACGAGCCGGGGAACGCTCGATCCGATCGGGTTTTTATCTTTTATCGAGCTATTATTGCGAACCTCTAGGGTCGTTTTTTCAGTTATTACAGTTCTTAATGTAAGCATTTTTATGCTACGCCAAAACGACGTACTTTGCCTTGATTCTCTCAAAATAATCATACTTATTCATGTCATGATACCAGTTTGTAACTTTTGAAGTTTCACCTCCTAAGTCTCTCTTTCTTTCTGCGTCGTATTCCTCATTATTAAGGGTCAAGACCACTTTCCATTAATCAAATAATGGTAGGAGTTTTCTTGGGATACTTGGGTTTTCTTGGGTTCCTACATCCTTCCACATACGGCTCGACGATGAGTATTAAAACTCTTAGGTTATTGTAACGATTATTATTAGATGTTAGTGATATTAACCGGGACCGAGGGCTTAACGTGCTCTCCGAAGCACGGAGGCACGTAAAAATCAGATGCCGAAATGTCGCAACAATCACATCACTTCAGAGTGGCTGGGCCGATTCTGATGGGATTTTATTGTGTGTTCGGGAACTTTAATTTCCACGGGATCCCACTTATCTCTGTACCAAATTTCATCAAAATTGGTTGGATAGAATGGGCCGGCCGTGAAAGCGTAGCAGACAGAGAGACAGACAGACGACATACTACTACATTCACTTATAATATTAGTATGGATTAAACTCCTCGTTCCTTGATTATCATGGACTTCCGCAAAGTAACGCCGGCTTCTTTCAAGCATGAAACAAACGTCATATTTTATTGGCCTTTTTTTCCATAAACGTTTTATTTTTATAAAGAAAAGGTCGGCCCCGGCACACTACGGAGCGGTAATGACATCCGTCGACGTTTTCCACTGCTCTGCCTTCTGGTTTATTCAGTGATTTTTTCATTTACTACCTTACCACAGCCTTAGAATTAATACTAATATTACAAATGCGAAAGTTAGGATGGATGGATAGATGGATGTTTGTTACTCAATCAGGCCAGAATGGCTGAACGGATCGAGATGAAACTTGGCACTGAGAATAACACAGAGACTACTTTTTATCCCTGAAAATTAAGAAATCCCTGCGGGAACCAAAAATCCTCAATCCACCTGAACGAAGTCGTGGGTATCAGCTAGTATGTTTATACAATGGGTCGACGCCCATACTCAAACTCAAACTCAAATGTTTTTTATTCAAATAAAAAGTGCTTTTGAATAGTCCAGTGAATCTGCCACAGGTTCGGACTGCCGTTCCTATCGAAAAGAACCAGCAAGAAACTCGGTGGTTGCTCTTTTTGAAATATTAATTTACAATAACATCAATGTGTAGATACATATATTGGTTAGGTATATACATATAGAAGCAAAAAGAGCAACCACCGAGTTTCTTGCTAAGCGCAGTCCTAAGCATTGTTGGAGCGGGTCAAATCCATGCCCTTTTATCATTTACATAATCTTCACCAGTTTAATAAGCTTTTTTTAGGAGCATACTTTTAACTTGTGTCAAGGCATCTGCACAAAAAATAATTTACATGCAAGGATAATAGTTTAAAAAGGTTTATATAGTGTAAGGAAAGATTACGGACAGACAGACACACATTGGCTTTTATAATATTAGTATGGACTCGAAAACAAATGAAGTAATCACGTGAATGAATGAATTAGATAAACTTTTCACGTGTGTCCAAACTTTTCCAAGTTTACTGAGCACTGTCGTGAGTTAGTAGGTAATTCGATAGAAGTTTACCCGAAAATTCCTCATAATAATCTTATTACTTAGATTAAGTAATTAAGTGATAACTTTTGTCGTGTACATAAATAATGTCGATTTTTTATCAAGGAACAAGAAGCATAAGGAGAAGGTTCATTTTGAGAGTGGTCTATGTACACTTTATTTATCATGAATAGAGTAAAATCCTTAAATTTTATAAAAATAAAATAAATTAAAATAGTATACTAAATAACGTGCAAAAAATAATAATCTATTTCAAGTTTTTCGATATACTTACTTCCAAGATGGCGCCCTTCAGCCATATACCTACTTAATTAAAAGGCTATTCTCGTTCTATAGAACGCGAAATGTGTCAAATGTCATTTCTGCCAAGTGACGTAAGTCATCGTGTCGTAGACAGAAAACGTGAAAAATATGAATCCGTCATTGTCACCTACTCATGTTTGGTGTTGCTAATCGTGGAAAGATTAAATTATTTCACCATTGGATGGATTTAAACAAACTAACAAACGAACGAGTATAGTATCAACTATTCCTATTTATATTTAAATTGTATAGTAATTAATTTGTTTTAGTTATAAGGTCGAAAGCAGGTCTGTGGAGTATAAGGCCCCTTCAGAAAACCAGCGCTGCAGCTTGCTTTGTGCTAAGTAAGGAGCCTTATTTGTTCATGAATTATTGTAATAGCCAATAATTAATTAACAATCGACTTACTTCTGTAAGCACATTATTGTGAATTGTTTTCATGGACAAATAAATGATATAGATCTATTTATCTTGAAAGGTATTTCTTTAGATCTCATAAAATGGTTGTATGTATAATAAAGTATTATTAAAATGTGTTCGTAGTAAGTGAGTACGACAGAAATAGCTCTCAAAGCGACGTTGGATCGAGCTCAAAAGAGTCAAAGCAAAAACAACAAGCTAGGTGATACTTAAGGGTTATTTATACACCCCTACCCCTAGAACCAGTGGGTCAACAAATCAATTTTCTTCTTGCTGATAAAAATCATCGGTAATAGTCGAACTCAACTTTTTTTACTTCATGTATAGGGCACGATTGTTTGTAGTAAAAGTATGTTTGTTTGTCCATCATTCACGCTGCAATCTAGCTAAGGATGAATGCAAAAGTGTGTATACGTTTTAACGGCCCGCTTTTCAAGCGATTTTCACGAAATTTGGTAAAGAGATAGGTTGTATTTCGGGAAAGGATATAGGCTACTTTTGTTCCTGGAAAATTGAAAAGTTCCCGAATAAAAAAACTTAAACCACGAACGAAGTCGCGGGCATCAGCTAGTCGAATATAAAGTACCTGCACTTTATATTTTCCCCTCGAGGATTTCCCTTTATGGAACTGGCGCTCTTTACGTACCTACAAAGAGAGCTACCATTCATTGCATTGAGATTCACATCACAAGTATTCGCGGAGAGAGAGCGATTCTATTTATGGACTTTTTCCTACCACCCAGTAATTACTTAACTCGACTATTTAATAAATGCAACTATCTATGTGTGTGCATTGCAGCGTGTTTTCACTAATTGACGTGTGCGAGGAAAACAGTTATTTGCTCAACAAGATAGCAAAATTCGTTTTTGTTGCGAGTGCCTGAGTGTAGTGAGGGATTTAAAGGCACAAGAAACAAAAAACTTTGCTATAGATGCAACTTTTCACCTCACTGACGAGAAAATACAAGATGTAAAGAAAAATATTGTCCCTATGCCAAATGCCAGTTTGTAGCGTTCTAATTTACACTAGCGGCACGCTATGATGACCGGTTTGACACATTACAATAGTGATGTGGAATGTCAATTTATTCTCGAACAAAAAACAATTAAGTTTTGTTTTTGTACCTGATTAAATAGGTTTAATAAAACAAAAATGTATATGTTTATTTAATTTATTTGAACGAACTGAATATTTGAACGAAAATGAATATACATACTTTATATGCACACAAGAAACATATGAATACAAAAGATACCAAAAAAGGTGCCACAAAAGGCCATAATTAATCAGATTCGTCCATACTACTATTTTCACTGTCGTCACTGCTATCATCACATACATTAATAATTATATGTTCGTTTTCTATAATATTATCTATTTTCACATCTCTTTCATAATCTTCCCTTATTAATTTAACAGTTCTATTCACAACCTTTTCCCAGTCTCCTTTAGTCACATGTTCACAAGCTTCTTCTAATAATTTTAGCATTTTTTTTGTGGTAAATGGGGGTTCTGTATTGTGTCTTGCAGCATATCCCTTAATTTGAGCCCACACCAACTCAATCGCATTATACTCACAATGGTAAGGCGGTAACCGTATAACTCTGTGCCCATGTTCTAATGCTATTTCGTCAATGACGTATCGGATCTTGGTTGGTTTGTTTTCTTTTAAAAGACGTACTAATTCCGCTTTTAACATATTCATGTTTGCATCTACGCCATTTTTACGAAGCCATGCGACGATATCAGCTTTCTTTTGGGATTGGGCAGGTGGCTTGTCAATTTGCATCGAGTGGTATGGGGCGTTGTCCATAATTATAATAGATGGTTCAGGGAGGCTACACAACATTGAGGTAAACCATTCAGTAAACTTTTCTCCATTCATGTCTTCATGATAGTCTCCAGTGGTTTTTGACGCAAAAGCCATGAGAGAACCTTCGACAAACCCGTTGATGGTTCCGGCGTGACAAATTATAAGTCGCGATCCTTTTCCTACAGGAACTTTGGAAGTAGATGCTGCTGTGTCATCGTTCCAAGAACGGCCTACAGTATGGTTAGCATTAAGCCATGTTTCATCCAAGAACACAACATTTTGCCAATTTTTGATTTCTTTCACTTGCCGTAAAAAAGTATACCTTGCCATCGCTATATCAAATCTTTCCATCAATATTTTGCGTTTGTTACATTTTTTGTATCGAAATCCAATGGTCTTCAAAATCTTCGTTAAAGAACTTTCCCCACCGAAGAATAATCCAGCTTCCTTCAGTGAATGCACCAACTTTTTTCTTGTTGGATACTCCTTCTGTAAATAGTAGCCGTAAACATGTCTTCGGATAGCATCGGCATCAAAGCTATCGATGCCTACGACTGGTTTTGCTCGTTTTCTCTTTTTTGGTGTGTGAAGTTTATTTTCTTCTGTGCCAGTCTCGCCATATTTTTTTTTAGTTATCCGTCTAACAGTTCGTTGTCCAATATTAAGCGCATCAGCTACGCGTTCAACCACTGACGTTATAGGTAAAATTGGCCCTCCATTTTGAGCTTCACGATCGAAATAGTTACGAAGGCGTATTACGAACTCACGTGTCTGACTATTTAGAACAGTTCTCTGCGTACGTTCGGTCATATCGACGAAATCCACAACAAAGGGCTTGAACAGAGTCCAAATTAACGAGCAAGGGTCAACAGTAATGCAGTATCAATATTTGAAATCCAAAGCCAGGTCAAAACTATATCACAATCGCATTGCACTGACAGTTTATACTTTTCGAAGCAACGTCAATTCGAAACTGCTTTGTTTTGCATTGAGCATTGACGCGAGTTTGCCGGAGGTAGTAGTTGTGCTAGCCAGCGATCCTATGTGACGATCGTATTAGATTCCATTTTTAAAAATTTATTGATATTTTTTTGCGATTTCAGAGGTTTGTCCACATAGTGAAAATTGTTCATATTCACAAGTACATTCACCCCTTAAATGGTGCAAACTGATTTTTCTACACTTGTATACATTTAAGAAATCAATTTAATAAATAAATTTTGAGTCCTAAACCTAAAACTACATTCGATAAAATTTATGAATCTCTGCACATCACTATCGTCAATAAAGTAATACAATTATTTCCTTCAAAGTCGTTATCAATTAATACGGAACTTCATGAGCGGACAAACGTCAAACCGGCCATCATAGCGTGCCGCTAGTTTAAATATTTTTTTCCTACTGAGTGAGCATAAACAACTTTCGCTTACTGATTTAAAGCAACAAATGCACCATATTTGAGCTAGTGACGCGAAAAAGACTTGTTAGTCGGCTGTGTGAGGAAGTGGTTGCTAGTTCTATTTTATTATTTTTTACTAGATGATACTCGCGACTTCGTTTTTTTATTTCCGCGGGAACTCCTTAATTTTTGGGGCAAAAAGTAGCTGCTCTACCCCGGGATCCAACTTAACTATATATAACAAATTTCGTCAAAATCGCTAGAAAAGATGGGCCGTTATAGCGTATCAGGCAGACAGACACGCTTTCGCTTTTATAATAAAGTATGGATTTAATGGTTTGCCCGACAAAACACGATCGCAAAATAACAGCTACAAACACAAAAAGAAAAAATGAGTGTACACCCAATTACTGGCATGCCGGCATGCCTTTATCTAAACTGGCACGTGTTAGTCCTATTCATCTTTTTAGTTTAACACATTGCACATTGTTGATTAAAGAAGTATTTTTACCCATGACTATTTTCTATATAGACGTCTTCGTGAAAGCACTCGTTTGTATGGAGGCCATAATGAAACGAAAATTGGTGCTACGACGGAAGAATAATTTTCGCCGAACATATGGCACAAAGAAAATGTTTGCCAGGGAGGATAATTTAATTAAATCTTCTCGATTCGCAGTCACACATGGCTGTGAATAAGGATTAACATAAGTGCTTATTCGTGTAAGCCAGTCTTATTTAAAAATTAACACAAATTGGACGTCATTTTATAATATTATATGGATGCATCCAGACATGAATTCTACGGCCAGATCTGTTAGAAAATTAATGCGAACCTAAACGAGGCGAATATTTAGTGACTTTTTTAAAATTAGGCGACCTCTAGCATACCTTTTGTCTCCATATTGCGGCCATTAAAGATTTGGTTGAAAAGATAGTTTCTATTTCACCTGTAATTTAGTATACAATAATTTCACGCTACTCGGTTATAGCGTGCATGCTCTACCTGCATTAATATTGCAGATACAAGCTAAGAAATTTGGCGCGCGTTATTCGAATGCTTGTTAGACAGCCTGGCGTGGCTAAGTTTATCATTAAGAAGGTCTGACTTCTATCAGTGCCGCACACGTTGTGACGTTTAGCGAGCGCTTGTTACACGGCTCGCACGTGTGATGGGCTCGTCCCAGCGCACGTCTTCCAGCAACGGCACGCACGCTGTGACATTTAGGGAGTGCATGTTACGTGGCTCACACGTGTGTCTGTTACCTGCGATCACCAGCACGTCGATGAGCGCGAGCACGGCGAGGCTCGCAACGCTGGTCGGCTCGTCCCAGCGCACGTCTTCTAGCAACGCCGCGCACGCTGTGACGTTTAGCGAGCGCATGTTACGCGGCTCGCACGTAACAGCGCACGCGTCGCGCGGCGCATCGCCTCGCCTCCTCACACACTCATCAGGATTGAGAACCGCCCTTCTGTAACAAAACAAATCTAATTGAAAATCAAACTAGGACTGCTCCACAAATGTGAATCGTTATGCAAGCTCTTACTTTCAAGATGATTAGGTGTATTCTGGAAAATTCAAGAGTATTTTCTTTGGATAAGAGTAAAAATTTCGTATTTCGAAATAATACGAAATATATATCTACTAATATACGTTAAATTTTTGGGCTCGAAAATATATCAGTAGAAGTTAAAACTCTAATGTTAAAAGTCTATTCAAAGCGCCTTTTATTAATTATGTAGTAAATTATATCACATTATTATTACAAAAAACTGCATTAAATTACATTAAAAACGTTTCATCCGAAGGATTACAACGTACTTAAATAATAGCGAATCGCCCCAAGTTGGATCATTTATCGTGAACCACAAAAAGCTCGTAATATGCCATCTGTTACCCCGCGGTCACACAATTAGTACAAACAGAGCGTTAATCAAAGCCGGGATATAATAAATACTTTTCGTTGCCAGTAACGTTACGCTAAACGTTCCTAAATAAACGGATGACTATGTTTTAATGTAGGGGCGGAGAATGTATGTTGGGATAAGTCTACAAAGGTAGCGGTTTTTGTAAAATCATTTCATCGACAAAATAAATAGGGATGATGCGTACGTCAAAAATAATTTATTATTTACTGATTATTTAAATGAGGACCTTCCAACAGACCTAAAATTTACATCCTCAGACAGTTTTAAATTTGATAAGGAGTTGCTGATTTGATTAAGTTGTCATCATCCCTATTGGCCATGATATACATGATAGACATACTTTCGGTCGTATGCTTATAAGAACTAAAATAATAAATTAAAACTAAACTATGATGCTAGATCCTTTTTTAAAGATCCATCTTCTCATCTCACAGATTCCACTGGTGACCGGACTGGCAGTAACCTCGGCCTACATAATAAGTTTGGATATTCAGCGGGGTAACGCAGATAGCGCTATAAACATATTGCCTCATTGCAGTGGTTTGGATAATGTTAATATTTAGTTTTTAATAAATTAACCTTCAAAATTAATATTTACAATAATTAAAATATTTACAATTTTTTTTATCTAATTGAGATTTCATAAAATTAAATTAGAAATTAAAAAGTGTTTTTTCAATAAAACCACCCACGTTACGCGAGGCACGCGATGCGCTCGCGAAATCGTGCGCGCCAAATTTTTTCCTCTATCTGTCTCTGATACGATGAAGCCACTTTGGTTTATATTTTAGACCATCCACTAACCAGCCCATACGATCAGTTCACTAATTAAATGTCCTTCGGGCATGTTTGCCTTTCTAATTGCTACGCTCAACTTTTGCGCATATTGTATGACATTATCTAGGCTACGCTTGAAAGGGTTACACTATCTTTAGGGTTACATTAAGGTTAACGTAGTGTTATTAGTTAGTAGATGAAGCCCATGAATTCATCTGCGTGGATAAAGAGTTGCCTATGTCATTCTAGTCACCTATGTCATTCAGGTCACCTTTACAAAAATCATGTTGATCTTTTACTCTGCGGTGCCGTGATTGTAGAACAAACCAACAAAAAAGCAAACTTTGGCATTTATAACGCCACTAAGTGACTAATATACAGTGGGGCTTATTCGTGATTTAAAACATAAATTCGTGATTTCGTAAAATAGATATAACTAAATATATCAGCTGTGCGGCGAAACCGAATTAAAATAGATTCTGTCATGTCAAAGAAAAAGTCAATTTTTTTTTTAATTCTTTTCAAAAAAGCTTGTAGCGCAACTTTGCTTATCTTTGTTATACCTGCCCGGCTTCAATATAGTGTGTAGAAATCAAAATTATTTTTCACTTTACAGTGGCTTTGGAAGTCGGTTTTTTGGAAAGAAACCACGGAGATATGCACCGGCATGCATTTAAAAAAAATACACGCCAAATTGAAAACCTTTTTTGGAAGCCGGTTAAAAACTGGCTAAAATCAACATCATTGTACGCTTTTTGACCGTCGATCAAGTATGAATATTTATATAAGATTGTCTAATTTATGATTATTAAAACCGTGGTGGAGATAATTACGAGGACTCCAAACGCACGCTGGATCTGAAGAAGAAGCCCATACAGGTGATGTTTACTGTATAATAATAACGTTAGCGGTTCTTGCTTGCTACTTATGTTTTTTATTAAAAAAAAATCAAATACTAGACGATGCCCACGACTTCGTCAATAATGTTTATAGATTCCCGCGGGAACTTGTTAATTTTCCGGGATAAAAAGTACCGTATGTCCTTCCCCGGGATACAAGTTTACAATGTACCACATCAAAATCGGTTGAACAGATGGGCCGTGAAAGCGTAGCAGACAGACACACACACACACACACACTTTCGCATATATGATATCAATATGGATACTTTTACAAATGCTTGTGAATCGTCAAGAGAATCTACCACTGGTTCAAAATGATATTCATACCGAGAATAATCAGCAAGGAACATGATAGTTTGTATAAAAGAAGATCTATAAAGCATTATGCTCTATACATCGAATAGAGTGAAAGCAAATAGCAATGACCAACACTCAATCAAACGCGCTGTACGCTTAGTGTAAGTTTTTATATTGTGAAATCGATTGATCGTATTGAGCGTTCGATCGCATTAGCGTCAAAGTAAAATGGACCCAAAATCCCTGGAATTCAAGTTACATGTGCAGTACAACTGAAATTCACGAAATTGAGCTCTAAATCAACGCTGCTAAGTTTAATTTTACTTTAAAACCGGCTGACTTTGTTGTGGGCTCTTCTCGGACCAGGGTGGGTTCCTCGCGTGAGACGGCGGTGTTACTTACGGCGTACGGCTTACCTAAGTACTTTGTATAGTTGACATTCATAAAGTGTATGTGGGTACCAATTTTGAATAAACATATTTTGAATTTGACCTTGACGCTAATGTGATCGAACGCTCAATACGATCAATGGAATTAGCAATGTAAAAACTCAGCGTAAGCGTACCTACTGCTAGTTTCAGTGTTCCTGCTCTCTAACTGGATTGGATCGAGCGAGCGAGCGGAAAACGATAAAAAAGTTTTATTCTAATGCAGGAAGCTACACTCCTCCATGGGTTGCATATGTAAAACTAGCTGATGCCCGCGACTTCAACCGAGTGGATTGAGTTTTTGGTTATTTAATTTTCCGGCATAAAAAGTAGACTGTTTTATGCCAGACTTATCGATCTCTGTGCCAAATTTCATCCAAATCCGTTCAGACGTTCTGGCGTGATTGAGTAACAAATATCCATCTATACATCCATCCAAGCTTTCGCATTTATAATTATTAGTAGGTTATATAATATTTCGGAGAGTGTGCCCAAGAACTTTTTGATCCTGTATACCTTCGTCACCAGTAGATAGATAGAGATATAGGTTTGCACTCATAGACGAAATTCCACTAACACTTAAAAAAAAAAATACGACTGCCCTGCCAAAAAACGAACTAAAAAGTTAAAAATCTAATCTAGTTAAATTAGAATCTTATTCACATTTTTATTAAATTATATTTTTTGTGAATCACTGGATATTAAACTATAGTGTATATATATTTTTGGAATCTACTCATTTTCTAGATGATGATTATATAGTTAATCTTATTTTCGATTTTTTTTTGCAACCTTATTCTTTAATGCGGGACCATGGTCACCCCATCCATTTTTTTTAAATTTTACTAGCCTATATCACCCGGAATAAGCAAAGGATTCTAACGATACCTCATTTATCAAAATCGGTTTGGGCGTATAGAAGTTATAGTGAAATATACAAATTCACATACATACATACATATATACTTATATACATACATACATGAATCCTGAAATCAATATATTCCTTTTTTCAGGCAGTCGTATAAAAATAAAGTAGACCGTATATAATTAAAAAAAATGAACTATGTACTTTTGAGTCCGGAAAATCAAGGTGCCTCCATGATTTTTTTTAAACCATTAATTTCGCGGACAAAATCCATACTTCCATTCTAATATTATTATAAAAGCGTCTGTCCGTCTGTCTACTACGCTTTCACAGCCCATCCGTACAACTGATTTTGATGAAATTTGGTACTGGGATAGGTTGTATCCCGGGGAAGGCTACATTTCCATCCCGGAAAATGAAGGAGTTCCCGCGGGAATCAATAAACTTAATACACGCGGACAAACTTAAAAAATAATAATTTATCAAATGCATAGTTTTCTAGTCACAAAACAGAAACGTGACCAACGACGTCAAAGAAATTCTAAAAACACAGAGACCCACTCTGAAAAAGTAGTAAAAAAATCTGCCATTTCTTACTAAATTTTTTTTAGACTCGAAATTAAAAATTTCCCACGAAACACGACTTTTGTATTTCCGAAGTCCCCAACACATTCGATGCTTTGTCGAAACGAGAGAAGTACTCAAAAAAAAAGTTGTACCTACACTGACTTATGTACACATAGGTCTATGTTTCAGCCGGAGGCAGCTAAAAGAGAACTGTGTCTAAACTAAGTAAGCTGAAAATAGCATCCTAGTTTCTACTCCTACAGTTTCACTATTATTTAATCTGGGCTCCTTGGAGTTTTATTAAAAGTCTTTTACTTTTTTTTTATACAATCTTAAAGCTTGCTAGATATAAATCATGCCCGAGTGTAATGGTGCCAAGAATGCTGGCTGTCTTTCCGCGTTCGACAGCTAGGCTGATCCTTTGCGCAAAAATTGAGCCAGCCCTTCCGTCACCAGATGAGTTGAAATACTAATCCACCACCACCACCATTTTTCATATAAAATTACAAACTCAATAAACATTGTAAATTTTCAAAAATTAAATAAAAAGAAAAAATAATACTTAAATAATTAAAATATTAACCTCAAAACGAAGGCATTAAAGTTTAATTACGAATGTTGTATATTTATGACCTTTTGTCTTCGTAACAACGCGGTGACGCTGTCGGTGTTGGTGACGCGAATCCACAAGTTTACCCCCTGCAAAAAAGTGCTCAACGCGGCTAAAGAAGTTTTCGCTTCAATAAAAAATATTTTTGAATGTGCAAATGAATGATACCTAACTACTTAGGTTTAGTGAGCCCACTTTAAAATATCAACTCCCTTAATTCACCCCCTTTTGTAATAGTAATAACAAAAAGAATAGAATATTTTCATTTGCACTAAGGACGGGTAAGCATAATTTAAAACTAACTAGTTACTAAAATATGCAAAATGTGACCGGAAAGACAGTCGCACCACAACGGTTGCTAACCTACCTTTTAGGTACGCAACCCTAAAAATGTTAATAAAATATCAGGGACCAAAAGTATCCTTATCCAATTAAGGCGCGGGTCAGTTGGTGATTCATTTCAAGAGATTAGGTCCTCCTAATATTATACGCCCTCGTACACTCATATATTATTTGAATAGCGGATTTCTCATTATATTATCGGATTTAATAATGCTCGGTTTTTTATTGAATAAAATATTTTTATGTGGGTATGTCGAAACATGGAGTTTTAAAGTTACGTACTTCAATGTACGTACGTAGCGCCTGAATTATTACTTTAAATGGTCAAAAATACAAGATCAATTTATTTATGTAAGTGTGAGGGTGACTTGGGAACTATCAAGCCATTGCTTATTCTATAATATGGACTTTTGACGTCAAATATGCATTGTAAGTACCTACCCCTAATCGGTTTCAACACATCAGACTAGAAAAAAACAGAAATTATAAATTTCCACATTGATTCTGCCGGGAATCGAACCTGCTCTACAAGACACACAGCGTTCACTAAAGGGAGGTCGTCAGAATTCTCTTAACAGTGCACCGCTGAGAGAGAAAGTTTCGATAGGTGGATGTATGGATGGATGTTTGTTACTCAATCACGCAAGAACGGCTGAACGAATCTGGATGAAATTGGGCACAGAGGTAGATTATAGTCTGGAATAACACATAGGCTACTATTTATCTCGGAAAATTAAAGATTTCCCCCGGGAACCAAAAAACCTCGATCCACACGGAAGAAGTCGCGGCCATCAGCAATTAAAATGATAATTAATGGTTAATTTATTTCACGTAGGACAACTTAAGTTACTTATGATAAGCCAAGACTTTACCACTGTAAACTGTAACTGTAAAGTTGAATAAAACCAAGGCTCGAAGTAAGAATTATATGTATAGGAGGGTAGTGAGTAGTGCGTAGTGGGTACATAACGGGTACCTACGTGGGGTGCACAGTAAGCGGACGCTATTCGTTTTTCAATTAACGCCGCCGAATGGCCGGCACGCTCCGATTCACGCCGATATCGGACGTTGGAATGGTTTACTATTTTATATTATTTGACCACTAGATGATGGCCGCGACTTCGTTGAAAAATTATCCGGGATTATGTTCCCCAGGATGCAACCTATCTCTACGCAAATTTTTATCAAAATCGGATGAAAAGGTAAAGCGTAACAAAAAGACAGTGACACTTTCGCATTTTTAATATTGGTAATTTGGTATGGATTTGACTTCAATGCTTAGGGAATGGTCAGTCTTTTTCTCTTTCTCATGCCTGTGGGTTGTGGCCACTTCCTATAATGGTAGAGGATTGCTTGGGAATAATGCATGATACTTCCGTATAGAATTACTAAAAGACTAATTTGTAAAACTTTTGGAAGTTTTTTATTTGAATATATTATTGAGGTTAACAATCAAAGCCAATTCGAACAGCTAGGATATTATGGAATCCTTCCGGATTCCGATTTCCATTATAAGGAAAATTAGGAATACCATTCCTACCGAGAAGAACCAGCAAGAAACGAGAAGAACATCTGCACTTACCACTCAGAGGCACAATTTTCTGAGCAAATCGTAATCTTTTGACAGCTTAAAACATATTAAGTATTCGAACTATGCAAGCTTTTTGACGTGCAGACATCTATGAACTCCTAAAACTGGTCGAATTATACGTTTGAAAACCGATTACGATTACGATTACCTTACACCTGTGGGGCAGGTGAGACCGCAGTCAAGGGATTTAAGTAGATTCAAAAAGCATTTTTAGCATACCTAACATGAGTAGCTACCACCCACAAAAGTTTCATTACCAACAATTGTTATGTCTTCATTAGGCTTGATGATTGTTACATCCAATTACTCTGAGCATGAATATGCACGAATGAATTAATGAAAGTGACTATTTATTCTGCCGTGAGATAACCGAAAGATATCTCATTATACATAGTGTATTCTTAGTAGAACACTAGATAACGCTTGTTCTAAATGTCAGTAAGAATTGGTTCAGTCACTGTGAAGTGAAGGATTAATAAACATCCAAAAATACAAACTTTCACATTTATATACTGGAATGTCAAATCCTCAATTTGTCGAGATAAAAAGTAGGCGCCATCCTTCCCAGGGATACAACTTATATCTGCACCAAATTTCACCAAAATCGGTTGAATATATGGACCGTGAAAGCGTAGCAGACAGACACTTTCGCATTTATAATATTAAGTACTAGCTGATGCCCGCGACTACATCCGCGTGGATTGAGGTTTTTTGGTACCCACGGGAACTCCTTAATTTTCTGGGAGAAAAAGTAAAGAGTAAAAGCCTATGTGTTATTCCAGACGAAAATCTATCTCTGTGCCAAATTTCATCCAAATCCGTGTTTAGTTGATCGGGCGTGATTGGGTAACCAACATACATCCATACATCCATCCATCCATCCAAATTTTCGCATTTATAATATTTATTTGGTTAGTAGGTTTATGGGGAGTATGGTTAAGTAGGATGTAAAAAATGCCCGCAACTTCATCCGCGTGGATTAATGTTTTTTATTCCCGTGAGAACTCTTGAAATTTCCGGGATAAAAGTAAGTAGCCTATGACCTTCGGGATACAACTTACCTCTGTACCAAATTTCCTCAAAATCGGTTGAACAGATGGGCAGTGAAAGCGTAGCAGACAGACAGATAGACACACTTTCGCATTTATAATATTAGTATGGATTAGTATGGAAGTATGGATTTGCAGGATTTAGTCTGTTTATGTGGTTTAACCGCGATAAAAGATAAGACTTACGAGGGAAGATATATCATGTACAGCATGTTTTCTTGGAAGAACACGATATTTGCAAATTATAGAGTCGTCGAGATAAAATGGAACAGAATATTAGAACGCTAATAATACGATCACATCCTATCAGCAAGTACCTTGTTAATTTTAATGATGTCGGTATAAATATTCCGATAATGGTGCAGTAGCGTAGTATTCTAATAATACTATTATAATATTGGAGCTGATTCTGCAGTGCACAATTTCTAAACTAAAATGACAGCATTGAATATATTACTAATCCTTTCCTAATACTCCCTGCGGAAAGGGACGTAACTAGATTTAAAGCTGTCATTTTAGTTAAGTTTAGAGAATGTGTTTTACAGAATTGGCCACATCGTTCAGCATCAGCTAGTAAATAATAAAATGAAGCTTCCTGTACATTATGCGCACGCCCCCCCACGGTTTGAATAATCGCTCGCAGCGCCACCTACCGTTATTGATAAACGCACATTTTCCGTAACACATCCTTTTTTGAATTGAAAATACCACCGCAAAGTCCATTCATAACTCAAACAGGAGTATAAATAAATGGAAATGGTTCGAACCCATTTGGGTTAATTACTGGAGGGATATTGAATAATTACGTATGCATTGTGTTGTAGTCAAAACCCGAAACATCGGCTTAACTAGGTTTGCCTAGATAGCATTCATCGTCTTCATCATAATTGACCGAGCGAAGCGAAGGTTTCTGAGTCTACTTGAGTGAATTTGCACTTGTCCGTCCGTCCGTCTGTCAGAGCCTTATAACTTCTGAATTACTGAACGTAATTACTTCAAATTTAAATATAATAATATGTAAACCGATGGCCTCCAGCCGAATATGGCTTAAAAAGTTATAAAAATCTTTATTTCATAGAAGCGAATGCGAAGTAAAATATTATTTATAGCGTTACGTTACAAAAAAAAATTTTTTTAATTTTTTCCCCTATAATTGACGAAATGGGGAGCTTTCAAAGTGGAGATTTTCTAACGTCCAAAGTTGACCTCAGAACTCTAAATTTCCTGAAAGGCTGAGCCTGAAACTTAATCAATTATTTGAATTATATCCTGTACTTGAACAACAAATCCTAAAATAAGATAAATATTATAAGGAAACGAAATTATTTAATTTTTAATGAGCTACAGTATTTTTAACAGAACTTTACAATGATGTCAATAGATGGCGCTCTGTAAAAGTTTACTCTTTAGCTCTTTTGCGTCTAATGTAAAAAGTTAACTATTACAATATAGTTAAAACTATCTCATGGATACCGCGAGGTCTCGGTTCGGGGCGAACCACTAGTGTTACTACAAGATGATAATTGCAACTACAATAAATCTCTATACCAAATTTCATCAAAATTGGTTGAAAAGATGGGCCGTGAAAGCGAAGCAGACAGACAAACGGATAGACAGACTCACTTTCGCAATTTATAATATTAGTATGGACGGATAATGTCGGATACATTACACACGTTAAACTCGTAGCACCCCATTGATTGAGTCGTAATAAAACCCAAAAGGATTTCACAACGGAACTCTAAAAAAGGCAGAAGATTCATAAGGTACTTAGTTCTTACAATGTGTTTTTAATTTATAGGCCAAGGCTCGCGATGCACGCTGCCCGTATATCTAAATTGCGTGCATAAATCACTGTAACAAATGCACTGATACTGTTTTATCGCGTGAGTAACGTACTCGTGTGTACCCGTTACCGTTACAGGCTGGAACCGTTCCAACAGACTCGCAGCATGTTTAGCATAAACATGCATATGCAAGTTATCTGTACAGCCGCTTAAGCGGATGCAATTTTTCGCATCTTTAAATTGCACACTTTTTAAGCTACTGCCCTTGTAAAGTCTATATATGTGTCACCGTAAAATTGCAAAAACCGTTAAATTGTAATCTAACTAGTGAAATTGTAAACTGTCGACAGATTACAATTTAACGCATTATTTTTCAGTAGATTTTAATCTGTTAGGTATATTAACCCGATAAAAACTAACCTACCTGGTTATTTATGTCGAACCCTAACCTAACCTACAAGAAAGAGACAAGAAAACGTAAATACAATGAATATTTCAAAAATTGACACTCAGAACATTGAACGATTCACAATCTGTCGACAGTTTACAATTTCGCTAGTCAGATTACATTCTAATGGTTTTTGCAATCTTATGGTGACATATACATAGTAAAATATATTTTTAGTTAGTATCTAGCTGTTGTCATCGTCAACCGATAGATGTCTACTTTTTTGTTCGGAGTTCAAACGGTTCATAATAACAGCAGAAACCGCAGGAAATACTATTATTTCCTGCGGTTTCTGTAGCCTATGATTACAAGTATGCATCTGTATCATCATAATTTAAAAAATCCCGGCTCATCTACGAATTCGGTACAGAGGGTTGCATCCCGAGGCTACAAGTTCCTTTCCGGCGGGTGTCAAAATATTCGGCATAAACGGCCGTATCTTTTGATTGCGTTAACATAGACGCTCGATGTTTTTACAGCGCCAAAGGACCATAGACTTAAGTATTTGATATTAATTTCAACTTCATACCTTCACGCGTTCCCGAGAAAAAGAGTGTTGACATACAGACATCGAAGTGATCCTTTATGGGATCATTTTTTCCTCTTGAGATACGGAACCCTAAAAATGCGTTGAATAGTCCTATTTTAATAAACTTTGAGACATACTCAATCATGCTATTATTAAGTTAACTAGGCACGAAGAAATAAGTAATTGTATAGGCTTTTGAGGTGCTGTTATATTTTTGATCAAAAACTCGATAGGGCTAAATTACAAGCAAGCAATACCTACTCAATACTTATGACGTAATCACGAAGACGTCACGGATGAAAAAATAATAAGCTCCGCGTATTATGGCCTCGCTTTCATTCGCCCGTGTAAGGTCTTAAACACACTACGGATAAATCATGCCTGCGTGTAATGGTGGCAAGAATGCTGGCTGCATTTCCGCGCTGGACAGCCAGGCTGATCCTTTGCATAAAAACTGAGCCAGCCTTTTTGTCACTAGATGAGTCAATTAAATGCTCACTTTTGTTCATACTAAAATTATAAATGCGAAAGTGTGTTTGTCTGTCTGCTACGCTATAACGGCTAATCTTTTCCACTGATTTTGATGAAATTTGGTACAGAAATAGGTTGCATCCCGGGAGAAGGACATGCGCCTTACAGACTTAGACTTTCTATCACGGAAAATTAAGGAGTTTCCACAGGAATAAAAAAACTAAGTAATCAACGCGGACGAAGTCGCGGGAATCTTCTTATGTAACATGTATTTTTTAATTCATACGTTGGCACTTGGCTGCAATCATACCTGCTTGCAAGTGATGATGCATCCTAAGGAGCTATGAAGGCTACCGCGACAGGATGAAACGTGTTTTCAAAAGACGCGAGCGGATTTTGTTCTATTCTGTCCTTAGTGTATTTTTGCCCTTAGAGTGTTATATTGAAGGAATTATATTATACCTATTTATTACATCAGAAGTTCATATTACCTTATAAAAATTTATGATACCCTTTGTATCATCTAACCTGGAACATAATTTGATTCGTCGATTTCATGATCGATCGATCGATCGACGATCAAGAAGAAATTCGGTGGTTGCTCATTTAAAAAAATCTAAAATTACAATTTTTTTTAATTATATAGGCTAGCGCTTGGCTGCAATCAGACCTGCTTGCAAGCTTGTCGCTTTTTCGTTTCATAGAATTTTCAAATTACAACAAATCTAAAGAAGTTTCACTTCAAAAAAATTAAGTAAGTAGTTGTCGAATACCCAATTGTACTCTTGTTATTTGTCTTCGCACATTCGCACACAATTTGTACAGAAATACGGCCGGTTAGAGAAACATCGCTTTCATCTGTTCAAATCACTTTGCAGCGTGTTGTGAGGAAACTCCGCATTCCGCACACACGGGCCGGTCGGATGGGGAGCGAGCTGAATTGTGATAACATAATATAATATTGTATTTCTAAAACGTAAGTTCTATGGCTGGAAAAAGCGTAGGTATGGGAAAAAAACATGTTGCAGATACGAATCCAATTCTTGAAATTCGCGAATTTATGTTTGTCTTTAATAGCAAAAATAAACTCCTTGGCGCTGTGTTGAGCGCTGTTGTCTTAACGTGGGAGGTCACGGGTTCGATTCCCGGCAGGGTCAATTTATAATTTCTGAATTTTCTCTGGTCTGAACTGGTGGGAGGCTTCGGCCGTGGCTAGTTACCCCCACCGGCAAAGACGTACCGCCAAGTAATTTAGCGTTCCGGTACGATGCCATGTAGAAACCGACTAGGGGTATGGCTTTAATATTACTGCCACACCCCTAACAGGTGAGCTGCTACCATCTTAGACTGCATCGTCATTTACTTCAAGGGTCAAGGACTATCTTGTAAAGGAATAAAAAAAAAACTATAGTCAGGGTTTTTTTTTTAAATCCTTTAAGGAGTTTGTTCCTTGGAATAATTCACTCTGTAGTGTGGTGCAGGTTTCACCCCTGTGCCTCGGAGAGCACGTTAAACCGTCGATCCCTGAGCCTGATCTCTCTCCGATCGCGTCGGATATTGGGCACATCGGGCAATGAGAGTAAAAGAAAAGAGAGCGCATCTGTGTATACACGCTTGTGTACCATAATATCACCCGCGCAATTGCCTAATCTCTCTGGAGATAGGCCTCCGTGGCTGTAATTCGGTCGCGAAAACATTATCAGGGTGTTCAAACTTAGCGCAGTAAGCATACAGTCCGTCTCTCACGATCTAGTTGAGATTCTGGTCAGCGGTGGCTGGAATCACAGACGTCCGGGAATCCTTGAGGCGATTGCGACAACCCGCCGCCTGCGATATTGCGGGGCTAGCTTATACACAGAATGTTATAGCAGCAAAATGAAATGACATTTTAAAAGTATTATTTTCTACCATTTTTGAGTTAGCATTTATTTATTATCTAGATGCCTTTATTGCATACACAAAATATACAGTATGTACAGTTTAAAAGCACTAGACTACAAAGAAACGTGCAAAGGCCGTCTTCTTGCTAAAGCAATCTCTTACAGACGACCTTTAGTGAAAGGATAAATAAAACGGAGCGCGGGATGGTGCTGTATTTAAAAAATAATTAAATAAGAAATGCATACACGATGAAGTACCTACATAAATTTTAGACCAATAAATAGATGTAAATATGTATAACTACATATATAAATATATATATAATATAAATATACCTGTATTAATATATAAATAAATATATACTAAATAATATAATAAAGTAAACACTAATAATTACAAAGAGATAAATAATGATTAAACAAACTACTATTGAAAATTGAGATCGATTTGGAATGGTGCATTTCAGAAGGCAGACTATTCCACAGTATTACATACTTGCACGTAAAGGAGTTGTCATAGTACCGCGTGTGATGGGCGGGAATGTACAAGCGGTTATATAGCCTAGCCTTATAGCCTAACGCATTTATTTTGTTGAAGAATCTAAAAGAAAAAAATTAAGTAGAATAAAAATATGCAATATTAGACTGTCTTGTCCGTACCCCCGAGGCGGTGCACGTCCGGGTGACGTAAGGAGTCGAGGGCTCGGCAAGTTCAATTTGGGAATTTATAATTTCTGAAGTTTCCCTGGTCTAGCCAGGTGGAAGGCTTCGGCCGTGGCTAATTACCACCTAATTACCACCCTACGTGGTGGCTAAGACGTGCCGCCAAGTGATTTAGCGTTCAAATTGTATAAACAATTAATAAATTAAAATTGTTTTGTTATTTTGTCGATTATTTGTTACTTAAAAGGAAGGTTACTTGCTAAGAAAGTCCCCTAGACCCATTCTTGGAATTATTCTACCCCTTTAATTACCCTTAAATGGTCCGAGCGGATCTTATTAGCCATTTGTCTTAACTTTTTCAATTAAATAATGAAATCGTTTAAATGCTCCTTCATTAATCTGTGAGAGGGATTGCTTTGAGAGATTTTCTTTAACGTTTTTTGCACCGTTTTTTACGAAATCTCAGAAAATTAAAGACCAATCTTCGAAAAAACGCTACAATGATAAAACAATTTGTTAAAAGAATAAGTATTGATAATGCTTAAGTTAAGTTGGGTTAAGTTTTTTTTAATTCTGTATTTGTTCTGTCCCTTTAATTTTCTGGGATAAAAAGAGTCCTATGTCTTTCACCGGAATGTAACCTACCACAATAGGAAATTTTATCAAAATCGGATGAAAAGACGAGCCTTTAAAGCCTCCCTGGCGCAGTGGTAATTGCTGTGGTCTTATAGTGGTAGGTCCCGGGTTCGATTCCCAGCAGGATCTTTTTTTGAATTTATAAATTTCACTGGTCTGGTCCGGTGGGAAGCTTCCGCCGTAGCTAGTTACCACCCTAACGACAAGGAAGTACCGCCAAAAGATTTAGCGTTCCAGTACGGTGCATCATCACTTACCCTCAGGTAAGATCGCAGTCAAGGGCTAACTTGTACAGGAATTTAAAAAAATGTACCTTTTCCACTTTATATGTCTAACAAAACGGAAATAAGTAAACATTAGGTACGTCATATCTACGTAAATAATCCTACGTAATTGCCTCCACTGCTGCAAAGGAAACCGTGAGACGCTAACATAAGCTGCTATTTCCTTACGTAATATATTTGAGAGGTAAATAAATATCTGTACGGTATATTATATTTATGTCTAATACCCATTGAGATTGACCATAGAGGAGCAAATTTTATACATCAGGCTTAAGTGATGTATCCAATACATCAAGACTGACCCGTTGTCCTCGACAAACGCGACTTGATATGACGCGACGTGACTTTATCAAACAGTAGCTGTCCCTTCACTGGCCTACGTTGTCGCATAAAGAAGTTTGTCATTTTATATAGCGTCGTAGCGCGCCGCGTTGCGTTAAGTCGCTTCTCTTGCTCACCTGTCCTCGGTGAGCAAGAGAAGCGGTCATAAAAAAGTAACAAAAAATGGCGAAAGTCTGTCTGCCTGTTACCTTGTTACCTGTCCATCTTTTCACTGGTATACGGAATTTGGGGCAAAGATAGCTTGCATTTCAGAAGTTCACCTCAATAGTTACCACAATATTTCCTAATAATCTAAACCACGCAAAAGTCGCATGCTTTAATAGCTAATTAAAAAACACTGAAAAATGTTTTCTTTTGTTTGATTTTTTGCCACCGCAGCCAATAGTAAACGGTGTAAGTGAAATTATGGTGCTTTAAGTTTGTCCTCTTTATATTACCATCCATGTATTTAACTTTATAAAATATAGTATGAATGCGAATTTAGGTTTGTTAGTTTGTTAAACTTTCAAGGCCTATCAAGGGAAATTTTGGAGTTTCACCGGGAATTAAAAAAGCTTAATCCACGCGGACGAAGTTGCGGTCTTCCTCTAGTATTTATAATTTTAGGATTAAACACCAGTAACTTTGACTTCACTTCGCAAAACGCTGCTAATTGAATGCTCTAGCAACACGACAACTCTCTGCCCATTGGGTTACTCCAATATCTATTTTATTATGCCCTCCCTTAGGAAATTATTTCGCTGCTTGCAAGTGTCCCTCCTAATTAGATATTACATAAAAACTACGATTTACTACTTTAGTAACACGATACTTGCGGTCATTGAACCCATGCCTTTTGCTGTACTAGCTGGTACGCCTGCGACTTCATCCGCGTGGAATAAGTTTTTTAAATTTCCACGGGAACTGTTCTGGGATTATTTTTCTGGGATAAAAAATGCAAAACATCTCGTCGCCGTTGCTTTGTTGCGACGTTGGTTGAAGGATAAGCCACCAAACAAACACTCTTCCGCAATTATAATATGATTATGATACTTGTGAGTGTGGCACGCAATATTCAGGGCACCTATAGCCCGCTACATCTATCTACAGGGGGTAACGAGGCGCCACAACCGGGTCAAGCGTGTACCGGCGACCTTTTTTCTTGATGCCAGTATACAAAAGGTTCACCTTCGATGTATACCTGGGTACGTCCCTGTGGCCGTAATCATTTACATTTCTCAACATTTCTATTGACATACGGATGAATGTTAATTTTACTTATGAAGTAAAAGTACCTACTTCATTATTATCCAACCAGATCCTATTTGGATAATAAAACAAATTTTATCCTTGATTACAGCCACTCTAGAGAAAAGGATAGAATGCTAAATAGCAATCTAATAGCATCTGGATAATACAGTATAACTAGCTTATGCCCACGATTTCATCCACGTGGATTGGAGTGTTTTCAGTGGTGGGAACTCTTTCATATTCCGGGATAAAAAGTAGCCTACGTATTATTCCAGATTGTGCCAAATTTCATCCAGATCCATTCAGCCGTTCTGGCGTGATTGAGTAATAAACATCCATCCAGCCTTCCATCCAAACTTTAACATTTATAATATTAGTATAGTAATACCGTGGAGCAGAATTAAGGTTTAGGTTACAACTGATTAAAAAAGAAAAACAGATCATTTACATACATCTAAAATTAAACGCATATCTGGAAACCCACCGCAATATTATCCCAAAAAACCACAATACAATCAAAACAACGGGATGGGGTCACGACCCTCAGCAATGAAAGATACAAGACTTAAAGAGGGAGAGAGATATTATTATATCATTATTCGTCAAGCGTGTTGGTGCGAAAATTGATAAAATAAAAGATGTTAGACAAATATTATTTCTCCCTAACAACCTTCTTCGCGAGTTTTTTCTGAGCTCCCGTCAATTTGCATAAAATATTAAACCATACTCTCTCGATAATATTGAATTTAGCTTAGGCTTTCTTTCCGAAAAGATTACAATATACCTACCGAACTATTCTGAGCACCTCCCTGGCACAGTGATAAGTGACGGTCCCTCCCTGGCGCAGTGTTGAGCGTTGTTGTCTTAACGAGGGAGGTCCCGGGTTGGATCCCCGGCAGGGTCAATTTAGGAATTTATAATTTCTGAATTTTTGCTCTGGTTTGCCCTGATGACTAGTAATTACCACCTTATCGTCAAAGACATACCCCCAAGCGATTTAGCGTTCCGGTACGATGTCGTGTAGAAACCGAGTATGGGTATGGGTTTAATGTAACTATACCATGCCCTAGCTTACCATTCGGCGAGATCGCAGTCAAGGGCTAACTTGTAGTGCTATAAAAAAGTGCGCCATGATTTTATAGAGAGACCACGAGTTCGATCCCCAGCGGGGTTAATTTTGGCGGTTAATGATGGATAAAATTAAAATCATTATCGCAAGAAAGTTTTAGTCTTATTCGAACCGCTAGGATATGGAATGCCCTTTTAGCTTCCATTTTTCCTTTCTTTTTTTCTTTTTTTTTAATCTTTGTTTTTCTTAAGTCACGCGATAGTTTTCATTTTGCAATACCACTTAAGATATTAATTAAAATTATATGGTGTAAAGGGCAGTTTTTATGTCTATGAAATGCTTAAGGTGTTAGGTAACTAACGTACAGTTCGCGCGCGAGTTGAATTCAGAGCAACTGTAAATGTATGTGTCACCATACATTATATTAGTTATAATGACTGTAATTATTGATTGAAGAGAGCAACCACCGAGTTTCTTGCTGGCTCTTCTCGGCAGGAATAGAAGACCTCCCTGGCGCAGTGTTGAGTGCTGTTGTCTTAACGTAGGAGGTCCCGGGTTCAATTCCCGGCAAGGTCTATTTGTGAATTTATTATTTCTGAATTTTCTCTGATCTGGTCTGGTGGGAGGCTTTGGCCGTGGCTAGTTACCACCCTACCGGCAAAGACGTACCGCCAAGCGAATTAACGTTCCAGTACGCAGAAAACGACTTACTGCCATGCCCCTAAGAGGTCAGCCCGCTACCATCATAGACTGCATCATCACTTACCATCAGGTGAGATAGCAGTCAAGGGCAAACTTGTGGTGGCGTTAAAAAAAAAGAATATCATTCCGAAGCAGCGGTAAATTCACTCGACAATTCAAAAGCGTAAGTCTACTTGTATAAAAAAACTAGGAGAAGTTTTCTTCACTGCTTCCATGGGATATATTTATTTATGTTAATGACTTGCCAAAAACTTTTGACGAATATTGCGTACTATTTGCTGATGACATTTCCTTATTATTACCTCAATTAAATAATTATAATTTTAATGATACAATGACTCGACTATTAAATGACATTAATAATCGGATGAATGATCATAAATTAGAAATAAATTGTAATAAAACGAAAATAATTCAGTTTCGGCCGTATCAAAAAACTCCATTAAATCTAAAATTCACTTATAATAATACGGATATAGAATGCGTTGAAGGTTTAACGTTCTTAGGCATTGATATCGACACAAACCTAAATTGGAAAAGCCAAATTCAAAAAACAAAATTGAAATTATCCAAATTTATATATGGCCTCAGAGAATTAAAAAAACTACCGACTTAAAAACTGCATTAGCTGCGTATTATGCATATGGGCACGCATTTTTGCGATACGGTATTATCCTCTGGGGAAACAGTACAAATGCTCACGATCTCTTTGTATTACAAAAAAAGTGCATTCGCATTCTAGTAAATATAAAGACTACAGACTCGTGCCTACCACACTTCAAACAATTAAAAATCATGACCCTACCTTCTATATATATATTCGAAATATGTAAATTATAATATAATAATATAATATAATATAATATAATATAATAATTCGTAAGGAAAAACATACACATTTACACCAAAAAAGAAGAAAAACCTCGCCGATTCATTGAGAGACATACAAACAAATTGATTCTCCCATTCTCAAAATTAGTACTGCACAGTTCGAATACTTATGTAATGACAATAAAAATATATAATAATCTTCCAGATTACATAAAAAATATTGACAAAGAAAAAGAGTTTTTAAACACACTAAAAAACTATTTAATTAACAAGTGTTACTACACTATTAATGATTTCTTTAAAGATACGGACAAGCACAAATAAAATCGGTCTCCCTACTACAATGCACTGTTGTTGCAACACCCAAACTGGGTATCCATAGCTTACCTTACCTATTATTGACTAAATGTTATATTTTAAGGAATAAGTGTACCTATGGAATTGCAATAAATAAAGAAAAAGAAAAGAAAAAGAATATACCTACTTAGTAGATATATAGTATAATGGATTAGTACGGATTCACAAAATATGCTTAGAAACAAATTAACCTTGAAAGGCAAAATAGCGAAGCACTATAAATTAAATGCCGTCGCAGCCCTAAACTTGAGACTCATAAAGGGCGCCCGGTCATGCGTTAAAGATCCCTTTTATCCTGATTTATCGTTACCTACCCCCGTAGGTATGCTAAAATATACGGTGAATAAGATTCATGAAATGACTGTACAGTGAAATGAGGAAATGAGTACACTTTTATTGACTCCCGACGCAAAAGTTTTGGTATAATTAAAGAAAAACAAACAATTGTCACACCGTAACACCTTTTATATATTGAGGGACGCGTGGCCTTGTTGCAACTACGCTTGCGATTGTTTAATAACGTTGACCCAAGTTGGTAGCTGGATGGGTGACCGAACTTTTGGCCTTTTCGTTTCCTCCGTGCCTCATTGAGCACGTTAAGCCGTTGGTCCCGGTTATTATCGCTAACATCTGATAATTATCGTAAGAACTATGTGTGGCTTCTTTTTATCCCCGAAAATTAAAGAGTTCACACGCGGGAATTGAAAAACCTCATTGAACGCGAATGAAGTCGCGGGCATCGGCTAGTGCAATAATATAAGTTTGGGTTCCAAGGTGTGTGAATGGCGATGCTGTATTGGAAAGCGTATCGTTGGCAGACCTCTCAGTTCTTGGGCCATACTGCCAACCTAAAATTCTACATCAATGCTGCCAACGCTTAAAGCCATAAAGCCTTATAATATTTAATTAATTTTGATTTTCGTGTTTGACAATTATAATCCCTATTTTAGGAATGGTACGTGACATCAAACTGTCATTTTAAGTAATATTGCTGCGTACACAGTATGGCCTCTATTAGTACTCTAAGAGAAAGCCAAAACATTTAATTGAAAATTTAATTTTATGCCCCGAAGGTTGTCGAAATGCTTGATATTAAACTAGTTACATAGAAACCGCACAAATAGAAATAGCGGCTTCTGCTTTAAGTTTCATTACGTTTTGGGTACTTGAGGGGACTTGTAGGTTAATCCGTTATGTCTATATCTATAACGTTAACTTATGAAACGGTTCTTAAATTGGGTATTTGACGTCTAATAAAATACTAGTCTAATAAATTATTTTTGGTGAATATTAAATACTAGCTGATGCCCGCGACTTCGTCCGCGTGGATTGAGGTTTTTTAGTTCCCGCGGGAACTCATTAATTTTCCGGGATAAAAAGTATATTATGTCCGTCTCCTGGTTCTAAGCTACCTCCCCACCAATTTTCAGCCAAATCGGTTCAGCCGTTCTTGAGTTATGGTTTTTAAGTTCCCGCGGGAACTCTATAATTTTCCGGGATAAAAAGTATCCTATGTAAATTCAAAACTTTCGCGCGTAATATATAACTCATTAGCTAAAGTCCGCTACTTCGTCCGCGTGTATTAAGGTTATATTTGTTCCCGCGGGAACTCTTTAATTTTCCGGGATAAAAAGTAGCCTATATACAGACTATAATCTATCTATGTGCCAAATTTTATCCTGATCCGTTCAGCCGTTGGGGCGTGATTGAATAACATCCATCCATCCATACATTCACACATCCCATCCATGCAAACTTTTGCATTTATAATATTAGTAGGTATTATATCTATATTTATAGGTAGGGTAGGTAGGTAATATATCTATATTTAGATAGTTCTCGCTATATTTGCTACAACGTTTCAGAAAAAGCGCATTAAATTTGTTTTATGTCAATGAAGGTCAAATAGTGAAGTATTGGTTAATTCACTTGATTTGAGGATTTAGGGAGTAGGCCGACCAAATGCCTTGTTATTCCGAGACTATCTAAAATCTAAATATACGGCGTACGAACGCTATGTTTACTGTTGTGGATGTGTGAGTATGGACTATTATGATGATAAGTGCTACCCGTGCGAAGCCAGGGCGGCTCGCTAGTCTAAATATATAATGGGAAAAGGTTACTGACTGACTGACTGATCTATCAACGCACAGCTCAAACCACTGGACGAAACCAAAAATTTGGCATGCAGATAAGAAAGGATTTTTGGAAATTTTACCCCTAAGGGGATAAAATAGGGGTTTGAAATTGGTGTAGTCCACGCGGAAGAATTCGTGGGCATAAGCTAGTTTAATCTATGAAACCAAATCCTAGTTGGTCTCATAGAAAGTAAGTTTTTTTTATCTACTACAAGTTAGCCCTTGACTGCGATCTCACCTACTGGTAAGTGACATTGCCGTCTAAGATGGTAGCGGGCTAACCTGTTAGGGGCATAGTAATTATATTAAACCTATTCGGTATCTACACGGCATCGTACAGGAACGCTAAATCGCTTGGCAGTACGTCTTTGCCGGGAGGGTGGTAACTAACCACAGCCAAAGCCTCCCACCAGGCCGCCAGACCAGGGAAAATTCAGAAATTATAAATTCCCTATTGAGAGTCGGGGATCGAATCTGTGACCTCCACACGTTAAGGCAACAGCGCTCAACACTGCGCCACGGAGGTTGAAGTTATGCGTTCCGCTTTTATACCTTTGCAGACAGTTCTAGTACTAAATTATTCATGGTGTTCGTAGCGCGGATCACGATGGTCTAAGTGATCTTTATAACGAGGCAGGTAACAAGGGTCTTCGAGTACTTAAGAAATACAAAAGAAAACGCTGAATTATATGTAGCGTGCGGGCTCTAGGGTTCTTCTGACTATCTACGTTAAGGTTATGCGTCGTATTCGTCATTGCTGAGGGTCGTGATCTTTTACCACATAATGGCAGGGGTTTACTTGGGTTATGCGGGAGGTTTTTTCGCATAAGACTCGACTAAGTGTACTATTTCAACTATTAGGTAGGTTTCTTAAGATGATTATTAGATGTTAGTGATAAAAATCTCATCTCATCTTCTCATCTCATATTATACATATATAATATACATATATATTATACATATATCATATATATATATATATATATAACTAACTAACTAACTAACTAATCAATGCACAGTCTAAACCGCTAGGGTTAGAAATTTGAAATTTTGAAAAAAGGTTCCTTTTGTGAAAATATTATCCCCAGGGACGTTAAATAGAAAGTTTGTCCTTCAATCATGCCGCAACAGGGCAACGGATCAACGTGATTTTTTGCATGGGTATAGTTGAGCACACCTGGAGAGTGATAAAGTCTACTGCCTGTGGGAATTAAAAAAACGTATGCCACGAGAACGAAGTCGCGAGCATCCGCTAGTAAATAAATAAATGTTTATTTGATGTTTTCCTTCACGGTTAAAGCATTGATGTTTAATAGCTTAAAACGCGCATAGCTCCGAAATGTAATAAATAAGGTGAGAGGCACCGGGGATTAGAACCTGTAATCCATTATTATCGCTGTACTTAACCCAAGGACTGCCGACGAGATAACAATAAATATCCCGAGGAAATCGAGGTGTGTTAAACAATTCGTTCGAGGTTCCGTAAGTATTTTTATCTTATATATTATGCGATTGTAATAGTCCTAAGAGTGTCCTCTGTCACTCTCTCTTTCTCTCTCTGCGTCGTATTCCCCATTGCTGAGGATCGTGACCCTATCCCATTAATCATATAATGGATAAGGGTTTTGTTGGATTAATAATGCGGTGGTTTCACAGGTCCTTCCGCATACGACTCGACTACTATTCAACTCTTAGGTTACTAACGATTATTGTCAGATGTTAGTGATGATAACCGGGACCGACGGCTTAACGTGCTCTCCGAGGTATGGAGGAAACGAAAAGGCCAAATTCTGACTTCCAATTTCGGTCACCCATCCAGTTACCGACTTGGGCCAACGTTGCTTAACAATCGCAATTGACTGAATATGCGTTGTCGCAACTGGCCTAGTTAGGACAACTCGACCTTCCCTCAAAAGTCCTAATCTACCAGAACATTTTGTGATGACCAAGCTTATATCCTTTAAACCATTTGAAACCTGTGGCTGTTTGATGTCTTATAATGATTATTGATATACGGTCAAAATAGAATATATTTCATAACCTTTCTAAGAGTATAAGGTGGAAATAAAATGTCAGCAATACTCGAGCAGGTTTGTCAATATTACATAGAGCCTTTTGATCTCTTTTGAAAGAGATTTTCAAGTAAATATGTATAAATAAATAGATACAGGTAAAATCGCGGCTCAAATCAAGAACAAACTAAGGTCGCAGTGTAAGTTATTATATTCATGCAGTGGCTTCATTCATTCAACAACGTCAAAACGCGCGTTTAAATAGTACGGGATGTTGTATAAAATACGGAACAGTGAAGTCATCAAAATATTTTTTACTTGAATCGATAGTTTAAAATGGTTTTCAAACATAAAACTAACAGGGGACGTGTATATTACGACTTTTGGGAGATCCTCTAAGTATCCTATTTAGTACCTAGTCCGACTTAGTACCTTTGTTACCTAATTACCAATGAAAAGACGCTTAGGAAAGAACATACCTCCTTCAACTGTGATTCTACCGTTCTTAAAGAGTTGTAGCGTTCTGCTACGACAACGCGTAGACCGTAGAACGGCCGTAGAGAGTGTGTTTTCTGCGACTTTGCATGTTAGTTTTTAACTTTTAACCCCGAATTCTTACATCAAGCGACCGATAGTCCAACCGACATCTCATTCGCCCCAAAGTCACCCTTATCCGAGGTCCGAGCCTCACAGCAGGCGCCCTTGGAAAAGCCTTGCCTCCCCGATGTCTTAGAGCCCTAGGGCTCAGCCTAGCACTTTCGCCCAATCCCCTGGTGATGCTGTAGCGGCAAGTAGGGCCTTCGCAAATTCAATCCGAAATAAAAATGTTAAGTTTTCTCTTCCATAGTGACTCCCAACTACTCGCTTGAGATCGTCTATCCCCCCAGTGAGAGGTTTTTTTTATCCGCTACAAGTTAGCCCTTGACTGCGATCTCACCTGATGGTAAGTGATGATGCAGTCTAAGATGGTAGCGGGCTAACCTGTTAGAGGCATGGCAGTTATATTAAACCCATACCCCTATTCGGTTTCTATACGGCATCGTACCGGAACGCTAAATCGCTTGACGGTACTTCTTTGCCGGTAGGGTGGTAACTAGCCACGGCCGAAGCCTCCCAACAGGCCAGACCAGGGAAAATTCAGAAATTATAAATTCCCAAATTGACCCTGCCGGGGATCGAACCCAGAACTTCCGCACGGTAAGACAAAAGCGCTACACACTGCGCCACGGAGGTTTTAGAATGATATGTCATTTTGAGTAATATTGCTTAAGTATTGCTTTATACGTTGGCAGTATGGCCCCAGTTCAAGAGAGAGATAATCATTTGCAGCCAACGATCTCAATTGAAATAGACGAGCCCTGTCAAACAAAAAATGTGGACCTATTTTACTAACGCCATCTAATCTGAACCGCGGGACAGCGCTATGGCGGGGACAAGGACAGGCTTATACAGGTGAGGGGCATGCACTACAAGTCGGACGCCCAACTTTTCTATGAAAGGCCCATCGTACTAGATGGGCCTTTCATAGAAAACTTACATATATATCGATGTTTGCAGCTGTGTACAAGAACCTACGGCCCTGAGGTTCAGTATCAAGCTAAAAGAATATTTATTAATATTATGTAATATAATGCGTTTGTACGCGCCACGTTTTATTAACTTACCCACTTTTAACTTTCAGAATAATTGTACGTTATTGTGCAGTTAGATTATGATTAATTAGGATGTTATAGTTTATAATATAACTAGCTAATTCCCGCGACTTCGTCTGCGTCGATCGAGTTGTTTTGTTCCCGCGGAAACTCCTTCATTTTCCGGGATAAAAAGCCTATGTGACTGACTATAATCTATCTCTGTGCCAAATTTCAGCCAGATCCGTTCAGCCGTTGGGGCGTGATTGAGTAACAAACATCCATCTAAACTTTCGCATTTATAATATTAATAAGATAGGATAAGATCTTAAAGTATGTATTTATAGCTAGGTATATGAAATAATTTGTTTTTTTTTAATTTGTAAAAATAAATCTATTGACGGTGGCACTGTGGTGTTCGGTATAATTCATATGAATTTATGATAACACCACACCACATTAGAATGTAGTCCTATATTGATTGTTCTGTTAGAATTTATTATTAAATGAAATAAATAAATAAAATACTATTCTGTATTGCCGGCGGCTCGACCGGACAATCATACTAATAAAGTAATAACGTCTTTCTCAAAGACATCAAAGACTCTAACTTTGGCATACTTCAATATCTCATCAACTCTGATACGAGCATCTAGTCACGAGCCCAACAGAAGTCAACTCGCATGGGAAAAAAATGTTTAAAATAACAGTACCTAAAGAGTGAAAAATGCTGATTCCATCTATACTCTATACTAATATTATAAACGCGTAAGTTTAGATGGATGGATGGATGGATGGATGGATGGTTATTTTTTACTCAATCATTCGAGAACGGCTGAACGGATCTGCATAAAATTTAGCAAAGAGATTATAGCCTGGATTAGCACATTTATGCTACTTTTATGGCGGAAAATTAAAGAGTTTCCCCGAAAACCAAAAAACTTGATCAACTTGTTTTATAAATAAATAACACTTAAAATAAAGAAGAATAATAATTAGGTTCTGACTAAACTAGATAATGCTTGCGACTTTATCTATGAGGACTTAGGTTTTTAGTCCGGACCCAGTGGGCTGGTACTTGAGCAAAGATAAACGATGTGCATGTCTCCTCTTCGTTTGAGATGGAGCAGTGTAGTTTTTGCCGATTAATAATACTCTAAGGAGCCATCGATTTATTGATTTCATTCAATAATGAAAATGGCCGCTGAGAGGCACTCCATGTAAATAATTGCTCCATCTGTCTGTCTCATTAAATATTAAAAGGTCTTGTGAAATTCTAATTTTATTGTATATTTAACGCAGAAAATTTACTGTTAATCCCAAAATAAATGTTGTGTATACGCCTACACACACACGCACACACATTCACTATTTCTTCTCTCTCACACACTAAGTGCACTTAGCTAAAAACTTTGTAAACCTGACGTTCAGAAGGTGGACTGTGTAGGTGCCAATTTTGAATAAATGAGTTTTAGTTTAAGTTACTCAGAATACCTATTTATTTGCTGTTATGATGAAAAATGAGCATTGCCATATTTCCATTAGGGTATGCGGTGCTTTTATGCCTAAATGAACTGCACGCTACTACCTATAGGGGGTCTCTCAACTGCATTTTCCAGTGTGGAGTCGCTATTCTAGCAATTTGGGATCCCGACGTATATCAGTTCTTCGAACTTTATGCTCATTGCCACTTCACTACTTTTTACTTTTATTTACTAAAAGAAGTTAATTATTTCTCAATTTCATTACACAAAGCAATTAATCTTGTCTAAAGAAATATACTAGTATTTTTAATTAACCGTGACAAACGCCGGCCGCCATTTAATAAAAAGGGAAAGTGACATTAATTGGGCGAGGAATTAATTTATCATACCCGCCGAATATAAAGGACAGTTCTTAATAATAATTTTGGAAAACATGCTCGCGTTGTTTGGAAGACAAAAGGTCTTAAATATAAATATACATCAATCGAAATTTAAATGTTCGTTTGCATCGTTTCTATCGGCAGTCTCTATGACTGCAATTTTTTTTATGTATAGTTTATGTTTGTTCGCTTTACAGTGTCTAATGATGTAATAAGGAATTTCGTTCCTATCTGGTGTCCCACGACAACACACGTTTTTTCCTTGGTTTGCTTCTGAGCCTCGTCCGCAATAAAAATAACGAAGAAACTTTAGTAAGTGATGTAGATTAAACTAAACTTGCTCTATAATGACTCTTGTAGGTACCTAAAATGGAAAGTAAACGATGAAAATGGGGTTCAAAGAATATTAGAATACGAGTTTGAAAGGGGTTACAATATTTTTGTATGAAGCCTGGCCATCCTCATGATATGCTAGCATCGAGCTGATCTGATGATGAACCAGGAGTGGAAACTCTTCAATGATTATATCAGTAAGCCCCTCGAGAATAGACTAAATAGGTTTGTTTCAAAGATACCAATCCGGGGCGTGAGAGTTTTTATTTAATGTACCTACTCCCTCATTATTATAAAACAACAGTAGTTTCAAAAAATTATAAATTTTGCTTTTTTGCTCATACATTGAATCTTGAATCTAGTAATCTATCACATAACCGTGACGATTAGAGCAATTTGTCTTATTATAATACTTCCTTGTATTGATGCCAGCTATTGATTAATACCGGTTTTATGAGTGACGGATAATTCGAGAAAAATCAAAATGGCGGCACGTTTGGTAGGCCAAAATATTCAAACCCCTGTATCAATCAAAATCGAACTTAACTTTTAAGATCTAAATTCAATTGATTACTTACCAAATTAATCACAATTGAAATCGTTCCAATAACTCGAAGGTTAACGGTATTTTAGTCGCGATATATCTAATGCGCTAAATCCTATTAAACTTTGCCTGCTTCATTTAATATTCTTAGGACGTTGATAACGTAAGAGCTGATATACAGCTTCCACGAACTATTTTCATTATCATCATCTCAATTTAAGCTTACGTAGGTAGGTAACTATATAATTTACCTACTTAATAACTTAGACGACCTCCCTGGCGCACCAGGAGCATACTTTTAATGGATTTCTTAAACTTGAAATATGCGAGTGAGGGAATAGAACGTGTTTTTTTCTCTAGCTATGGAACTAATCACCAGTGAGATTGGCTTCCGTGAACAAAATTAGGTTTTAAAAATATTATTTAATGGTATTTAACATTATGAGTTGAATAATTCAACCGCTTTAAGTCCACTATCTAGCCGTTTCCGCTGAAAACAAAACAATGACAGCTTTAAAGGCTTAAATATTATCAGCATTGCACAAACACTGATGAAATAACTTAAAATATAGCTTTAAAATATATCACTAAGATATAATTTAGTTGAGTACCGCTTGTAATAATCTACTTACAAAGTTTTTATACGCTACAAGTTAGCCCTTGACTGCGATCTCACCTGATGGTAAGAGATACCTCTAATCGGTTTCTACACGGCATCTATCGTATCTATACTTTATCCATATCGCTTGGCGGCACGTCTTTGCCGGTAGGATAGTAATTAGCCACGGCCGCAGCCTGCCTCCAGGTCAGACCTGAGAAAATTCAGAAATGATTAATTTCCATATTGTCCCTGTCGGGAATCGAACCTGGGCGCGCTGTTGTCTTAATGTGGGAGGTACATTAAGACAACAGCGCTCACCACTACGCCAGTTAGGTCGTCGAAAGTTCCTGAAGAATGGGAGTTTCATAGCTATTTTAAGGGTTCAAATTACCAAGTCCTTTCCCTGTTACTAAGCCATCGCTGTCATCAGTCCTTATGTTTATCTACGAACAGCGGAATGACTTACAAGCATGGGTATAAACTGTTCCAGCGGCTATTTAATCTAATCGGTATAATTATAGAACTATCATAATTAATTCTCGATGTTAGTGAGATGGTGATAACCTGGCTGTAAAAAAACCTGTCTGAGTTTGATGTGGGCTCTTCGCAGACCAGGGCACGTTTGGAACTCTTGTAGCTTTAGTTTTAAGATACCGTAGTAAATTATCATCATCAAGATTTGTACTTTGTATACTTGGTACCAATTTTGAATAAACAAATTAGGTACTTTGACTTTGTCATAGGGTCCCGTTGGCAAACTTTGGATACGGAACCCTAAAGAAATACGCTCCAAATTGAGAACCACTTCCTTTTGGAAGTCGGTTAAAGGAATTCCTTTGATGCCAATTAAGAGCACTTTGGAACCTATAACACTCAGCTCCATTCAGTGATTCAGCTTCTGTACACAAATAAATTCGGGTCGATAAAAACACGTAGGGTTTCGTACTATCGTACAAGATTTAACGATATGTACTTTTTATGTAACTCTTCTACAATAATATTCCTAAATTTTTTACTATTTAATAATTGACATTTTAATATTGCAATTTTTATTTTATTTTTGATATTCGGTTTTATTTTAATTCTTTAATTTAATTTAATTAATTTGATGTAAATTATTTTATTAATTTAATTTATAACGCTTTTTACAATTTTAATGATAGTAAAAATGTAAATAGAATCTGAACAAAGCTACGTCTTGAATAAATTATCATTATTTATTTATTTACATCTTTATTGCACACATAAAAAATATTTCCAAAAAACCGACTTCTAAAGCCACTGTAAAGTAAAAAATAATTTTGATTTCTACACACCACGTTGAAGTCGGCCTGTTGCGTCAAGTTTGCTTATCCTTGTTATACCCGCCCGACTACAACAATGTGTGTAGAAATCAAAATATTTTTTTACTTTAAAGTGGCTTTGGAAGTAAGTTTTTTGGAAAGAATTTTTATTTTTAACTTTTTAGTGACAGACAACCTTTAGTGAAAGGATTAATACATATTTTTTAATTAAAAACAAGTTTATTGTATGGGGAGGCGACCACCTTTTTATTCCTAAAAATATATGATGACGTTCCGTCAACGGCGACCTCTCGGATTTGTTTACTTTCTGGTACCTATAGACCTATAGAAGGGGTTCTTTTAGGTCTATGCTTCCTGGAGTGTGCGCGGATGTGGCTAGCATAGCCAGACTTGGTCTGGAATGTCCGCCAGAGCCCAGCACTACTCACAATACAGTTTTTCACTGTTGTTGTACACTTATATTATGTGTAATTGTGTACGGCTGCTTCGGCCCAACTTTTCTTAAGTGTCGTTTTGCGTCGAAATGACGTCACACTAAATTCAATATAGCGAATGATAAAAGCTTGTTATTAAAATGGTTTTTCTAATAATTTAAGACCTAAATAAATTTTTTGCGAATGAAACGAAAAAAAAAACTAGTAATATCACAGAATAGAGAATAGTACTTTGTAGTAGTATAGCGTAACAGTACATGTTTAAATAAAAGTTATTTGATCAACAAACCCTTTTATACGGCCGTGTTTACTGATCGTCACACGCGCCGGGAATCAATCAGCAAATTGGCTCGCCACAGTTACGGTTCGGCAAATTAATTGACTAGATGCGGATTACACAGCCTGACAGACAGGTAAAACCACTAAAGCCTCTCTTTCACTGGTCAATTTAGCAACAAGACTGCCTTTGCACCCTTCTGTAACATAGTTGTATACTTTTACATACTTATACAGTTGCTCGAAAATTGCACTTACAGAGACAGTAAATAGGGCTTGTAAGTTAAATTTACTGCCCTCGTGCTATTTTTATTGCAGTTTTTTTTTTTAATTTTTGTAGGTCAACTTCTGAATAAAAAGTTTTTCTTGCAATCAGGTTCACTATGGATATTGAATTTGTATGTATGTAGAAAACTTAAAAAATAATAACATTTAGATGTCAGAATGAAATGAATTCATTAAATTAAAAATTGTATTTACTTATGGTAAAATTTAAACGTACTTTACTTTTATAATTCAAAAATCCGACTTTCGAAAAAGGAGGAGGTTCTCAATTCGGCGCGTATTTTTTTTAATGTATGTCGGTGCATATCTCCGTGGTTTCTGAACCGATTTGAATTTTTTTCAGTCCTTAGAGGAAGCTCTCGAGGTGGTCCCTCAAAATTCTGACTCCAAATCCTCAATCCTGACACTAAAAAGTTAAATATCGACTTCAACATAGTGTGTAGAAATCAAAATTATTTTTTATTATTTTGCAATGGCTTTGGAAGTCGGTTATTTCGAAAGATGTTTAGAAAAAAAGATAAAAAAGAAAATATCGCGCTATTAAGTAATAGCCACCAAAAATCTCGAAATAAGTATGGGCTTGAGAAACCATTTTCTAGTGAGTACCTAGTGCCTACATACTCGAGTTTTATTTTCAAGTTTTCTCACAAATGTATAGAAAAATATTGTGTGATACATGGGCATAATTAAGATTTTAACAAAGTAGTGACGGCCATGGTCACCCCTCGCCTGGCGGCATCATACTGCCCCCCGATTATGTAAGGAAATGGTAATCGTAATGTCAAACGTATAATTCGACCTGTTTATGAAGTTCATAGATGCCTGCACGTCAAAAAACATGTGTGAACTCCTTAAAAAGCTCGAGTTGCACGTTAAGAACTGTCAAAAGATTACGATTGGCTTACATAATTGGGCCTCTGATATGAGTCTAGCGTCGACTCGTATGTAGAAACCTAAGTTGTAAGATTATGTTTGCGCATTAATGAGTTATTTTAATATTGTTATTTCTTATTGAGAAATAACAATAGAAAAATAATATTTTATTGTTATTTATTTTATTATTTGAATTAAGTATTTCATATTTTTTAAAGTGAAAACTTCTTTAGGCGCGTTGAGCACTTTTTGGTAGGGGGTAAAAACGTGAAAACGCGTGACCGACACCTCGCGTTCTCGCGTAAGACAAAAAGTTTCAATATAGTAAATTCGCAATTAAACTTTAATGGCTTAGTTTTAAGGTTTATATTTGTTTATATTTTAATTTTTTTTTAATTATTTTAAATATTCGTCTTCACTTCTATCGGCAGTCCCTATGACAACCAATTTATTATTATTATTATTTATTATTTCAACAAATAATATGGAATTCGTTCGGGAATTTTTGGACTCCTAATAACTATTCTTACTCACTCACTTCAACCCATTCCTAGAGAGTCGGATCACTCCCTCTGTCACTACTGAGCACGAGTCTCCACTCAGATTGAGAAGGGTTTGGTCATAGTCCACCCATCTGGCCAAGTGCGGATTGGCAGACCTCACACACATATTTTGAGAACATTATGAAGGAACTCTCTCTCCGTTTTCTCGCAATGTTTTCCTTGACCGTTAAATCAATTGATATTTAATTTATCTTCTCTATTAATATTATAATAAATCGTGTTTTTTGGAAATTATATTTAAATAATAATAAAAAGAACTAAACATTAAAAATAAAATATTACATTATATTTAAAAAAAGGGGAAAAAAGAATCGGACTGGAGGGCATCTGGACTCGAACCCGGGGTCTTCTAGTATCGGGACCGAGCTGTTTCCCACGCTATTATAACCTCGTAGATATTCATTTTTTGCCTCAAAACACGGATAAAATGGCTTTTTCTAAAAATAAATCTTAGCTAGATTGATTTATCGCCCCCGAAACCTCCTGCATGCTAAATTTCATGCAAATTGTTCTTCCAAAATTTTCCACACAGATAGATTTAATCTGGAATAACACATTACAACACAACTTTTTATCGCACGATAACGAAGTCGCGCGCTTCAGCTAGTTAGCTATATGCGTTATAGCTCCGAAAAGCAAGAGATGATTGTTGGTTTAAAGCCCTGACTACCCGAATAGAAAGACGGGCGTCTTAATCATTGTTTTACTACGGAACTCTAAAGACAGCTAAGCCTAACCCTTCCATAGTATGGTAATTAAAGAAACGAAGTCACCGTTAGACGCTAGTACAAACAGTACCTGTATTTATGTGATTACACCTGAGCCCGTAAAGTGGGCGAAGGGCCTGACAGTGATGTATCGCGCTCCTAATTTATCTGAGTACCTACCCTCAAACTCTCCCATAAACTATAATAAACCCTATTCCTTAGGGAATAAACGCTAGTTTTGTGTATAAAACTGCAGTATTATGTGGTTTGTTTACCATTAGTTTGTATAGAGAATAGGAGTGAAAAGTTAAAAGTAAGTTTCTACTGAAAAGGGATGAATGTGATGTAATAAATCTTAACGTAACCTTTTTCTCAACCTCTCTCCGACGTATTCCTCATTGCTGAAGGTCGTCACAATAAACCCTTTCTTCTTTCTATAAATCCACATAGTGGCATTGGTTTTCTTTGGCTAATAATGCGAAGAATTGCTAAGTCTTCCACGTACGTCTCGTCTAAAGTATTATTTCAACTCTAAGGTTTGTGTCTATTACTATCAGAGTGACCATCAGACACCCATCATGTTACAGACTTGGGTCAACGTTGTTTGACAATCGAAATCGACTTATAATATTCCTTGTCACAACAAGGCCTCACGTCACAAGGCAAAATTTAGAACGGAATTTTTGCAAAAGCTTTTTACTCCAACTTTTCTTGGTCTCTACCAACTTACGAATCGGTCGGTACTGTTGAGTCAATCAAACTAATACCTATTATAAATGCGAAAGTATGTATGTTTGTTCTTCAATTACGACGCAGCAAAGCAACAAATCGACGTGATTTTTTGCATGGGTATAGTTTAAAACCTGGAGAGTGACATAGGCTACTCTTTTCCCGGAAAATTAAGTAGTTCCCGTGGGTTTTAAAAAACTACCCAAGCAGGTGAAGTCGCGGACGTCAACTAGTATAGTATAACTTCAAGTTACAAACTTCGAGTTTATTAGTAGTTCCCACAGGATATTGGAAAATCTAAATCGTCACAGACTAGGTCGCGGACAAAAAAAAGTTTTGGTGTCTGTATTGATTATAAAATGTCTTCCAATTAACATATTTCATACGTTCAGCTACCTACAGGTAATATGTATATCAAAGGCTTGATGCCTTTGATATACACATACTGTTTTGTACCCATATTCGGTTTCATACTTGGTACAATCAAACTCTTTAGCAAAGTGTTCATACTAAGATTAATTCGTAAAACACGGGCAACACTGCACTGTCCGATGCGTACGGCCAGTCATACCACCACGCCAACTGTTTTCCCCGCCTACCCGCGACTACGCAAAAAAGGAACGGTGACTCGAACAACATCAAGTGGAAGGAAGGCTGCTCGGTCCTTTCTTCTATATCGCAAAATCATTGATTTAACGTTATTAAGTCTATTCTCTTGTGACGTGTTCATATTAACATTAGAAAACCAAACTATTAAGTGATTCGTATACATAGTAAAACTGTGCTTAACAAATCGGACATACATAACCTAACAAAGTGTCCACCGGCCGGTGTCTGTATATGTTAAAGTATCATGGATGTCTGCGAGTGCTTGTGAGACCAAGGAATCCAGGCGGAGGTGGTCCAGTCATCCAGGTACGTACGCATTATACTGTTTTTTCGAAGAGATCTTGGTATCACACAAGCGTTATAACTGGCGACTGACAAGCAAAAAAAATTAAGTAGTCGACCCAGAGTAACGTAACGTATGGTCGTTACGTTACATCTATTTGGTGCCGAAACCAGGGAATTTACGTATACTTTTATTTTAACTTCCTTAACTGTGTTTTATATTTAACAGCCTGGTATGTTCTGAAGTAGGTTCATACATTTTAATCTCGCCATATTGGACTGCCGTGTAGGTATATATACCGTCAAGTTTAAGCAAATTAAATAATTGTAATTTGTGTCCCTTATTCTACGTAAATCAAAGAAATCAATCGGTTATTGGCATAACCTAACGTTAATATTTGTATCATAATAATTTACTGTGTAGGTACGCTTGGCAATTTTAAGCTTCTCTTAGACTGGCCAGACACGCTGTGCCTGGCGGAACATACGAATTCCGATATCTTTTCTGTCTCTTCGAAGTACACACATATATATTAAGATGAATACTTCTTTTGTGTTGAATTAAATCTAATCGTTTGATTCGGTTACTTATTCAAGAATACACGTTATAAACAATCAACTCAAATCGGTGTTTATAATATTTGCGGCTTGAAATAAGTAATAGGATATTATTCTTTTTCTAAAATCGTTCAACGTTACCTCGAAGATTGATACATAAGGATAGCATGGTACACTAATATCAGACTATATATATATATATATATAAATATGAATAAATAATATTTTTTTTTTGGTGTTAATACGAATCCAATTTGTTCTGTTTGTGTCAGTGTTACCTATAAGCAAAATGTCGTTCTGTCCGAAAAGTAAACGTAAATTGAGCAAATCTAAATCCTTTTCGAAAGTGTTGGAGGAATCGTATACTGTGAATGACTTACCGTCTTTGCGTCGAAAGCGTACCATAATTTATAATCGTATTGCGAAAACTTTGGAATTAGGCTTAGAAGTGGTCAATACTTTGGATCTAGGCGTAGATGTCACCAAACATAATTTATTTCTTTCTTATTATGAAGATATGAAAGTCAATATAAGTAAGTTTGAAGAATTACATTTCATAATCATTGACCTTTCCGAGCGGCCAGAAGAGGATCAAACTTTACAAGAAAAATGTGACGAAATGTATTTTGAAATAAAATCTATTTATCGTAAATTACCGAAGCCTGCATTACATTCGTCACTAGTATCTGAATCTAAAGAGGGGACATCTCATGTTAAATTACCAAAAATCAGCCTACCCACATTTTCCGGAGATATAAAACAATGGCCAGAGTTTATCGATACGTACAATAATCTCATCCACAATTGTCCGACGCTAAGCGATACTGAACGCTTTCACTACTTGATCTCCACACTGCGCGATGATGCTGCCAGCGTAATTCGTACCTTCCCCGTGACTGCCGAGCACTATTTGGATGCATACGATTTTCTTGTTGCGCGCTATCAGGACGAACGTGAACTAGCTTTCGCATGTTGGCGGGACATTCTAAACGTCAATCTGAAATTCACAAATGGTCTTGAGTTGCGTCGTTCACTGGATTCTATCGTTGAAAATTTATGCATATTAAAACGGTTAAACTTACCTGTCGACCAGTGGGATTTCATATTGAATTACCATATTTTATCCAAGTTGGATTCAAAGTTGCGTCGTGAATTTGAACAACAATTAAACAGTAAAAAGCTATTTAAATTCGCAGAACTCAACTCATTTTTACACCTTAGATGTGATGCTCTTTTGCGAGATGCTCATTTTGTAGAATCATCAAAGTCGACAACTACTAGTCGTGATTCTGTGGTGAAGAGTAACCAAACCCAATCTACACCAAAGCGATATTATCCAAACGTGAATCATACTCTTCTTGCCTCAGAATCCTCTGAAGAACCGGATACAACGAAAACAGTGTCATTTCCGAATACAATGAAATTCGTTTATAAGTGCTCATTTTGTGGAGAAGCTCATAATATATCACAGTGTAAAGAGTTTCTTGACAAATCAGTGACAGAACGTATGGATGTGGCGGCTACAAAAAGGTGGTGTTTTAACTGCTTGAAATCATCACATCAGTTAAAGGACTGTAACTCAATCTTTTCTTGCCAAAAGTGTAGGCGCAAACATCACACACTGCTACATAACGAGGACTCCAAACCCACACCTAATTCTACCCTCATAACGAATAATATGAAGTACGGTTCTAATTTGCTTCCCGATACAACTGTTTTATTAGCGACTGCCCTTATTCAGTTGCTAAATGTAGATGGTTGTTACATGCAATTTCGTGCGCTGTTCGATACAGGTAGTCAGAATAATCTCATCACTGAGGAAGCGGCCCGACGCCTTAAACTCGCGCCTGCTGAAACTTCTGTTCATATTATCGGATTGGGAGGTGCTCCTGCTATGGTCAAGGGCCAGATTCGCTGTTCAGTTGGCGTTAACGACACATTTTTATTTGAACGAAACTTTCAGGTTATTAGCAAAATTTGTGGGGAGCAGCCTATTGCTCAATTAAATACATCTAGCTGGACACAAATACAGGACTTGAAGTTGGCAGATCCTGGTTTTGACATTCCTGGTCCGATTGACGTACTGTTGGGAGCAGATGTATTTGCTGAATGCCTGCTTACTGAACGGATTAAAGGTAATTCGACGCATCCACCGGCCTTTAACTCAATCTTTGGATGGCTTCTTCTCGGAAAATCGCCTACCGTTAGCCATTCCTTAGTAACAACACAATCCAGAGGGGATCTCGAACTTACAGATCTTGTCCAGCGGTTCTGGGAACTTGATACGCTTCCAACAGCTGCTAAATTGACACCAGCTGAACTTTTGTGTGAGCAAAAATTTCAAGCAGAACATTCTCGAGATGCGTCAGGCCGGTACACTGTCAAACTCCCTTTTAAGGATGAGGCAGAGCCAGTATTTAGCGGATCCCGTGAGATCGCCATGAGAAGGTTCCATGCAATCGAGCGTCGTCTATCCAGTGATCCTGAGCTTCGTCGTCAGTATGCAGAATTTATGGCCGACTACCTTAAGTCCGGGCATATGTCACTAGTACCCACGGAAGAGCTCAGCGCAGGTCGATATTATATCCCTCATCACTGCGTAACAAACCCAGGAAGTCATACGACTAAATTACGCGTGGTATTTGATGCCTCTGCGCGAGATGCCAACAATTTATCGCTTAACGATACGTTACTAACTGGCGCCAAACTTCAGTCAAATATAAGTGACATCCTTTTGAGGTTTCGTGAATCTTCAATCGTATTTATGGCCGATATTCAACAAATGTATCGACAGGTCATGGTCGATCCGTGTCATAGGGACTACCAACGCATTTTTTGGCGATTTAACGCTGATGCCCCTATCCAAGAATACAGACTTAATACCGTCACTTATGGAGTAGCAGCCGCACCGTTTCTTGCCTGTAGAGTTATCCAACAACTAGTTCACGACGAAGGAGACGCGTTTCCCTTAGCCCGAGAAATTTTATCGTCTGGGACTGGAATCTATGTGGATGATATAATCACGGGAACAAATTCACTCACCGAAGCAATTGCTGCAAAATCGGAGCTTATCAACTTATTCAAATTAGGTAAATTTCATTTAAGAAAATGGGCAAGTAATGACATTAGAGTTTTAAGCGACTTACCACCAGAAGACTGTTTACTGGATGCTATTTCCTTCGACGAGCTGGAAAATTTGCCTCTTAAGGTACTTGGGTTAAAATGGGACCCAAGCTCCGATAATTTTCTGTTCGAAGTAACTGCCAGTAACCGTCCATGCACTAAACGCACAATTCTCAGCGAGATTGCTAAAATCTTTGACCCTTTGGGATTTTTGTCACCGTTAACTATTCGCGCAAAATGTTTGGTACAGCAGCTATGGGTGGCTGGAGTGGGATGGGACGACACACCACCTCCACATATAATAAAATCGTGGGATGATTATCAAAGTCAAATCCATGTAATAAAAACATTACGGATTCCGAGACGACTCACTTTAGACGATGCTCGGTCCTATGAAGTTCATGGATTTTGTGACAGTTCTGAAGCGGCTTACGGTGCAATCATTTATATGAAAATAGTAGATAAATCGAATACTATTCACATTTTTCCAATTTGCTCGAAAGCTCGTGTTGCGCCCTTGAAAAACGTCTCATTGCCGCGGTTGGAACTGTGCGCAGCGGTTCTCCTTGCAAATTTATATGAGTTTTTCAGATTGACCTTCAGAAAATCGGATAATCGGCCACTTACTGTTCATCTGTGGTCAGACTCCACTGTCACACTATCATGGCTACATTCCCATTCGTCTAGATGGGTCACATTTGTCGCTAATCGTGTCAGTCATGTACATGACATTACCCCTACGGAATGGTGGTTTCACGTCAGTTCATCAGAGAACCCCGCAGATGTATGTTCACGCGGCCAGCTGCCTCAAGAGTTATTGCACAACTCTTTATGGTGGGCGGGGCCTTCATGGTTATCACAACCTAATAGTAAGCAACCTAATAACTCTGTAACTATGGACGAACATCCGTTAGCACTCGAAGAAGTCAAAAAGTCAGATCCAGTCGTCTTGGTAGGTCAAGAATCGGTTCCACAGGTAGCTCCGACAGAGATTACCCTACTGCTCAAAAATTTGTCTTCCATTGACAAAATCATCCGTATCGTTGCTTATTGTCTTCGGTTCATCGAAAGGGCGCGAAAATCTAACGACAATCCGTTCAGCACATTCATAACACTCAACGAACGTCACCGCGCACTGATGTGTATCGTCAAATATGTACAATCGGAAGCGTTCAATGATCTACTCGTGAAGCTACGGCATGGTCAAGTTTTACCCAAGTCATTCCGGAAACTGAATCCATTTATCGATGACACAGGAATCATTAGGGTGGGCGGTCGCATCTGTCATTCTGGTCTTGAGTTTGAGCAAAGGCATCCAGCTCTTTTACCATCTGACTCCCTCCTTACAACCAAGCTCATCGAGTCAACACATCGCACTTATTGCCACACTGGAGTGAACACTACCCAATTCTTGCTTTTACAACGCTTTTGGATAATTTCCGCTAAACGAGCCGTCAGACGGTGCCTATCAAAATGCATTCCCTGCTACCGTACTCGCCCTCAACCCTTGCAACCATTCATGAGCAACTTGCCCCCTTATAGGGTTAATCAAGTTAAACCTTTTTCCGTTGTTGGGGTAGACTTTGCTGGCCCATTTCGTATTAAATTGGGCCCTCACCGGGGAGCTAAAATAGACAAAGCTTACCTGTGTTTGTTTGTATGCCTCGCCACAAAGGCGGTACATCTTGAAGTTGTCTCGTCTTTATCTACAGATGGATTTATAGCCGCATTGCGTCGATTTGTGGGACGCCGAGGCAGATGTAGCGTAATTCATGCTGATTGTGGGACCAATTTTATTGGTACACGAAATCAATTCTCGGCTATGATGGAAACTGCGGCCAACCAAGAATGTATAGATTTTAAATTCAACCCCCCATCCTCCCCCCACTTTGGGGGGGTATGGGAAATACAGATTAAAGCCGCAAAATCCCATCTTTATCGCATTGTCGGCACTCAGGTACTTACATTTGAGGAACTTACAACATTGTTTGTCCAAATCGAGGCAGTACTTAACTCGCGTCCGCTATGCCCATTGAGTTCCGATCCCAACGATTTCGCGGCTTTAACACCGTGCCATTTTCTGACGCTTGAACCATTGACCACGGTCCCGGATGTTGACGTCACTGAAGTCAAATTATATCGCCTCACTCGGTGGCAATTGATACAGTCATTCCAACAACACTTTTGGCTCCGTTGGAAAAACGAATACCTCCACACTCTCAACGAAAGAGCTAAGTGGACTAAAACGTGTAAACCCTTACAAGTAAATGACATGGTTCTGATCAAAGATGACATTCGAACACCATTGCATTGGCCTCTGGCAAGGGTTGTTCAATTACACCCTGGAGCTGATGGAGAAGTCCGTGTAGCTACTGTAAAAACCGCCAAAGATAACTTAATCAAGCGTCCATTAGTTAAGTTATGCCCATTGCCGAATGAATAGTTTAATCGTCCCCGTTTATATGATTAGGTTAGAAATTAAGAGTAGTGCGTAAAAGTTCTTTTTTTTTTTTTTCTTTTTCCTTTTGGTGTCCAGTGTCATATCACACTATCATAGCATATCATATTTTAACGTGAACTTAAATGAATTTTTTTTTTTTTTTTAACCTTAAATAAGATGTTTAATAATGTAATTTTGTGTTAAGCATTGAATAATTTTATCGATCAGAAAATACCAGCTGTATTTTGGTGGGCGGGATGTTTTGTACCCATATTCGGTTTCATACTTGGTACAATCAAACTCTTTAGCAAAGTGTTCATACTAAGATTAATTCGTAAAACACGGGCAACACTGCACTGTCCGATGCGTACGGCCAGTCATACCACCACGCCAACTGTTTTCCCCGCCTACCCGCGACTACGCAAAAAAGGAACGGTGACTCGAACAACATCAAGTGGAAGGAAGGCTGCTCGGTCCTTTCTTCTATATCGCAAAATCATTGATTTAACGTTATTAAGTCTATTCTCTTGTGACGTGTTCATATTAACATTAGAAAACCAAACTATTAAGTGATTCGTATACATAGTAAAACTGTGCTTAACAAATCGGACATACATAACCTAACAAAGTGTCCACCGGCCGGTGTCTGTATATGTTAAAGTATCATGGATGTCTGCGAGTGCTTGTGAGACCAAGGAATCCAGGCGGAGGTGGTCCAGTCATCCAGGTACGTACGCATTATACTGTTTTTTCGAAGAGATCTTGGTATCACACAAGCGTTATAACTGGCGACTGACAAGCAAAAAAAATTAAGTAGTCGACCCAGAGTAACGTAACGTATGGTCGTTACGTTACACATACTTTTTTAGGTATATAAATATGTTGAAGATATTAATAGCGGTATTTGCCTGTATTGAACATCATGATACGTTATTAATTAAAAGCACAGTACAGAAGATTATCTTTGGTAGCACATAGGTGTATAATTAGCTGAGCAACGCTTAATTAACCCCCGTTCCTTGTATTAGTGATTTTAATTATGGTAGCGTCAGTGTGTGGGAGTTTATTTTAATATTCTTGCGAGCTCAGACAAAGGCTTCTTTTGTGAAATAATTTCCTATACGTAGGGCTGCCAGTAACAATAGACCTTTCTTTCTATCTTTACCATATTGCTGATACAACATAATGTCCACTTTATATTTAAAACTAGACTAGCAGTCCACCCCGGCTTCACACGTGTAGCACTTATCATCTTAATAGTCCATACCCAATAATAGCCAACCTGCCATTGCCGGTCACGACACCTATTTCTATTGCGCGTCACTTTATTTCTATGATATGTTCAAAGATATTCATCTGAATCTAATTGTGTAAAGGGCGAATTTGATATGAAATACATGATATGACAAACTATTTTATTTTGATAAGGATTATTACAATGTCAGTAAAAACACCTTCGAAAAATAAGCTTTGTATCAGACCAAATTATAAAATCTTAAAAATGGTTGTTAGGAGACAACCTTAAAAGATAGATAAATTATGCTATCGCGGACTTTTTTTAACTTTTTGACAGGAAGAAGTCCACCATACATTACTACGCAGGGTTCTACTACAATAGAACTCAATACTCAATACTCAATATCATTTATTCAATATAGGTACAATGTAAGTACACATAATGTCGTTAAAAATTACTTACTTATAAAACATGATGGTGATAATTGGTTACAGTACCTTAAAACTAAAGCTACGAGGGTTTCTTTCTATCATCATCATCATCATTAACTCCCACGGTAACAACTTCATTTTTCCGGGATAAAAGTAACCTATGTCACTCTCGGTCCTACACTATACCAATACCAAAAATCACGTCGATCCGTTGCTTCGTTGCGGCGTGATTGATGGACAAACCAACAAACCAGTAAATAAACACACTTTCGTATTTATAAGATTAGTATGATAGGGTTATTCAACTCTAACTCTCTCGTTGGTCTAGTGATTAACATGTTTGACTGCGGCTGACGAGGTTCCGGGTTTGAGTCCCGGGCCGGGCCATAACAAGTATTCGGTTTTTCTGACAGGAATTCACAGTACTAGCCGAGTTAAGAAGTTAGCGGTGTTACAACTCGGAGATCACATAAAGCCGTCTGTCCTGCACCTGATCTCTCTCCGGTTGTCTCGGATTTTCCGTCCCATCAGGCTATGAGAGTAAAGGAACAGAGAGTTCGCCTGTGTATGCGCACACACTTGTGCACTATAATATCTCCCGCGCAGATGGCTAATATCTCTGGAGATAGGCCGCCGTGGCCGAAATTCGGTAAGGAGGACATTATTAATAGTGTTATTTAATTAGTACATCACAGCCCAGGTCGGGTTAAATGAAATTCACAGCTGAGTAATATTAGAAGGACGACGTGAAGCCGAGGACTTCACAAGTAAATTTAAAAGGACAAGGCGCTAGCCGAGGCCTCATAATCTTACACCGCATCATGAGTTACCATCACGTAAAATCGTAGTTAAGTAGTTAATTTCAGTGAATTAAAAAAAAGTTTGGAGATTGTGTACACCAGTATTTACCGCTGTCGTTATCTACCGGTACTTAATGGTAGATCCATTCGACATCCCTAACCGAATCTACTTAGCATCCCTTATTATCATGATCACTCCATGTCACAGAGCACAGAGGGTGAAAGATTGTTACGTTTACTCATGAAAAATGTTTGATGAATAATTTATTTAAGTGCCAATCGTAATATACTTGTCACATAGATTTATTTTGGTTTCGCTTCGCTTCAAAGCGAAACAAAAATAAATCTATGATTATAAAGTGACTTGCGATATTGTAAACTGTCGAAAGATTGTGTACTGTTCAATGTTCTGAGTGTCAATTTTTGAAATATTAATTGTATTTACGTTTTCTTGCCTCTTTCTTGTAGGTTAGGTTAGGGTTCGACATAAATAATCAGGTAGGTTTTATCGGGTAAATATACCTAACAGATTAAATCTACCGAAAAATAATGCGTTAAATTGTAATCTTTCGACAGTTAACAATATCGCTAGTTAGATTATAATCTAGTTTTTACAATATAACGGTGACATACATAAATAGTCTGCGTTTCTCACCAGCCTTACCATTGTTTATAGGCAAACTCAAAGTATATTTATTCAAAATTGGTAGCTACACAGTACACCTTCTGAACGTCACGTTTACATAGTATAACACGTGATGGTGATAATAATTAACCACGGTATCTGATAACTAAAACTACGAGGGTTCGAAACGCGCTCTGGTCTGAGAAGAGTAAAACTCCCTAGTTGGTCTAGTGGAGCTCATTAATCTGCAGATAATATTAATAAGGATGATGACAACTCAGCAACTCTTTATTTAACGTAAAAACGCGCTTCTAATAAGGAAGTTTGTACGAAATACATAGTTGTGACGTCATCAAATTTCAACGCACTTTTTCTCTTTAATTTATAGTTTAAAATGGTTAACAAACTTAAAACTAAACTAATGGATGTTAATTTTAGATCTTTTGGAAGACCTAAAGAAAGGTCTTAAAGAAGAACAAGCAGTAAGAAATAATTTATTTGTGACAAAGGCATCATCCCTGTTCTGTAGGTACATGTAACTGTAACATGTAACATAGTACTGCAACTTGTAATTCGTACAATATCACTGCAAGCGGAAATAGCTCGCTAATTCTCTTATGGATTGACCTTCATCCCACATAATGATATTATTAGCATGCAAACAGATAATTTTATTTAAATCACGGTTTTGCTTTTTTTTTGTGAACCTATTAAGTAGGTATTTAAAAAGTAGAATAAAAGGTATTCATTAAATTTTTGATTTCAATTTTTTACGATATACATAGTTTATATCGTAGTATCCGTTTTACTTAGGATATAAACTATGTACCTACTTACTTATATCGTAAAAATTTATTCAATAATAAAAACATTTTTAAAACAAAAAAAAAACAAACTTAAGCCATAATACTCAAAATGACAGTATGATGTACCTGTGAATTTCACTTGCACTATGGTCGGTTGTTTCACCTCCTACAAAGATCATTATCCCCTCTTATTCATAAAGATCCCCTCTTATTCACCGTTGTCATTATCATCATTATTACATCCCATCACCCGTTTCATTACAGATAACAAGAGGAGGAGAGTCCTAGAAAGAGAAGGATTTGACCATCGCACACTGGGAAAGTACGGATTTGCTGACTAGTGACTTCACACGTCATTATGAAGATCTCTCGGGCATGCAAAATTCAAACATTTATCACTATTATAAACTTTTTCGAGAGCTTTTGAATCGTCATAGTCGTTCGCTCATCGCTGACAAAAGATAGAATTGGATAATTGACAAATAGTCAAATCAGCAACTTTTTTATGAGACGTCTAAACTATCCTAAGTATGGGATTTATATGAAATTCTGAATTGTGACGTCATTAAAGTTCGACGCACTTTTTTTACTTCAATCGATTGTTTATAATAGATAATCAACATGAAACTACCATGAGACGTCGATATTACGACTTTTGGAAGATCCTCTATTTAATGATCACTAAAAAATAATTTATTTAAATAGTAGTCAAATACCTTATTGCCTGCCCGCGTTGAACACCCAACCACCTTGCGAACAGAATTTCGGACGTTTTAACAACCAGGCTATGTGTCATCCCTTTATATTTGAGAAAGCGTGGGGCTCCAAAGCGAAAGTAAACATTTTCATATGACTGCTCATGTTTGTGTAAATTACAACTGATGCGTACAGACATGACAAATAAGTCGTTCAACAAACTCTATATAAATACACTGCTACTCTTTCGCCAAAATAAATTGTTGCCTATTAGAAATTCCCACTTAGCTGCCAAAATGCTATTAGAAGCGCTGGTGTGTCATACTCAATACTCAATTAATTTAATCTACTAGCTGATGCCCGCCACTACGTTCGCGTGGACTGGGGATTTTGGTTCCCGCGGGAACTCCGTAGTTAAAAGTAGCCAATGTGTTATTCCAGATTATAATCTATCTCGGTGCTAAATTTCATCCAAAACCGTTCAGCCATTCAGGCGTGATTGAGTAACAAACATCCATCCATACATCCATCCATCCAAAGTTTCGCATTTATAATATTTGTATAGAGTATAGATGTAGGACATACAAGACGTGTCTCATAAGTTACGTCATGTTTTGAATCGTTCATGTTATTTATCTATGGATGGATGTTTGTTACTCAATCACGCCCGAACGGCTGAACGGATCTGGATTTGGCACAGCGATAGATAGCCTGGAATAACACATAGGCTACTTTTTATCCGGAAAAATTAAAGAAAGAAAAAACCTCAATCGACGCGAAAGTCGCGGGTATCAGCATTTAATGATAAATGATTTACTGAAAATGATGAATTTGATTTATTTTACGTAGGACAACTTGTGTCACATAAGATAAATCAAGACTACCACCGGTTCGGAAAGCAGTTCCAGTTAGCCTATCGCGTTTAATTTTTCCTTTAAGTTTTCTATAGTATAAGTTAATTAAATAAGCAGCCGTATTAGCCTGTATGAGACAGTCCTATGGAAAAATGTACTTTATGTAGGATTTTCTTGTGGAATTTAGTTACGGAACCTTAAAAAGACGGAGTTTTCTGCACACAACGGTCCTATATTTCATCGTGGAGCTATAAAGTATATGAACGAGCGAATAGAAAATCTCTTATTTCTTTAATGTTGTGAATGAATTAAAAGCATTTCTAAATCGTTGTAAATTACTGTCAAACTCTAAACTTCACGTTTGTTTCGACATCTCACCGAGATGTTCAATTGTAAGCTTTATTTTAAAACAGATAGGGAATGTTTAAATATGACAGCGATTCGAAAGTAGTGACATTTTGGTTGTCGTACTGTAAATAGCAGCGCAAATTGCTTGAATTGATCCGTCATGTTATCCACTACTCTAGCGGCACGCTATGATGGCCGGTTTGACACATTACAATAGTGATGTGGAATGTCAATTTATTCTCGAACAAAAAACAATTAAGTTTTGTTTTTGTACCTGATTAAATAGGTTTAATAAAACAAAAATGTATATGTTTATTTAATTTATTTGAACGAACTGAATATTTGAACGAAAATGAATATACATACTTTATATGCACACAAGAAACATATGAATACAAAAGATACCAAAAAAGGTGCCACAAAAGGCCATAATTAATCAGATTCGTCCATACTACTATTTTCACTGTCGTCACTGCTATCATCACATACATTAATAATTATATGTTCGTTTTCTATAATATTATCTATTTTCACATCTCTTTCAAAATCTTCCCTTATTAATTTAACAGTTCTATTCACAACCTTTTAGCATTGACGCGAGTTTGCCGGAGGTAGTAGTTGTGCTAGCCAGCGATCCTATGTGACGATCGTATTAGATTCCATTTTTAAAAATTTATTGATATTTTTTTGCGATTTCAGAGGTTTGTCCACATAGTGAAAATTGTTCATATTCACAAGTACATTCACCCCTTAAATGGATTTTTCTACACTTGTATACATTTAAGAAATCAATTTAATAAATAAATTTTGAGTCCTAAACCTAAAACTACATTCGATAAAATTTATGAATCTCTGCACATCACTATCGTCAATAAAGTAATACAATTATTTCCTTCAAAGTCGTTATCAATTAATACGGAACTTCATGAGCGGACAAACGTCAAACCGGCCATCATAGCGTGCCGCTAGTTTAGAAGCTTTATTTTTATTTATTACTAGGTGATGCCCGCAACTTCGTCCACGTGGCGTAGGCTGGGTTGCATCAACACTTTTGACGGACATGTAACCTTTAAATATGGCGCTAACGAACGTTAGGCGTAATAAGGCGTTGATTAACCATTTTTATAACTATGCAATAAGTAGGTACTAGCTAATTAATAGACGTTAAAGTTCCTACGTGTGTTTAATATTAACGAACGTAAGTTAAACCAACGGTTTGAATCAAACGGCCCTTACAATTGACGAATTTCTTAGTGAGAAAGTTGTATGGAAGTAAACGACTTTGGGTCCAGTGCCCCACAGTATGGTTTAATAACTTACATTACTGTATATTGTATATACTTACTTAATGTAACATCTTGCTTTCTAAAAAGAGCAACTGCTGAGTTTCTTGCCGGCTCCTCTCAGTAGAATTTTCCTTCCGAGTAAAAACATGACGTAACTTAGACACCTGTATGTCCTACATGTAATAAATATATTGAGTATCGAGTGGAATAAGTTTTTAATTCCCACGGGAGCTCCTTAATCTTTCAGGATAAAATGTAGCCCTCGTACGACCCTGTGGAAAATCCCTACATCCATTGCCAAATTATAATAATTAATGAAAAAATGCAGAAAGTGTATGTTTTCCGCCTGCCCGTGGACAACACGCCTCATTACCGCAAGTAACTAGACAGCTGGCGCGGTTCCAACATTTTCTTGGCCCGATTTTCGCAAGGAGAGGAGACCTAATCAGCGAGGTCCTCCGCCTTGTATCACATAACTATATCACAAACTATTTGATTTAGAACCGGGAATATAACCTAAATATACCCAATATTACAAAAGACCCGTTGAAGTTTGATTTGTGTGATCGTGCAGATAATGAAAGAAAAACGGCTGAGTATGTCGTGCGCCCTTTTCAAAATAGGGCGCGTATGGAACCCTAGTTTTAAGATATTCAATATGCCGACAGGCATTTCACAGGTTTTATCTAATGAAAAATCTCAGAACTTTAGATCCGCAGTGTATCAAAACTTTACGCAAAAACACTGAAAATTGCAGCAAAGTCTTGACCAACGTAACGTTGTTATAAACACACTGTCTAAACTGAAATTTGTCTCCCTAAATTTAGTTGAGCAATTTATTGAATACTTATTTGTTATTTTCGTAGGCTTTTCTAAGGTTAGAAAACGTTTCATACTATAGTTTATAAAGAAACGTATAGTATCATATGTAGATATTCTTCGCATTATTTCTGGTTGGCTGAGACTCATATGGGCTAAATGAATAGCGAGAAATCCATAAATGCCATGAATTGAAGTTCCATGTGGCCCCACTTATGATTATGGCATACTTAGATCAAAGACCATATTTCAGACACCCTCTTAAATATTTCGGTGGGCACTTCACAGGTTTTGATTCACAACAAAAGCGAAAGCCTCTGCTAACAGTCGGTAGCGTACTTTACGGTCCGCAGTACGGATTCGCGGCGTCAAAACTTTGCGCAAATGCAGCGAAAATCCACATTGTTCTAGTTAATGAAGCTCGGATTTGCAGCTAGTTGCGAACTTTGTAAACTTTACAATTGAACTATTTTAGTACACTAATGAAATTAATATCGCTGACTAAGCCAACTAATAAGTTTGGCCATCCAAAGAGGCAATGCTGCAAGCATCTTAAGCACTATTTATCTACTGATTTAAGAATTTAGTTTCTAGTTTTATAGTTAAGTTCCATTATTATTATAAAGTTAGAACTCAGAACCAGTAGAACTGCAATAAATTTGAAATTAGAGTGACAGTTTTACAATTGAAAATTGTTATTTTGGCTATTTTGGGATGATCAAGATGGGAGTAGTACCAAAAGTTGAGGAATTTATCGAGACGAGAAAAATGTAAAACAGTCGGGCTTTTTGGGGGGTGTTTGTTAGCTAAATTGTAAATATTTCGGAAAAAAAACGACTTAAGAAAAAAAGGAAAAAAAGTGTCTTAAGGTATAAGTTTAGCAACAAAATGGTGAATTTTTTGTTGGAAATCGGTTAATAATTGTGATCTCAAGTAGGTGGTCTCTCACAATCTAAATCGGTTAGAAAACTTTTCAAAAATTTTTGAAGAATCAACAAAAGCTGGAGTGATTATCGTACCATCGTCATGGTCTTAAAAGATGCGGACGCAGACGAGAAGTGAATTCGAGTTGGAATTTTGAAATCGGTTAATAAATGAATTTAAATTTGTTATTCAAAATAAAATTATTTTTTTTCGTTCATTTTTGTATTCATTTTCAATGCTCTGATTCTTGCGGGGAATGCGAAATCTGTCAATATTAATTATTGATATCTCTGCCAGTTTCCTCCTTCAAGTCCCTGTCACCTGTGTTGCTGTGTCTAGATTATTCCTACATCCATTATCTAGAATTCTAGATGCCTCCGTCGAACGACTGGTTGGAAAGAACGTATCCTCTTAGGCGGGCTTGGATCTTGACTCGGTCACAAAGTCGGTTAAAAAGTCGGCCCGATTATCCGACCTACAAAAAGTCCGACGTGGGCGGAGGCCCTAAGGTAGTTAAGAGGTACTTAATAAACTTGAAAATAAATCAAAAGTTGCCATATTTACTGCCAACGCTTAAAGAAATACTAAAGCAATATTATACTCAAAATGACAGTTTGATGCCACATACCTTGACGTTTCTAAAATAAGGATTACAATTCTAACACACGAAAGTCAACTAGAATGAAACAATATGGCTTTAAGCGTTGGCAGTATGTCCTTTGCTGACGTTATTAGCCCTACTAAACCCACCACAATATGTTAACAACAAACAAACAACTAATACCTACAACATTAATCCAATTAATAAACTATGCTTTAAACTAATTTGCAAGTAATTATACGTATGGCCTCACGCCATTTATACCCACGATATGTAAATTGCTCTTAAGCTGCTGAGGCGGGGTTTGCATACTGCCTACTATTAATAATTCGTACTAATTATAAATGCTAACGGTTGTTTGTTTGTTTGGTGGTTATTATGGTTTGGTTTGTTTTCCAAATACACCGCTACAAAGCAACGGATTGTCGTGACTTTTGACATGGGTATAGTTGAAGATTATTATCCGAAGACTTACCGATTATAATGTGATAAGTTGAAAGCGGTCACGACCCTCAGCAATGAGGAATCCAACGCAGAGAGTTAGATTGTTAAAGAGTGGGAGGGTGTATAAAGATCACAATTTTTTACCGATTCAGTTTTACTAAGATATTGTATTAATTACATAATAAAATAATTCCGATATATTAGAACCAGTGCCTGGGATTGTACCCCGGACCCATCGAATAGCAAGCCAAAGTCTTAACCACTACTTCATAGTAGTCTTAAAGTAGTCCAGGGTCCCGCTGCATAAAACGTACGTACCTCACAAGATACATGAACGGGACTAGCATATTGGAACAGTGATGTCCTCCTGACCGAATTCCGGCAACGGCAGCCTATTTCTAGAGATTAGTCAGCACTCTCTGTTCCTTTACTCTCATAGCCGATGCCGATGGGACGGAAAATCCGACACGACCGGAGAGATACCAGGCGCAGGACGTAATCTCCGAGGCACGAGGGAGAAACACCGCCCACTTCTAAACTCCGGGCTAGCACTGGGAATTTCTTGTCAGAAAAACCCATACTTATCTAATTTTGGTATAGCAATTTTAGACCTCAGCTCCCCTGTTAAAAACCTAGGCGTTCCTTTTCCTGGGTACCTCAAATGGCTAAGGTAAGCCGGAAAGTTTTTGCGTCAGTTGACTGTCTGAGACGCTGGAAATATTTTCTTCCCATCAAAACTAAAACCTCTTTGGCCCATTCTATTCTCTTGCCAATCTTAGAGTATGCTGACTCCACCTATCCTGACTTAGCTGAGGAACAACTTAATAAGCTCGAGCGTCTCCAGAATCTGTTCATCCACCATTTCAAATCGCTCTCAATTTCCAAAAGTCGTTTGTGTAATCATTATTTAGCTCGTTGTTATTATAATTGTTAGTGTAAATCTTTTTTTATTATAGAGTATGTATTAAAGAAATATATTTATTTAAGTATATATATAGAGTTATACATATTTATATCTAGTTATTATCTGGTTATATCTATTTAGTTCTTTATTTTTTTAAATACAGCACCATCCCGCGCTCCGGTCTATTTATCCTTTAACCAAAGACGTCTGTAAGAGATTGCTTTAGTAATAAGACCGCCTTTGTACATTTCTTTGTAGTCTTTTAAACTGTATACTGTATATTTTGTGTGTGCAATAAAGATATCTAAATAAATAAATAAATATTATGGTTCGACCCGGTACTCGAACCCGTGACTTCGGGAACATGCCAACCACTAGACCATCGAGGCAGTCAAAAAGTAAATATTCAGTGTGTACGGGAGCAGGTGATATGGCTCGACCGTAACAAAGGATAATCATCCTCCGAGCGGGTGTTGTGCTCGGGAACCACTGGTCCGACCGTTCATCTTTGGAGGTCGTGTATATAGCGTCATTCAGAGAACGCTTCGTAATCGTGAGTTGGTCTCTTCGTGGTCGCGTGAATCGTACTAGTAATGCCATCTATTGGATTATGTGCGGACTGCGAATACCGCCACAAGTGTCACTAAACATCGTAAAAGTAAGTAAGTAATTATAGTAGTACCGAACTGTATATATGGTTGCCATACCGTAACCAGGAAGAACCATGACGATAAGGTGACCGACAGATCTACCAACTCACAGCTCAAACTGCTGGACGGATCGGATAGCTATTATGACGAACGTATCCGTCAAAAAGGTAAATAAATAGGAAATCATTGAAACTGTTATAGGAATCCATACTTCCATACTAATATTATAAATGCGAAAGTGTTTCTGTCTGTCTGTCTGTCAGGTACGCTTTGACGGCCCACCAACTCAACCGATTTTGATGAAATTTGTTACAGGTATAGTTTATATCCCGGAAAATTAAGGGGTTCGCGCGGGTATCGAGAAAACATAGTTCACGCGGAGGAAGTCGCGGGAATCATCTAATTAATTTAAATGTAAATAAATGTGAACAAAAAAGTTATGTAAATGATAAGCACAAAATGTAAAAATAAAAGCTAACGGTCAAGAAAGGATTTTTGAAATTTCAACCCCGTGGATTAAGAATCCAACTTAACATGAGCATAGCCGCGGGCAAATTCTAGTAGTAGAAAAAAAACATTATTGCAACAGAAACACAAGTGCTGGATTATCACCGCAAAGCAATGAAAAAATGAAAAGGAAAAAAAGACCTACAAGAATAATAGGGATCTTGAAACAACAGAACACACTCGTATTTCGAGACCTATTATATTTTAAAACTTTTTATTAACTTTTGTTGAGTTCCTAACTTTTGTATTGATAACGCTGGGCTATTCAGAAGTTTTATTGTAATCAATGAAAATGAATGAAAGAAGGAAAAGGAAAATATGGAAAATGATTGTATCGAAATTAAATCGAACGGCAAGATATTGTAGCGATTTAATAAACGATAAATAACAAAATAAACAAAATGGAACTCGATAGCAGTGCACTGAAACTTTTTATTTACTTTTACATTGAGCTTTTGAAATGTAGATTGTATTGAGCAACTGTATAACGGTTGAAATTGAATGGGTCCATTCAATTCCACAATGACTGTTATGGCTGAAAAATAAAAAGTGAGTAGGTACTAAATATTATTCTAATAATTTTTAGTAAATAAAAATCAATTGCCGAAATGTATGTTCTCGCATCACTTAAGAACGGCTGGACCGATTCTGATGGATTTTTTAAAATTCTGTTTGAGTGGGTACGACATGGTTTATATTCACAATTAGACCTAAATTTGTCAATCGGGTCCTAGGTTCAGGGCCGACTAGTATAATCAACAACCTCAATTTACATAGACGGCCTCTGTCAAACAAAATGTGGACTTATTTTATTAACGCCATCTAGTCTGAAAAGTCGGACAGCGCTATGGCGGGGACAAGGACAATGCTTATACAGGTGAGGGGCATGCCCTAAAAGTCAGACGCCCAACTTTTTTCTATGAGAGGACCCATCTAGTGCCTTCATATTTATCGATGAGTATAATAGAAAAAGAAAGGCATACTTACTAATCTACCAATGCACAGCTCAAACCACTAAAGGGATCGGTTAAGATAATATCAAAAATGATGTTTTCAATTAAAAATCTAAATATGGTGTTCCGTCAAAACACGTCAGGAATAAAAAAATTCCGCTAGAAGGTATTTATGTTTCAAACGGAAATCGTGCCACTTGGTTTTGTAAAATGGTATAAAGAGATAAAAGGACCGATTCTCTTCACACCAGGTAACTTGTCGTATCGTATACCGCTTAAAGATATCGGATACTGTATATACAGAACGTACTGTTTATACTGTATTAAGTAGCTCTACGTGATAACAGCAGCTTTGGCATGGATGTTTCTATCTTACAGCGCGCGAAAAAACCCTTAGTTGGAAAATGCACAGCCCGGTTCAGCCACTATCGCACCTAAGCCAAATAGAGTTATACACTTCGGCAACAACTTTGATTTATTTGACTGCATGTAATATTATAATTATAGTAACTATCATGCCGGTTTAGAGGCCATCCTATTCTCATGGTTGGGTGTTCGATTGTTTTGACATATAATTAGTTATGTCCCTGATAAGCAAATAAATATTATGGGCTCTAGCAATGAAAGATAACATCGTTAGGAAACCTTCTACCCGAGAACTCTTCATAATATTCTCAAAGGTATGTAAAATCTGGCAATGCGCACTCGTGGTAAACCGACGCCAGTGTACCTTTAATGGTATTTTTTTTTCTTTGTAACATTTTTCTTTTTATGAAAAGTGCAACTGCTGAGTTTCTTTCTGGCCCTTCTCACTGGAATCACCATTCTGAACCGGTCTTGACTTATCGTATTTGTAAGTTGTCCTGCGTGAAATAAACAAAATGTTATTTAATTTTTTTGGATACGATTTGTCGTGACGTGTAAAGGCGGTATTAAGGTGGCGAAGCTTGCTGACGTCACGAGTAATTTGATAAGCTTGGCTCTCAGGATAAACTTAAGGACCTTCGTGACTTAAGGACTAAGTTTAATAGTAAGTGGAGCTTTGAACGGGTCGCCATTTTGTTTATAGTTCCAAGACACACAAGGAGCTACTTAAAAGTTTAATCTGTTGTAATCCACTGTATTAGACAAATGTCAATTTTTTTCTGTTATTAAAAAAAATAAGTATAATATTTATTATAGTCAAATACTATAATTTTATAAACGCAAACGTTTGGATGGACATAACAATATGATCTAGATTAAAGTACAAATATTTTAAAAAATTGCCCTGTTTTTTTGCACCTACTTATTTAACTTATTTTATCATGCATGTTAAGTTAGCCTTTATTAATTGTTTAATCAGTGGTAGTAATAAGATTATATACCTAATTTGTAATAGAGTAGGACAAAAGATAATTGTATTACCGCTGACTTCCCATTAAATTAAATTAAATTAAATAAACTATGTGCGTTTTAATTTATTTAATTTATATATACACGATCGGCCGCAGCTTTACTCTCGTGGTTATATCAGAATGTCCGTTCCTATTCCAAGTCTACATTATGTAGTTGTGAAAATTCCAGATTTCTAAGTCCAAGTTTTAATGCTGGGCGTTTATGGTCAGTGATTGAGTAAGTTAGGACTTGTATCTCTATGCGTAGAAAGATCAGCAAGTAAATCACGCTTGCTATATCTAACGGTCCAACGGTCCAACGGGTTGGGGTCCCAAAGTGCTAGAGTGACGACCATGCACTGGAAAGTGCAGCGTTAGCAGACCCCCTACTCGCTGAACGGATGACATCAGGAGAGTCATAGGGAGCCGCTGGATTCAGGCGGCGCAAGACTGTGGCGTATGGAAATCCTTGCAAGAAGCCTAAATCCAGCAGTGGACGACTATCGGTTGAGGATGATGATGATGATTATATGTAACGGTGAAGTAAAACATCGTGAGGAAACCGGCATGCCTAAGAGTTCTTCATAATATTCTTAAAGGTGTGTGAAGCAGCACTTGAGCAGGGGGTGGACTATGGCCAAACTGTTCTCATTCTGGGAGAATCGTGTTCAGAAGTGGGCCGGCGATAACTTTAAATGATAATGTATCTAGATATTCATTAAAATCAGAATACCTTTTTGAGTAGGTACTTAAGTACCCTGGGCCTAATACCTCGCCTCGTACATTAACTATACGGGCTTTTATTCGGCGACTATTACGGATGCGCGGCACTGACTGAGGGGGAGCCATTAGGCTTGTATGGAAGCATTTGGATAAGCGACGGGATTCGGTGGCGTGGAATGTTTTCGTGGCTAATGGTTAGTATGAGATTTAAAGGCTCACCAACGTTGATCGAATAAGAATGTTGAACTACGACAAGTTTTAGAGTAAAAGCGAACAAACTTCCGAATCGGTAAGCTTCGAGATATCTGTTCCTTCAAAATCCATCCGTGCCTGAAGACCAGTCTTTGAACAGTGATCTTTCTTATGAAGACTGAGCACCTTAAAGCCTTTAACAGCTGGTTCAAAGACTTTAAGGTGCCCAGGAAAGGAAGAATCTCGAAACTTCCAGCACCTCAAAATTAGATCTACCTAGCTGAACCGTGTGTCCCTGATGTAATATATACTCGCGTACAATTTCATGTGCAAAGCTGTCAACGATTACCTAGTGCGTAGTGTGTAGTGCGTACGCTATGTATTGCTATACATACAGTTCGATTCAAACTTTATGACGTCACGGCAACGTCTCGGAAGTTAGCCGCGAGTGTAGGTTCGCGCAAGTAAGTCAACTGAACCGTCCCGCAGATACATATTAATATTGTATTCTGCGCATCGATACGCACGATATTCGATCATGTCAATGACAAGACTTCTCATCCACTCACCACCACTCAATTTTATTTAAACGCCACAGTGCTTCGACGCTCGAATCCTATCGACGTTTGGTGTGATGTAAAATCTCATACTAAATATACATACATGCGTTTGGTTCCACTGAGTTTTCTACTCGTAAATGATTTATGATCGTGTTATCGGCGAGGTGTTTTTATATTTATTCTGCCGCGATGGTTGAGTGGCAAGCTATATTCGGCTGCGGATTACGAGTATCCAAAGAAAGGGCAAAACTGGGGATTTCTATTGGTGACCCCATAGTACTTGCGACTGATCTCTCACCGCTTGTGTTGGATTGACTTTAAAATGTCGGGTATCAGTAATATGAATCTTTCTTCCTCCTTCGGGTTATTTCAATAGCTACAAATCGTTACATTTAATGGTTTTCTTTATTTGTTAGATACAAAGTTTGTCTCATTTTATAAAAATACTAGTGATACCCGCGGCTTCGTCCGCGTGGATTGAGGTTTTTTTAGTTCCCGGACCTCTTTGATTTTAAGGGATAAAAAGTAGCCTATGTGTTATTCCAGACTTTAATCTATGCGCCAAATTTTATCCAGAGTCATTCAGCCATTTTGGCATGATTGAGTAACAACCAAACCATCCATCCAAACTTTCACATTTATAATATTGGTGAGATGGTCAGATATAGACAAAGGAATGTTTCCTTTGAGAGAAATTTGTTATTTAATGTACTTTCCTGTATATTTAGAAGTATTATCCACGTGTAGGTAGGCAGTACATCAAACAAATCACTGCGGTCCGTTCTATACGCTAACAAAGGGCCCGGGTCACCCGGGTTCACTTGAAGTGGGGTACAGTGTACGCTGAGGTTTTTAAAAATTACCGGCTCTTTGTTGGAAAAAAATCTCATTTAGAACGAGATTAAAATTTGTGATATGTATTAACGGTGATAGTGTAGGGGTATATAAAAGACTAGCTTAAAAGCTAGTCTTTTATACGCCCCTACGACCAAACAAACATTTCGCTTATGTTTGGTTCGATTTCCGTACAAATTTTACCCCCTTAGGGGTTGAATTTAATAAAAACTTTTCTTAGCTGATTCCTACGTCATAATAGCTGTCTGTATGTCAAATTTTATACCAATCCGTCCAGTGGCTTCAGCTATGCGTTGATAGATCAGTCAGTCAGTCAGTCACCCTTTCTTTTTATTTGAATAACTCAAACTCAAACTCAAATCTTTTTTAATCAAGTAGACTTTGACCAGTGCTTTGAATCGTCGAGTGAATTCTGCTACTGGTTCGGAATGCCGTCCTACTGAGAAAAAGTCCTACTGCAGGAAACTCAATGGTTGTTTTTTACAAAAAAAAACATTTACATTTACATACATACATACATAAGTAACCGCAGTCCTTAGCTGGTGCGAGTCAATTCCATGCTCTTTTATCATTATCATAACCTTCAACAGTATAACAAGCTTCTTTCAGGAGCATACTTTTAATGTATTTCTTAAACTTGTGTAAAGGCTAAGTACGAGTAATGGAAGAGCACCATTTGAAACTATCCATACATACTAGCGTCAATAATATTAAAATAATACTGCTTTAAGCGATGGTAGACCTATAATTTATAACTACTGTTCAGTGCAGCTGCAGCAAATACTATAGCAACAAGAAATTATTCGGCAAATTATTGTTGACATTCTTCTAAAGTACAGTTTTCAAGTCCCATTACCCATTTGGAGGATGAAATAAGGTAAAAGTTTTGAATTTTGTATATAACTTTGAATATTAGAATGCGCGGAGTGCTTGATTTGTAAGTTTTTGGAGTTTTATTTGTGACTCTTATCATTGTAATAGTTAATTAGATGATGTCCGCGGAATTCTTTAATTAGCCTATGTCCTTCCAAGAGATGTAACATACCTTTATACCAAATTTCATCGAAATCGGTTGAACGGATGGGCCGTGAAAGAGTAGCAGACAGGCAGACAGACAGACAGAAACACTTTCGCATTTATAATATTAGTACCTATGGATTTTAGAAACGTCAAGGTACGTAATAAAAACTGCGATTTGAAAATAGTAGCTTTCAGCGACGGTAGTATGCCTGCAGTACCATCTTGAAGTGAGAACATCTGTGATCATTTCAAATTATTATTTTTCGAGAAAAATAGACAAATATTTTTGAACAAAAGATTTTCCAGCATGGTGAGTTCGAAAAGACAATATAAAATATGAAAGTAGAAAAAAACCGTGATCCAGCACTTAATAAAAACAAAAAAGCGCTTCCAAATCACTCTGACGGAAATATGTATTTTTTCCAACAAAAGGAACCTTTGAATCGGTTTTGTGGATCGTATTAGAGATAATGGTTTTGACCTTTTTCATAAATCACGACACGATATCGTCATGACATGACCTAAACAGATTCGATCGCAACTTAATGCCTCTGAAATTGTATAATATGAGTCGTATGAATGCAATAACGTTAATATTGGTACATATTCTGAAAGAGGCGTAGCCTGTATCTACTCTAAGTCTGCGTCATTAGCGTCAAAAATAGAAATAAAAGCACTTGATTTGAAGTCACAAATTTGAAGTAATCCCCGGACACGCACCTCCAAATTTCCAAAGTTGTCTGTTTTAAGAAATTAAATATCACTTGCTTCAAACGGTGAAAGAAAACATCATGAGGAAACCTGCACGCTTAAGAGTTCTTCATAATGTTCTCGAAGGTGTGTGAAGTCTGCCAATCTGCACTTGGCCATGCGTGGTGGACTATGGCCAAACACTTCTCATTCTGAGAGGAGACTTGTGCTCAGTAGCGAGCCGGCAAGTGGGTTGATAAGACAGAAAGAGAGATTGTCCAAAAGCATAACATACGTCTTTGGTGTGCAGAATATAAAACTTTCAAAGTTGTAGAAACATTCTAAAGCATCGACGGTAAACAGGGATTAAACTTCATTACTTAACAAGTTGTACACTTTAAAGTTTCCTCGAATGAATTCACTGAAACGTGTCTATTGGAAAGGAAACTTTTAACAACACTATATTGGAATTTGGACTTGCAATTGAAAACCTCTGCAATGAAGTTCCGTGGAAATAAAGAAAGGTAAAGATACAATTTTAAAATTATCCAGCGTTTTAAGTATTTATTTGTTTATTTAAATATCTTTACTGTTACTAATAACAAGTCATAAAAATTAAAAAACACGACTGCCCTGCCAAAAACGAACTAAAAAGTTAAAAATCTAAATTAATCTAATTAAATTAGAATCTTATTCGCATTTTTATTAAATGATATTTTTTTGTGAATCACTGGATATTGAACTATAGTGTTACATATTTTTGGAATCTATTCATCCATTTCTAGATGATAATGATATAGTTAATCTTATTGTCGAATATATTTTTTCAACTTTAGTTTTTAATGCGGGACCACATCAATAATTTTTAAATTTAGCTAGCCTATGTCACCCGGAATAAGCTAGGGATTCTAACGATACCTCATTTATCAAAATCGGTTCAGGCGTATAGAAGTTATGTTGGAATATACAAACTCACATACATACATACATACATACATACATACATACATACATACATACATACATACATACATACATGAACCCTGGAAACAATATTATATCCCTTTTTCAGGCGGTCGTATAAAAAAGGAGTAGTAAAACTACAAAGAAACGAACAAAGGCGGTCTTATTGCTAAAGAAATCTCTTACAGATAGCCATAAGTATCATAAGAAAGTAATAAAATGTACCTACAGGTATTTTGTGGCTTCAACCACTGTTAACTATAACTAAGTTTTTGACGACCTCCCTTGCGCCTTATGAGCAGGTGTCCCGAATCCCGGGTTCATTCCTGAGCTCTCTTATAAATGGTTAATACTAACCGTTTGGAGCGCTGGCTATGAATGAATACACGAAATTGAGTTCTAACGCAATGAATTAAGGTTCACTTTACTTTGACACCAATGTGATCGAACGCTCGATTACGATCAATCGAATTTGCAGTGTTAAAACTTAGGCTAAGCGTACTGTTAACTTAGTTCTAGTCAATTTGTCTCCGTCTCTCAACGCATCCGCTCACAACTTCGTACGTAGCTCATAGAAACGGCGACGAGTTATGATTATGTTGTGACTTGTTGCGTCTTGTAGATCAGTCTCTCAAGATGGAGTTTATTGTTATTATAAGGCTGTTTGAAGCGCATTCAATTTGTAGTCTAAGGCTACGTTCGCACTGCGAAACATTTTATTCTCACGATTTATGTTTCGCGTACGTACGAGTATTTCATCCACTCCGCATTGCGAATGCGGTGCGCGTCATACTGCTCCATACAGCACAAAATATTCGCTCGAATATAATTCTTACCGCACCGCGTGAAATTTGTATCAAGCCAGTGATTTATTTTCGCGCTAATTTTATTCGTAAGTGCGTGTACCGCCATAATGATTTCTAGTGTTACAGAAATGCGAAAAAGAATCGCGCGAATGTTTTTCGCAGTGCGAACGTAGCCTAAGCTATAACGCACACTGGCTGAGTAATGTAGGGTGGAGTCGGTCTGAGTTTGAGACGTTATGCTGCAATTCCCCAAAATAGCGTCCAGCACATATTTTTTGCAAAAACAATTAGAGGTTAGTCACAACTTCTTCATGAAGCCTCCTCCACGAGTAGTAACCCTTGACCTTTGACCCCTAACTTAAAGGTCAGCCAACTGTCCCGAGTCCCGGCAACTTTTTAATTTTATCAGCATCACAATCAAAGTAAAAGGTAAACATTTTCAGAACTCGCAATAATCTCGAAGGGATTCCGAACCCTTTCCAAATTACCTATAACTTTAACTTAGAACATTCCAAGCTTGAAAATACTTTATTTGAATACGCTCAGTTTTAGAGTCTCGTGTCGAATGACAAAAAGAAACCCTCATGAGGCGACTTCGTTCGTTGAAGTTGCAGTTTCAGTACTATCGAGTTAAAAAGTATCTACTAACCTCAGAATACAAAATTGTTCTGAATTCTGAGCTACTAAGTAGAGTTTTCACTGTAAAATATGCCCAATACATTCGCTTATATTATATCATAAATGCGAAAGTGTTTCTGTCTGTCTGTCCTTTTGTTTGTCTGCTACACATTCACGGCCCACCTGTTCCACCGATTTTGATGAAATTTAGCACAGGGATAGTTTGTATCCCGGGGAAGATGCTCCGGTGTCCGGAGTGATTTGGAGGATTTGTGTGGTGTGGTGTTGTGCCTGTGCGAATTGCTGGGTGGTGGGTGTCGCATGCTGCAGGTGAAAGACACGCACTGTACCACACAGATTTGTCTACTGTAGTGGATTATAGCGAATTAAACTTCTAGTCAATATTATTGATGTTGATAGACATTTATAAAACTACCTAATACAGAAAGTATGTAAGTATGTAATAAAATAAAGCAACTGCTTAGTTTCTTGCCGGCTTTTCTCATCCGAACCGGTGGTAGAGTCAAAACATTACGTAACATAAAAAACACCTGTATGTCCTACATATTGTTATAAATAAATAACCTGGAATTGAATTAGCACCGGTTTTTAAGACTAAGTAAGAGAGTAAGTTATGACGACCAAAAAACAAAAGGAATTTGTTTTAAAAGGTAGGTTAATATTAATCAAATAGCTATTGTATAATATCTACGTTTCTTTACAAGCTACGGGACCCGTGGAGGCGAGTTTGACTCTCACTTGGCCAGTTTTTTTTATGGAGTTTGGAAGGTTAGAGATTTCGTTTCTCTTAATAATGTTTTGACTAAGATGGATGACCTGTCTGACTGGTAAAATACTTTGCAAGAAGAAATTATGGGATTTGCTCTTTTGATTCTAACCGCTAAGCTAAGATGGTGCGGGTTAACCTGTTAGGGGTATGGCAGTTATATTAAAACCATGCCCCTAATCAGTTTCTATGCGGAATCGTGCCGGAACGCTTAATCGCTTGGCGGTACGTCTTTGCTGGTAGGGTGGTAACAAACCCCGGCCGAAGCTAGACCTAGAACAGACCAGGGAAAATTCAGAAAGTATAAATTCCCAAATTGACCCTGCCGGGAATCGACCCCGGGACCTCCCAGGTTAAGGCAACAGCGCTCAACACAGCGCCAGGGAGGTCGTCAAAAGGTCGTAGAGTAGATGACTTAGATACTTACATAACCCAGTTGTTTGGTGCTCAAAATGGGGAAAGGAAATTACCTGGAAAATTTCTCGGGAGTTTCAAATATGTGTATTTTATACATTTCGACGTGCTCTTTCCAAATTTCCACTTCGCCACCTTGTATAATTGCCGCTCGCACCACCGTATTAAAAAAATGGCACCCAAAAGCTTTTTGACAATAACTCTTTTCGGAGTTCATTAACCAAGACCAGCAGCCCGATTCTGTAACTCAGTGGTTATCAAAAAATGAAAGCCACTGACTTATATTTTTTATCCATTGAAGATTTACTATGAAATATTCTTTCATTTTTTCATTGTAAACCCTTCAATGGACAAAATATATATGTCAGTGGCTTTCATTTTTCGATAGCCACTGAATTACAGAATCGGGCTGCAGGAGACCAATTTCTCCTAATTTGTCAATAATTAAATTAGAAAAAAAATCCTACAATTTATGTAGTAACCTTATTTTATTGACAATTGTTATTTTTTTTTATTCACTACAAGTTAGCAAGTGATGATGCAGTCTAAGATGGTAGCGGGCTAACCTGTTAGGGGCATGGCAGTTATATGAAACCCATACCCCTATTCGGTTTCTACACGGCATTGTACCGGAACGCTAAATCACTTGGCGGCATAATAATCGTTAGCATAAATACGAGTGTTTTGACGGTAGTGATTCAGTCTCCTGCAGGCAGACTCAGCGAATATTGAATACTTTTGTGTTTAAATCGAAATTTGGTTATGAGCTTAACGATAGCAATCGTGGTCGGATCAAATAAATAATGTTTTTAAGTATGGCCAACTTTTATCTAATTACATAAAATCTTTCGTGGAACCTCTACACGTTTAACCATTTACTCGTGCAAGTATCAAATGATAGGACAAATATATCAAAAGTGTTTCGTTCATACCTACTTCTGGATTGTCATTTACAATACAAACGGGCGAAGTGGCGGGCATCCACCACCACCACCACTACAGCCCATTTACGTTTAAGGCCTCCACTCTCATAGGAGAGAGGGAATTAGAGTTTAGACCCACCACGCTGCTCCAATGCGGGTTGGCGGGCTTTAACGACTATTATCATGTTAGTGATAATAACCGGGACCGACGGCTTAACGTGCTCTCCGAGGCACGCGGGTGAAACACCGCCGGCTTCCTAACTCCGGGCTAGTACTGAGAATTTCTAATCAGAAAAACCCAACACTTAATTATGGCCCGACCCGGGAATCGAACCCGGGACCTCGTCGGCCGCAGTCGCACATGATAATCACTAGACCAACGAGGCCGTTATTATTATAAATGTGAAAGTTTGGATGGATGGATGTTAGTTAATCACGCCAAAACGGCTGAACGGATCTGGATGAAATTATGTACAGAGATAGATTAAAGTCTGGAATAACATACAACTACTACAATAACAAATAGGCTATATTTTATCAAGGAAAATTAAATAGTTCCCGTGGGAACCAAAAAAAACTAAATCCACACGAACGACGACGCGGGCATCAGCTAGTTGTATAATATTATTTATGTAGAGAGGACAGTGGGAAGATAGATTACGAGACAATCTCTAAGTTATAACTTATAACGACGTGTCAAACAAAAGTGAACCTTATTCCGTGTGTGATAACAACGCGGCCTCCCTGGGGAGTGTCAAATATAGAAATAAACAGGGATTTGCCCGGGATCCTGTATCAAAACGTGTCATAGTTCGTAATTTGTTGAGTAACTTGGGACACTTTTCCGACACTGGAGATTGAAGCTTTGTTGATGTGAAGCTTAATAATGAATAATTTATCAGTACTTTATAGTAGTGATAATAATGTCCTTCCGACCGAATTTCGGCCACAGCGGCCTATCTCCCGAGAGATTAGCCATCTGCGCGGGAGGTATTATAGTGCACAAGTGCACGCTCTGTTCCTTTACTCTCATAGCCCGTAAGGACAGAAAATACGACACGACCGGAAAGAGATCAGGCACAGGATCAACGGCGTAACGTACCTTTATAGTATAGCTGGCCGATGCCTGCGACTTTGTCCGCGTGGATTTAGGTTTTTTGGTTCCCGCGGGAACACTTTGATTTTCCGGAATAAGAAGTAGCCTGTGTGCTTTTCCAGACTACACTCTATCACTGTGCCAAATTTCATGTAGATCCGATCAGCCGTTCTGGCGTGATTGAGTTACAAACGTCCATCCATCCATCCATACATCCATCCAAACTTTCGCATTTATAATAATATAATAAGTAGATACTAATGTACTCCCGACCGAATTTCGGACACTGCGGCCTATCCCCAGAGAGATTATAGTACACGAGTGTGTGCGCATACACACGTGCACGCTCTGTTCTTTTACTCTTCTAGTCCCTTGGGACGAAAAATACGTCAGGAAAGAGATCACGACTAACCGCTTAACGTAGTCATATTAACATAGTTATACTATAATGTGACTTTATAGTATCGGGGTCACTCAGCGGGCGATTTAGAGGGCTATTCTAGGAGTATCCCCACGTGATCAAATTAGAAATAAGGAGATCCGTAGAGGAACCAGAGTCACCGATATAGCTCGATGATAGACGCAAATCTTTGGAGATTCCTTTCCACGTAAAACTTCATTAAGGCAAGCCAATAATAAATCGCGTTTACCCAAGTTTCAGAAAACATTTTCTTAATAACAAGTATTTCTCGAGTATGAAAAAACGCACCCCAAGTAAGGGGCGCAAGTTCGAGGAGCGCTCGGCGCTCGTTACAAGAAAACATTAATTTTCAAAAAGAAAAGAAAAAGAAATTAGAGGGCAACTTTTTAGCTTTTAATTTTACTAATTCCGACTTTCAGCAGAAAAATATTTTCATAAAGAAATACGGCCAAGGGAGGATATAATACTCTCATCGAGTATTAAAGTTCAGATATTTTGTGGAGCTGAAATTTTTCAATGCATAGTAATATCGTTTTTATGCTTGCTGGCCCGTATAGTATTTATTAAATACTCTATTTGCTATTTTTGATTTATTTAAAGAAGTCAGCTATCCCTAAATATGAATTAAGTTTTAAATTTTCATATGTACTTAGAGTACGTTTCCCGATAACAGACGATAGCTCACGGGCCAAACGGAGAAGACCCACACGCGATAGCAGTTACTAGAGGTAGCGCTAGTAGTCGCATGGTTATGCAATTATTGTATGTACAATGTATTAGTTCCACTACTTCCCGCGGGACTTAAATATGTACGATATCATCTTATTTATAGTCATATTAAATAATAAGTCAAATATTTTCAGGAATGTCTGTCAATAAATTCAGAAGGCACACTGCTCATACGCTTAGTACCAAACCCTGAAGATACACCGCAGGCTGTAATGTGTCAGAACGGGCGCACGCTTCCAATGTTCGTTAATAGGTGACAGATTTAATACAGTTTAGTCTCAAACTAGCAATCTTTTGAAGGCATATAATACTTTGGTGGCATTATGAATCATCTGGACCCAGTGGTCACATACTTGCATGTAAAAGAGAAAGTTGTATTAAGCTTCTCCCTTCCAAAGCGAAATATATAGCTTTTGAAATATAAGCATAATTTTAATCAGTGTTGCGAAATCTATTGTCCAAGTCTCTACAGCGAAACACAGACAAGGTGGAGGGATTAAGGCCCTAACAGACAACTCGCGAATGCAACTGCATGGCAGGATGACTTTTTTTAAAGTTTGATGACAAGTGAAACTTCTTTTGAATAGTAATTTTAAAATTCAACGAAACGAAAAATTCAACAAAAAAGCGACACCAGGAAGAGACAAACATATTCTTAAATAGGATTTAGCCTGCAGGACGATGAGATATAATGAATATAAACTATATTTATTTCATTCTCTCGTAGGCTACTGTGACTGCCGTGTGTGAATTGCACCCACACACTTTTTTTAAATTTTCATGTAAATTAAAGCGCTTGACTGCGATTGTACGTCGTAGCAACCGGTAGAGAGTGATACCTCGTTAAATAAGTCTAAAGTCTAGCCCTAAACCTATCTTTTAAAACTAAAACAATTTTTTCCTTTCCCTTTTTCACTTTATTAGGTAGGTACCATAGTAAGGTTTTTTTTTTAATCAGGGACCGGCATCACAATTTTATTTTCATATAACTTGCACTGAAAATGGGAGTTTCAAAGCCTGTTAAGCCACCCGAAACTAGTAAATTTCAGACGAATTCGCCATTCACCGGGTAGAAAACCATCACTTTCTGCGCTAAGGATGGCTTTCTACCCGATGAATGACGTAGCAGCTCTCCTTTCAATCCTGTCAGAGTATCTTTTGTTTATTTCAAACAATTTAATTGTCATTTTACCCATCAACTAAACTGATAGATATCATATGATATTTGTAAACGACAGACGAGTAAAGTTGCCTGCCTGAGCAAATCAAGGGCTGGCATCACCCGAAGTCGTCTTGTTTCACCCCTAGGCACACAATATACTATTGTTTATTGTACAAATAGATTTATTCTAAGATTAATCTTACTAGGTGATTCTCGCGACCTCATCCGCATGGTTACGTAAATTTTTTTGTTTCCCGCGAAAACTTCGCTTTTCTAAGATAAAAAGTAAAATTTCATCAAAATTGGTTGTATAGATGGCCTGTTTGAGCGTAGCAGAGACAGACAAATACTTTCGCATTTACAATATTAGCATGGATTTAGTTCAAAAAATAATTCGTTGAGGTTCTCTAGATATTGACGAGTTATTAACTCCTAGATTCTGTACGATTACGTTGCCTTCACGACTCAGCGTCGTTGCGTGTAGTGTGTCGAAGCCTTAGACTCGCTGTTATTTTATGTTTTAATAGCAAGTTAAGTATATTATTTTCTAATTTACTTCTCATCGTGTCTTAATAATTGTTTTGGGAACAGTTATACTTTATAATTTGCAGTACACTTAAGTATAATATTAAATCTATACCTACTATATTCGATACTATAATATTATAAATGCGAAAGTTTGGATTTATGGATGTATGGATGGATGTTTCTTACCCAATCACGCCAGAACGGCTGAACGATATTATAGTCTGGAATAGCATCTAAAACACGCGGACGAAGTCACGGGCGCAAGCTAGTATTTTATATGTTGCCTGAAATTCAGCCACTTCTAGATTGGCCTAAACACTCGAATTCAGCTGAATCTGTAATGTTGGCTTCGTTTGTTAAAATAAAACAAGATAAAGAGAAACTCGCTTCAATCACAGAATATTAGATAGATAGCTAGAGGAACTCTTTATTGCACACACTTAAAAACAATAAAAATAAAGAAAAGCTTAAAAGATAAGACAGAAGGGTGCAAAGGCGGTCTTATTGCTAAAGCAATCTCTTCCAGACAACCTTTTAAATTGAATAATATTAAAGTATTAATACGTAAGTTGACGTTACGTTAAATGAGAGTACAAAAATGTGCTCTCCTTGCGTCGTATTCCTCATTACTGAGGGTCGTGACTCCTTTCTATTAATCACATAATGGTAGGAGTTTTCTTGGGATAATAATGCGGCATCCCACGTCCTTCCGCATACGACTCGACTAAGAGAATCTTAAACGTGCTTAAACTCTTCGGTTTTGTGACCTTATTATCAGTGACAATAAATGGGACCCGCGACTGCTTAATGTGCTCTCTGAGGCACGGAGGAAACGAAAAAGTCAAATTAGAACCTCCAAATTCGGTCACCCATCCAGTTACCGGCTCTCAATCCTTAAGCTAATGAAATAATAACAGAAGGGTAGAATAAACATACTGCTGTAATGAAAACTTAGTACCTACTTGCGAAAGGCCCGCGCTTTTCGCTGTAACGTCTCCCACGCAAAATTCACCGTACAGTGAATGTTTCGGATAAAATTTGAGGCCCAATTGTCTAAGCAAATCGTAATAATTTGACAGCTCGAAACTTATTACCCCACTGATGAAGGAGTTCATAGTGTAAGGGACAATCCAGAAGTAGGTATTAATAAACACTTTTAATATATTTGGAACTAGCACGAGCGAATGGTCACAACGTCTAGCGGTTCCACGAGAGATTTAATGTAATAAGATAAAAGTTAGCTAATCTTAAAGACAATATTCATTTGGTCTGGCCACGATTGCTATCGTTATGCTCTAAACCAAATTGAGATCTAAACACAAAAGTATTCAATATTGTCTGAGTCTGCCTGCAGGAGACTGAATCACTACCGTCAAAACACTCGTATTTATACTAACTATTTTCAATATGGCGTCGGTACCCGCAGATTAAATCGAATGACATGAAACGAGGCAAATTGACTGATTTTATACTTCCTGTTTCATGAGATATAATGACAAACAGTAATAACGCTAACAATAGGTACATGCTTTGTGACATGCAAGCATCTATGAACTCCTTAAACAGGTCGAGCTATTCGTTTGACAAACGATTACGATTTCCAACAATCGGGGGGGTTGAATAATGAATTGTTTAGCCACGAGACAATAGCAGTTTGTTCAGAATCAGAGTTTTATGTAGGCTCTTCTTAAACCAGGGCGCGTTTGGAGCCTTCATAGCTTTATTTTCAAGATAAACTATTTAACCATCTTGTTATCTTACCACTAGGTATAACCATTACTTACCATATTATCATTTTACTAGATGATGTCCGCGACTTCATCCACGTGGATTAAGTTTTTTGATGCCAATGGGAACTTATTCATTTTCCGGGTTAAACTGTAACATGTGTCAATTCAGGTTATAGTTTTAGGTCTCAATTCCGAGTTTTTAACAAAAACGGTTCAATTATTGTGTAGTATAGGAGAAACTTACACCCAAACCTCCAAACATCAAAACATTCATAGTTATAATAGTAACTATCAGTAAGATAATTTAGTGAATTTTAAGCCGGCCATACACGGACAGCTTGAAGCAGTCAGGATGGACAGGTCTTCTATGTACAGTGTACGTGTACCTACTTACATACATGGAACCGCTCGAGCAATTGCGACTGCTTCACACGGATGGCAGCAGTTATCAATGGTAGCTTCAAGCTGTTGACTATGACTGCAAGAGCGGTCCGTGTATGTTGATCTCTGGCTAACTGCTCGAGCAGTCCGTGTATGGCTGGCCTTATAGATAGTGAACATCTCCCTACATCGTAGAATTTTGACAAATCATAGTAAAATTGCACCACCTTATCTGGTCCGATGGCCAGAATTGGAACAAGTTTTTATGCTTGTTTAGTTTTTATTTTATTTTAATACTAGCGAATGCCCGCGCCATTGTCTGCGTGGTTTGAGGTTTTTTGGTTCCCGCGGGAACTCTTTAATTTTCCGGTATAAAATGTTGCCTATATTCCAGACTATAATCTATATCTGTGCCAAATTTCAGCCAGATCCGTTCAGCCGTTGGGGCGTTATTGAGTAACAAACATCCATAGATCCATCCAAACTTTCCCATTTATAATACTAGCATATATATTTACCAAAGACTAGATAAATTAACAGTTTCAATGAAAACGTTGACTTAGGATACTGTTTACTAGTCCACTAAGGAATTCCACCTACATCAAAAGCGAAACGCCCGCGCTTTTCACTGTAACGACTCCCACACAAAATCCTCTGTTAAATGAATGCTTAGGATACCAGAAACCTCACGGAACCAATTTAAATTGTTTAGCCATAATATAAAGTTTAAACTTAAGTTTAGGGGCTGTTTTTACTGTGGGCTCTTCTCAGACCAGGGCACGTTTTTTGAACCTTCGTACAGAAATTTATATAAAATATCCTCATTTATGCATTTAAATATAAAATCGGATATAAACTTGTAGGTATTGTTAGCGCCGCTCGATGAGTACAGATTGTTGTGTGGCAAAGCAGTCGTTACGTGTGTTTATGTTTAACGGCGTGACGTCACAATACTGCTTTAGAATATTACTTATAGCCACTTCAGAGTCTTAACCATTCGATACTCAGATTTGCCTCGAGTAGCAAGTATTCTAGAAAGTATACCTATCTATACCTTGGTTGCGAGTGTTTATGGATCTAGTTGTTTTTACATTGTTTACATAGCTATTAATTTAATATATCTAAAATATTCTTATGTTGCTTCCTAAATAAACTACCGAGTCTCTGTATTACATATATCTTATTGTTATATATTATATATATATTAGTTTGCATCTTAAAAACCCATACTTTCCTCCATCCATCCATACGCACCATACGCAAGTAGGTCTATATTATCAGTATTTAAATTTAATTATGACTAATTTATGTTCACAATTACCTATCGGATTTTACATAAATGAAGTAAAATGTAGTTTCCAGTAAACTCTGTTTATCACAGAGAACTTGTTTTCCATTTTTGTTTTCCCACAAAGCAATTATTGTAACAATGGAAAAAACAATCAAAATAAACTGTTTATCATAATGAAAACAAGCAAGAAACAAACCGAGCGGGGGTTATTATAGCGGGACCCTGTAATTGGCGACGTAACTTGTATCGATGCAAAAACCAGGGTGCTCTACCCTCGTGGGAGAGGTATGCAAGGTTTTCCTCTGCCAAAATGCTGGACCACTGGGTCCACCACAATCGAAGGATAGGGCATGATAAACGTCCACTCGATACTCTCACGGCTTATAACAAACACGTACATGCGAAAAATTTTATTGTTTTAAAAAAATAAAATTTTTTTGTCGTGACTCCTTCCACCAATAATCCTTCTATGAACGATGTCGTCCCATGTTGCTTGGTTTTTTGCGACATGCAGAGCTTCGTGGACCTTGCTATCGAGAGCGATGCGTATTTGATCTCACCAACGCATAGGGCTACGTCCCCGAGGTCTCTTACCGTCTAATTTGCCAGTGGAGGAAGGGGCATAATGTTTTCAAGATTGCCCCTCTCTTCTGGCAATGTGGCTGAAATAATCAAAAATCATCTGGAGACAGGTGGTTGAGAGCCTTTTCGTGATTTTTAGCTGTTTGAGGATCGATGCGTTGGTTATGTGCGCTGTCCAAGATATCCGAAGCATTCTCCTCCAGCACCACATCTCGAAAACATCAATACGATGTCGGTCAGCAGCTTTTAGTGTCCAAGTCTCAGCTGCATACATGGATAAATATCTGGAATATCGGGAATAAATATTTTGGTTTAGCCTTATGTCAAGAAGTTAGATGATAGTGTCAAGGATTAAAATCTGACATCTTTACTCAAAAATATATGTAAGTACTTTGTTTTTTCATATTACAGATTATATAATTTAACCCGAGGAAGTACAGTAAAGTTTAAGATAGCTTAGTAAGTATTACTTAGGTACATCTTAGTACTAATTGGTGAATTGTCCTTTTCTTCAACCTTAAATCAAATGTCGGAACGTTCACATCGGATGTGATCATTATGTCTTCTCTGAATCGTATAAGCAATAGGTGTCGGTGTAAAATGGAGAGCCTCCTCGTTAGCGGACGATTGTTACAGATTCAATGAGCGATAAACGATCAGAACGGAACCCTAAGAGTTATTCTGTTGATTTCTACATTGTTAGCCGTGGACTACATAAATGACAATGTCGTATTTTAATATCAGGGCAGGTAAAAATCGTCAGGTATTGACTTTTTCTGTCATGAAATTCTTAATACTTACATATAGTTAATTTTGCGTCACGAGTGTAAAACGCTTAAAATAAGGCAACTAGGAGGTAGGGAGTGGAATCTTTGTGTATGTTTTCAACGGAGAATTCTCTACCGACCTCATTTTGACCAGTCTCCAAAAAGATAAGGCAACTGCGGTGCAAATACAAGTGCACTTTTTATCATCTGGTTATCTAGGTTTCGTTTGTGTTGAGTAGGTAGACCACTTTGCCCATTCTCCTTTCCTGTCAAAAATCCATTACTCAATTATTGCCCGACCTCACCTTCCATAATTGAAAATGCTAACCATAAGACCAATGAGGCAGTTACAATTTCTATTAGTATAATACAATAAGAATAAGATTTTTTGTGAAGACTGCTCCTGCTGTTTCCTCGTGCTCCTAGGCCAGAGGGGCCAGTATTATTTCAAAATGACAGTTAATGGCACGTACCTTGACGTCCCTAAAATAAGTTTATAATTCTATAACACGAAAGTCAACAATATTAAAACAATACGGATTTGAGCAATGGTAGTGTATCGTCAGGGCACGAAGATGTCTTCTTTGAGTCGTGTTGCTTTATATCGATGTAAAATTGAGAGTCCTCGTTGGGGAACCATTGTTACAGATTTAATGAGCTATAAATCACTAGAGTGGAACCCTGAAATTATATTTTGTTGGTAAATTTTTCCCTTTTTGAAATCCGAAAGCATGGAGGTAGCATTGGAACGATTATTCTTAGATTTAAAGAGATCACTCAATAGGGCATTGTATCTAAGTAGCTAATATTCGCAACTGCGTCCGTGTGGAGTAATTTTTTTTAAATTCCCATGGGAAGTTCTTAAATTTTCTGGGATAAAGTAGCCTATGTCACTCTCCAGTACCCTTGCAGAAAGCACGTCGACCTGTTGCTCTCTTGATCGTTTTCGAAACCAACCAACAAACACACTTTTGATTCCCTGGCGCAGTGTTGAGCGCTGTTGCCTTAACGTGGGAGGTCCTGGTTTCGATTTCCGGCAGGGGCAAAGTGGGAATTTCTAATTACAGAATTTTCTCTGGTCTGGTCTGTTCTGCCTTCGGCCGTGGCTAGTTAAGCGATTAAGAGTTCTGGTACGATGCCGTGCAGAAACCGACTATGGATATGGGTTTAATATAACTGACATACCCCTAACAGGTTAGCCCGTTACTATCTTAGTCCGCAACATGACTTAACATCCTGGAGAGATCACAGTAACTTGTAGTGGAATAAAAATATTAAAAAACACTTTTGCATTTATAATAATACTAGCGACAGCGATCTTATCATCATTATAGCCCATACCCAGTGGGCACTGGGCAGCACATCAGGTTTTACAAATTAGCACATTGTAGGAGTGCACATACTGTTTTAAGTCCTCACCCCGCCTGCCACTGCCGTGGTCGCGCAATTTTCTGTTGCACGTTACTTCATTAATTCTATGATATCTCATAAGATATTCATCTAAATTAAATGGTGTAAAGAGAAATTTTGGTCTAAATTGAATACTTGAGATGACTAACATATTTATTTTGATAAGGATTGATACTATGTTGGTAAAAACACCTTCGCAATAAAACATTGTTTCAGACCAAATTTTATTATCATAAAAATGGTTCTTGTGAGTCAACCTTAAAAGGTAGATAAATATGGCTATGCTATCGCGGACTTTTATAAAGAACTTTTTGAGAGGAACAATTCTACTTTACATTGTTTTCATGTAACTTTTAACTATTTAAGCAGCGCACGCCACGCAAGCTCACAGATGAGACGATTTTTCCAACTTCATTTACATTATAGCAATTTTCGTAGGGATTTCTATTTTTTATTGAAAATAAATTATAGCATATGTTACTCGCTGATAAAGTAGCTTTCAAGTGAAAGAATTTTTAAAATCGAGTAGTTTTGGGTTTATCCAAAACAAACAAATAAACAAATCTTTCCTCTTTATAATATTAGTTTGCATATACACAATCCACCACCACCACTACAGCCCATTAAAGTCCCACTGCTGGGCTCAGGTCTCCACTCTCATAGGAGAGAGGGAATTAGAGCTAGACCCTCCACGCTGCTCCAATGCGGGTTGGCGGGCTTTAACGACTGTTATCATGTTAGTGATAATAACCGGGACCGACGGCTTAACGTGCTCTCCGAGGCACGGGGGTGAAACACCGGGCAACTTCCTAACTCCGGGCTAGTACTGGGAATTTCTAATCCAAAAAACCCGATATTTAATTATGGCCCGACCCGGGACTCGAATCCGGGACCTCGTCAGCCGCAGTCAAACATGCTACCCACTAGACCGACGAGGCAGTTACACAATACAAGCCAGTTAATAATAAGAGACTCAATGTTAGATTAACTAGCAGTATTTACGTAGACTAACTAGTACATACATTTAACGTTCCGGCTAAAGTTTGGAGTCGGGCTAAATGTCGGCAATTTGGCTAACAGTGGTGCACTGAAATTCAAGGAATTTGCATAAAGTTTTAATAGAACCGCACTGCCAGCGTTACAAAGGTCATTGCAGACCAGTTTTATGAGTAGGTTTTTATGAATACTTAAAAACTTTTGCTAATTTTGTTTTTGGGGTCATGCTAGCCTGTAATTACTTTTTTTATCCGACTCTTACACGTATTTTTATGAGTAGCTGATGCCAGCTAGGGGGTTTTATGCGTATCTGAGACCACCATGCCAGCCAAGTCAGCACTTGGCCAGCGTGGTGGAAAAGCTGCATTTGGCAGACTTCCCACACCTTTGAGGTTATTAAGAAGAACTCTTTGAGATGCAGGTAACTTCACGATGTATTCTTTCGCCGTCAAATCAATGATGAATGAGTGATATTTGATTTCTTAAATTATAATCTCAAATCGTATCTAACTCCGAAGTGTTAGAGGCTTTGAACACGGGGATTGAATCCCTGACTACTCAATTAGGAAGCCGGGCGTCTAGGATAACACTGCTTAAGAGTTTCTGGATTTGCCATTGCATAAATTTAAACGCTGTGCTATACAACATTTGTTGAGTCGAGGTTGTTAAACTACTGATTATTTTCTCAATGACAAAGTTGCACGGATGCTTTCATGCAACTACCGGTTACCGGCTGCTACCGGCTTCGCATCCAGCAGCCTACAAGCCAGTGTAAATACTTGTTAAGTTTTCTTTTTACATACATTAATTAATATATTAATACACGTAATACTTTTTTTTGTATGAAACAGCAACTGTTAAGTTTCTCGCTCTTCTTAGTAGAATCATGTTTCCGAACCGGTGGTAGATTCCTGACTTGTCATAAGTGATACAAGTTGTCCTACGTGAACTAAATAAATCATTTATCATTTAATATCGAATGTATCATAATCCCGCTAAAATTAAATAAGGGCCTCTTTAAAGATCACCAGGGTCGCGGTGAAGCGTCCTCGATGTCGCGCTCGATCGAACCTGACCTTTGGTGAACCACTCACGCTCTTCCGCGGCCTCAGGGCTGCCCGTGACCTCACCTCGGCGGAATAATCAGCTTTAACTTACACTTTACGAAATTTTCTGTTTTAATTTGCTTAAATCTTTTGTAAATCACATTTATAGAAAAGAATTTATTGCAATTTTATTATATTCTGTACTTGATAGATAAATGCTCTAGAGTCTAGAGTCCCTAAGTAGTGTAAGTGGAGCGTGTGAAATGGCGATAAATTTCAGTTGGCGGTCGTACATCGCAATAATTTTATATCACTAAACGTAAAATAAGCTCGGTAAAATCGAATAAGGGCCTCTTTAAAGATCACAAGGGTCGCGGTGAAGCGTCCTGGATGACGCGCTCGATCGAACCTGATCTTTGGTGAACCACTCACTCTTCCGCGGCCTCAGGGCTGCCCGTGCCCTCACCTCGGCGGAATAATCAGCTTTTCTTACATTTTGCGAAGTTTGCTGTTTTAATTTGCATATATCTTTTATAAATTACATTTATACAAAAAAATTTACTGCAATTTTATTGTATTCTGTACTTGATAGATAAATACTGTAGAGATAAGTTGAGCGTGAAAAATGACAAATTTTTTGTCTGTCATCCGGTTGTAGTTTTGTCTTGTGTTTTGCAGCTCGCTGACTATAGCAATGCATATACTGCACTGTACGTAAAATGACCTTCTATACTTGCTTTCTAAAAAGCTTGCTAATTTAATTTGCATCATAATATTTTTTTTACATTTAAAGAAGTAAATTTAGCGCAATGTTATTTTATATCCTGTGCTTCAGAAATAAAATATGTTCTTGCCTGAGTCTGTCGATACCTGCCTAATGAGCTTTTACTTACTTTCTAGGAAGTTTGCTTACACAGGGTTAGTTTGTAAATACTAATAATCTCTTAGTGGTATTTGGTGTACGTAATAATATACTACTTTAATGTTCTACGACTTATAAAAACTCTGTTATTTTTGTGTAATTAGTAGATTTTTAATATAGATACATATTATAGATCTAATTAATTTTACGATGTTTTATGAGATGGTGATCATAAAAAGATACCAGGCTTAGTTTGTTGTGGACTCTTCTTAGCCCAGAGCGCGTTTGGAAACATCGCAACTTTAGTTTGAAGATACCGGACTTTATTTATCACTTGACCATCAAGTCTTATTCTGTGTATACTTGACGTTCTGATAGTGTACTGTGTAGGTACCAATATTGAATAAACATCCATACATCCATCCATCCAAACTTATAATATTAGTATAGATGAAATTTTTTATAAAAAAACAACAACGATCGGTTAACGTGTGAAGTTAAAAGGAAAAAGGATAAATTCATACCTCTAAACATCAAACCCGTCCAATTACCAAATTGGATCAGTGGTGCTATACCAACTGAATTGGATGCAAGAAGGCTGGCGTCGGCAAGGTGGTGTGGGCGGAAACACACAATTGGTGGACGTCCACTGCCATTGTAGGGTTTACCACGGTTTTGCGCCGCCTGGATCCAGTGACCCTGCGACACGCTTGATGTCGTCCGTCCACCGCGTGGGGGTCTATCGACGCTACGCCTTCCAGTCGCCATTCCACTGCACCTTGGGACCCCAACGTCCATCAGTTCTCCGAACTATGTGCCACTTTCCCGCCCATTGCCACTTCAGCTTCGCAACTCTTCGGGCTATATCTTTGACTCTGGTTCTCCTACGCATCTCTTCATTTCTGACTTGATCACGTAAGGACACTTCCAGCATACCCCTCTCCATCGCCCGTTGAGTGACTCTGAGCCTTATTATCAGACCTATAGTCAGCGATCATGTCTCGGATCCGTAAGTCATCACTGGCAACACGCACTGTTCGAAGACTTTGGTCTTCAATTGGAAACCCACTATGGACCAGAAATAATCGCTTTTTATCGGATTGAGTTTGCCGCGTAGACCCTACTGGCCGCTACAGCGTCACCGGGGCGAGTGCTACGCCGAGCAGATAAATTGTCTGTGAGTCCTAGAGGTGTGGCAAGTATTCTTTGTAGAAGATTGTAATATTAATAGAATTTCACAGAAAAAATGGCGAAAACATTCAGTATTTTTCATGACCATTTGTCTCTATCAAAAGCTAGGTACAATCTAAGTACCTAGTACTAATTATCTAGTACTAATCTAATCAAAGGTAGGACTGTATGTAAGTTGACCCAAAATGGCGGTCGTCTGCGCTACCTGCGCAGACGACCGCCATTTTGGATTTGCCATTGTACTACAGGGCCAAGCGGAGCAAGCGCGGGGAGCGAGGGGTATGGTAACGCACGGTCCCTCATACCCCACTTCGTTTGACACCCGAAATATGTTTCTGCGCAGAGTTCAACTTATGCCGTGGCTATATATACTTAATATAAATGCGACAGTTTGGATGGATGGATGCATGGATGTATGCATGTATGGATGGATGCATGTATGGATGGATGTTTGTTACTCAATCACGCCTGAACGGCTGAACGGATTTGCTTGAAATTTGGCACAGAGATAGATTATAGTCTGGAATAATACATAGGCTACGTTTTATCCCGGAAAATTAAGTAGTCGCTATCTTAAGCGCCGCGGCACAGAGATGCACTGCACGACGCAGTCCCGTACAAACTCATATAAATTTTCCGCTATATGTCGTGCCGATCCGTGCATCCCAAGTGGGGCTAGACATTCCGAGTCGTGGTCGTTATGTATAAACGGTACTAGATAGCAATCGGCCCCCATGCCTGCGCGGTCGGCTGCAGCCTCATGCGAGATTAGGCTTTGTTCCACCATCCATTGTAGCCGAGTCTTGGATGTAACCTCCACTGATTTGGTAATTCGATTTTTTCACTGCAGTTGCCTAGTAGGTAGAGGTTTTGTGCTTAAAAATCAGAATCAGAATTTTACGACTTCGCTGGCGCAGTATTGAGCGCTGTTTTCTTAACGTGCGGAGGTGTTCTGGACCCAACAGCGTTCGATCCCCGGCAGGGTCAATTTGGGAATTTATAATTTCTGAATTTTCCCTGGTCTGGCCTGGTGGGAGGCTGCGGACGTGGCTTGTTACCACCCTACCGTCAAATGCCGCGATTTAGCGTTCCAGTACGATGTCGTGTAGAAACCGATTCCCTAATCGGTTATTCGGATAATTAACCCATACCCCTGTATGGGTTAATTATAACTACCAAGCCCCTAACAGGTTAGCCCGCTACTATTTTAGACTGCATCATCACTTACTATTTGGGTAAGTGATGATGCAGTCGAAAAAGATCGCAGTCAAGGGCTAACTTGAAGTGAATAAAAAAACCAAGTACCTTGTACACTTTTAGAACGTCAATAATAATATGTAGGACGTTATGGTGATTATTATAAGTAGGTACTTATTAGTAGCCGAAGTAATTATTATACGAAGTAAATATATATTTGGTAGCTTTCTTCATGGTTAGATTCGCGTTTAAGTATAATAAAAATAAGTTTTCACTGTACCTATGTAAATGTAGCTACTAAGTAGGTAAATTGCAAATATTATAATAATTTCGCATAGAATAACTATAATTAATGCCATTTAGAATAAATAATTAATGATTATGACGGAACTAGAAGTTTAATTCGCTATAATCCGCCACAGTAGACAAATCTATATAGTGGTACAGTGTGTATCTTGTACGTGTAGCTTGCGATATTCATCGTATAGTAATTAAACCAGCAATTCGCACCGGCACAACATCACACCACACAAATCTTTCAAAGAGATAAGTACTTAGATGTTTGTGGATGAATGGCGCATCGTGATTCTCAGTTTAATTCAAACTCAAAAAATGCAGCAGAACTAAAAAAAATTGCCAGTCATAGGGACGAAATAACGAACGAACGGAAAACGAATATTTAAATTTGTTTTTTCTAATTTAAAAAATAAAAAAATATTTAAAATATAAATCTTAGAACTAAGGCATTAAAGTTTAATTACGAATGTACTATAATAAGACCGACACCGTTCCACATTTTTATCCCCTACCAAAAAGTGCTCAACGCGACTAAAGAAGTTTTCGCTTCAAAAATATAATGTAAAACATACACAAACTCACACACACGCAGGCAGACAGACATACGTACATAAATATACACACAATGTTGAAACAATATTTCCAAATATTATAAAAATTTGTTTGGAAAAAAAGAAAAAAATCAAAGTCTGTTTGTATTTTTAGATATAAAACTAGGGCAAACCTGATAGAAGTTTTCCAACGTTTATGCAATAAAAGAGATATACAGTGTAAACAGTAGAGCTAACAGCTTTTTTTCAGAAGCTTGCGTAGTCTATTAGTCTAGGCGCATGTTGAATCTATGTATCGATTGAGCGTAATTTTATCGATCATTGGAGCGACGTACCACTCGCCCAATTTAAGTATTTCAAAGTTGCTTAGTCGACCGTATTATCTTTGCTTTAACGTTGAGGTAGATAATCAAGCCATACTAGACACTCCATAGTAGGTATCTTTACAACGGATTTTGATGAAATTAGAGGGAAAGGATATGGGCTACCCCGTTATAAAACTTATTATCCTGATAAATTAAAGAGTTCTCACGGGGATAAAACAACCTTACTCTACGCGGGAATTATCTAGTCTAGTATTATAATAAATGCGAAAATGCCTAATGCATATAAGAATTTTCACATTTATTTTAACGTAGACGTTTTTACGGCCCATCCATTCAACCAATTTTAGTGAAATGTAGTACAGGAGTTAGAATTCATTCCGGGGATGGACAAAGAAAGAAGTCATTTTTATCTCAGAAAATCAAAGAGTCCTCATAGTTCGTGGAAGGAGAAGGCATCATCTAATAGTAATACAATTAGTATACCAGCTGACTTGAGATGTGTATACTTATAAGTGGCGTGTCACACGGATAAATACTAATATTATGTATGTGTTATTTTTAATTTCAGCTTTGCGTACTCGCCGTTCGTTTACCGTAAAACAATAAATAAATAAAAATTTGCCCCCAACCACAAAAATACTCAAACAGAACTGTATTACTTATTGGTGCAGCGCATTTTTTACCTGCCTTTTAGACGTGGATACAAAGCCAAATTGAGTAACCCGTTGTCCTAGGGCGACGCGACTCGATAGAAATTGACAAACCTATCTACGCGACAACGTCACCTACTGTTTGATACTGTCGCATCACGTCGTATCGAGTCGCGTTCTCACGTTAGTCACTGACGTAGAGCTAAACTAATCTATTTAGTTAATTCGGTGGTAGCCAATGTGCGACCAAGCTAACGTTAATAGTATGACAGGTTGTTATTATTACCGGCTCTGAGATTTTCAAGACGAAATTTTAATTAGGTACAGAGGTCAATGAACTGTTGGCTGTTAAATTAAACTTTGGCCAGTGTCCAAGAAGATTCTTGACTCGATTAACGAACCTTTTAACGAACGAAGATTTTGATCTTCGTCTCTAAATCTCAGTCTCATCTTGACTAAATCTTACTATTTTGCAATGTGAGAATTTAGGGCTACGCCCATACGTTAACCTGTGAACGTAGGCAGTAGGTACCTTTTTTTGCTGACGGGGGTCAACCCGTCAACCAAAGTCCCCCCGAGCACGGACGTAGGTACCTATAGAACCATATACAGTCTATATGTATATACGGTAAATTTAAAAATATTAGTAACCTCTCCATAGCCTATCCGGTCGACCATGTATGGACGATGTAACTGCCAAGCGACCCGTATGTGGTCGTTGAATAAAAAAAAGCTGCTTTCACCATTCTTTTCAAACTTTAGTTCAAATTAATAAGATATACAAAGTCACTGCATGAATTCTTTAAAGGGCACTCACTCTTTTTAATGCGCACTTTATTTTATTAACTTCAAGTTAGCTTTTGACTGCGATCTCACCTGATGCTTAGTGATGATGCAGTCTAAGATGGTAGCGGGCTATCCTGTTAGGGGCATTGGAGTTTTGTTAAAACCATACCCCTATTCGGTTTCTACTTTCTACACGGCATCTTACCGGAACGCTAAATCGCTGCCACGGCCAAAGCAGGAAAAACTACACTGCGAGAAAAAGCTTATTTTTACATAGAACGGAACGGAGTCTATATATGTGTTTGCCCTAAGAGATTGTGCGTTGGTATATGTGTGTTGTGCACTTTTTTACCATTTTCATGGAAAACTACCGGACCGATTATTATTAAAAATGTTTTTGAATGATTTAAGACTTACAGGATGTGGGGCATGTGTTTGTTGGTATGAAAAGATAAATTTGTTTTAACGAGAATGTTTGCAAGAAGGAGAAAAGTTGATCAGTATTTTAATTAGTATGTTACTAGCTGATGCCCGCGACATCGTCCGCGTGGAATAATTTGTTTGGATTCCCACGGGAACTGATTAATTTCCCGGGATAAAAAACACTATCCAAGTACTAAACTATACCCATGTAAAAAATCACGTCGATCCGTTGCTCTGTTGCAGCGTGATGTAAAGACAAACCAATAAACAAACACACTTTCGCATTTATAATATAAGTATTAAGTATGATGTGTTACAGAAGTTACCCTTTAGAAGTTCTTATTGTTTGTAATTAACATTGTATATTGTTATGGCCTTATTTACTACCCAGTGCCTTCGAGGATTTTAGCGTTCCAGTACGATACCGTGTTGATTTTTTAATCCACCACAAGTTACCCATTGATTTCAATCTCACCTGTTGATAAGTGATTATGCAGCCTAACATGGTAGCGGGCTAACCTGATAGAGATACGGCAGTTACACTAAACCCCCAATCGGTTTGTTTTTGTATACAGAAATCATTTTGATTTCTACGTACTATGTTGAAGTCGGTTTTTTGGAAAGAATTTTTATTTTTAACATTTTAGTGTCAGGATTGAGGGTTAGGTTGTTAAGTCTGTTAGCAGCTTTTGTTATGGGACTACTTTGAGAGCTTCCTCTAAGGACTGAAATAAAATATTTTCAAATCGGTTCAGAAACCACGGAAATATTTTATTTCAGTCCTTAGAGGAAGCTCTAACTAAAAGGCAGGTAAAAAATGCGCTGCACCAATAAGTATATAGTTCTGTTTGAGTATTTTTGTCGTTGGGGGCAAATTTTTATTTATTTATTGTTTTACGGTAAACGAACGGCGAGTACGCAAAGCTAAAATTAAAAATAACACATACATAATAGTATTTATCCGTGTGACACGCCACTTATACACACACATCTCAAGTCAGCTGGTATACTAATTGTATTACTATTAGATGATGCCTTCTCCTTCCACGAACTATGAGGACTCCTTGATTTTCTGAGATAAAAATGACTTCTTTCTTTGTCCATCCCCGGAATAAATTCTAACTCTGTACTACATTTCACTAAAATTGGTTGAATGGATGGGCCGTAAAAACGTCTACGTTAAAATGAAGTCGGTTTTTTGGAAAGAATTTTTATTTTTAACATTTTATTGTCAGGATTGAGGGTTAGGTTGCTAAGTCAGTTAGCAGCTTTTATTATGGGACTACCTTGAGAGCTTCCTTTATGGACTGAAATAAAATATTTTCAAATCGGTTCAGAAACCACGGAAATATGCACCGACATACATTAAAAAAACAAAAAATACGCGATGAATACCACCATGAATAGAACCACCTCCTTTTTTGGAAGTCGGTTAAAAATAGGGTGCAAGCCAATCACGAAGACGTCATAAATGGGATGACGTCATCGGACGTCCACTTACACGGTTAGAGAATACCTACTGTTGATCGATTGAATTGCCTAAGCTATGACTTATGCAATGTATTGATTTTACAAGGTCATGCGTTTGACTTACAATTTTAAATTTTTTGTTTATTTTTTTACTAAACTCAAACTCATATTTCTTTATTCAAATAATTTTATTAAAAGTGCTTTTAAATCGTCGAGTGAATCTACCACTGGTTCGAAATTTCCTACCGAGAAGAACCAGCAACAAATTGTTCTTTTGAAAAAAGTAATTTACAATTACATCAATGTGTAGATACATAATATTATGTTAGGATTTTAATTTAACTAGCTTTATAATTTCATTATTTTTTATTTTTACGTTGGCAACTTTATCTTTAAATGGACTATCAGTTGTCATTCTGTGATTGTCGGTGATTGGTTGACGCCGGTTGCGCGAGTTGGCGCGGAAAAGGCGGGAACCAATCATATTTGTTTTCTCCCACCTTAACGGCCGTAAGCTGGGTGGGAGGTTTGGAAAATTTTGGCCGCACTCTCTCGTGAGGCGTGCAGAGAAAAGAAGTGGAAATTTGTGGTTTTAGTTTAGTTAATATTTGTTATAGTTTAAATAGTTAAAAGTAAATAAGAGAATAAAGTGATATTTATGGAATTGCATATTAGCTTCTTTCCCTGGTGCCCTCATCACTGCCCTACTGCAGGGTGATGTTTATAATTCAGAAGTGACAAGACAGCGTTAATTACTATCAACGCGTAAGTACACGCCCAGTTACATAATTTTGTTAACTGTTAGTCCTAATCGTTTTACTTGCTGATGCACTAATATTTAGCTACGTAAAATTTCGCGATTAAAGCATATCAGTGTATCCACCAAATCAAGTAACCATTATCACCACGTGGCGATATCATAACCTGTAATTATGTTTTCACGGACAAAGCATGTTAGTCTGTCCACCAACTCAAGTGATCATTTTCACCACGTGGTAATATCATAACCTGTATCTATGTGCAATCATTATATTTGACGTACCCAGTGAAGTGTGCAAAGAAGGGGTGCTTATTCGCATTAGTGTTATTCTTCATTAAGTAAATTTTAATGTAATTTGTATACTACTTTCTTTGTTGTAGTACTTTAGTAAAAAGGTATTTACCTACATTGTGGGTACCTGATGCAAGCTAGTTTTTTTTTAGAACAAGTTTGAATTAGCTATTACTTTTATAGTTACTGGTAGTTTTTCCGTCGGATATTATGCTAGAATATATCAGAGGTATGCTTAAAGCAGCCGGGCCGCGGAAAATATAATAAATTGGAATATTAATAATCACGAGCACATAGCGGGTATATTGCAGGTATTTGCATATACAGACGTGAAATTTAAGAATTTTTGATAGCTTTCGTAAACAAATAGAATTCTATCCTTTCATCTATATAATGCTAGCTGTATAGACTTCAACACACCTTATACAGTGTACCTTTTTGAAACTTAATTTGTTTTCTTTGTTTTTCTGAGGCGATAGAAAATGGACCGACAACTTGAGACGCCCGATCCCGAGGAACACCGAAGCCGGAGCCGAAGGAGGGAGCGCAGTCGTAGCCTACTACGTACCCGCAGCCCTTCTCGGATTCTGGGGCCGGAACTGGAGCAGAGCCGTGAGCGGGTGAAAATTCTTGAGAGGCAGTTACTGCAAGAGCGAGAGCGACTTCTACATGCCGAGGACAACCATCGGAGTCGTAGCCGCTGCAACGCGCCACATGCGACTTCGCGGCAGGCTACCCAGCGGCGCAGTCATCGCAACAGCAACGCGTCTCCAGATCACCGACGGACAGAGACTGGTGCCGGCGCAGTGAATTTTGCTGAGCGTCGTGGCGTCGCGGGATATGCTAAAAGGTCACGTAGTCCTTCTGCTTCTAAGAAATATTTTGTTGATATTTTGAAATGTTTTAAGGATAGTTTGACATCTCAGCCGTCTACCCATGACACAAGACCTTTTCAAAAGGTTGATCATATGAATATACTTCCAAATTTCGACCCCTCTACAAAAAACCAAAGGATTGATGTTTGGCTCAAAAAGGTCAATGAATGTGCTAGTGTATACGGCTGGGATGATAAAACTGTCACTCACTTTGCCATGCAGAAACTCCAAGGCCTCGCCAAAATATGGTACGAAGGTCTGAATTCAGTTTTGTTTACCTGGCCGGAGTGGCAAGAGAAATTAATTAATGCTTTTCCTTGCGAACAAAATTACGGCCAGGCTTTGGAGGAGATGCTTAAAAGGAAGAGTAGGTATAATGAACCTATAGAAGTTTATTTTTATGAAAAATTAGCGTTGCTCAATCAATGCGACATAGTTGACAAGCGAGCAGTAGATTGCATTATTCATGGGATCAGTGACAGGACGCTAAAATCCGGTGCTCTGGCATTACGATCTTCTAACCCTGATCAGTTATTGCAATTTTTGATAAGCAGCAAGGACTCGCACCAATCTTTCGATCGAAACCAAGTTAAAAACAAAACCGATCACTCTAGTAGTCATAACCAATCCAATCATAAGTCGAACAGCAGATCCGGCTCTCTTTCAGGCTGTTATAACTGTAAAGAGAAGGGTCATAGTTTCTTGTTTTGTCCTAAACCGCTAATTAAATGCACACAATGCCATAAAGTAGGTCATTCAGCCGATAAATGCTTCTCTAAAAAGGATAATGGGGTCGTGAGAAATGAAAATGTACCAAAAACTATGTGCATTGACACAAACAGTCAGGAACATAATTCCTCCTTTCTTCCAAGTTCAAAATTTATTAAAGATGTACAAATAAACGGCATGATACGTCAAGCTTTTGTAGATTTCGGGAGTGAGGTTACTCTGGTGCAAGAATCATTAGTTAGGGAGTTAGGTGTGGGTCATGACAATATACCAACGTTGTTAAGGGGATTCGGCAATGGTTTAGTCAAGTCACAAGGAGGATTGTTACTTAGTATTAGTGTCGATGGAGTAAACGCTCATGTTCAATGTAAAGTTGTATGTGATAATCTGCTAGAAAAGTCTATCCTCATAGGTCAGTCATACACGGAACAGCCTCATATTATAGTTTATAAAGATTCAACTAAGCTCCAGTTCATGGATATCGGCAAGGAAATGCCACTTTCTGATCCGGGTATACAAGAGTCTTTGATTGAGATTAGAATAGCAGGAGCAGTGGAGCTCCATGGTGCAGCATCGGTAAGGGCAAGAGTTGAACCTTCGCTTAGGGGCAGCTTCCTCGTTAGAAATAGTGTTGCGGGCAAGCCAACCAAACAGTATTTTATTTGTGGAGGTCTCTATCTTTCTGAAAGTGGTCATGTCGATATAACGGTGATCCCTTGTTCGAGCTCTTGCTCGATTTCGGATAGTTCAATTTTGTGTAGGGCAAAACGAGTGGACGTTGTAAGTAGGGTAATTTTCGAACCACCTGAAATACCTGTGGTGAGTGAGGATAATTTCGACGAAAAGCAGATTCGTGTCAGTGATAAAGTACCAGAAGGCGTAAAGCAGAGGTTGCTAGAGTTGCTTAAACGGTATAAGCATTGTTTTGCGTCTTCACTTAAAGATCTCGGTTGTACAAACGCGACCACGATGAATATAGAGTTGAACAGCGATCGCCCTGTCGTCTATCGACCTTATAGGTTGTCACACCATGAGCGAGAAAAAGTACGTGTGATGGTAAAGGAGATGCTGGATGCAGGGATCGTTAGGGAGTCTTCTTCTGAGTACGCTAGTCCGATTATATTAGTGCGTAAAAAGGATGGCTCTCTCAGAATGTGCGTGGATTATCGGATGCTAAATTCAATTACGGTTAAGGAGCGCTATCCCATGCCCATTATGGAGGATGAGATAGCTCGACTTGCAGGCCAAGCTTGTTTCATTTCGCTCGATCTAACGTCCGGGTACTATCAGGTCCCTATTTCGGAGCAAAGTAAACACCTCACATCGTTTGTCACGCCAGATGGTCAGTACGAGTTCAATCGTATGCCATTTGGCTTGGCAAACGCCCCGGCAGTTTTTCAGCGCATGATGAATTCAATCCTAGGGTCTGCTCGTTTTGGTAAGGCAACCGCGTATCTTGATGATGTTCTAATATACGGGCGGGACCCCACAGAATGCTTAGATCGTCTCGAAGAAGTGTTACAGTTAATAGAAAAAGCCAACCTCACTTTAAATTTCTCTAAGTGCGATTTTTTACGGGATACAATTGATTATCTTGGTTATGAGATCAGCGCAGCTGGGGTCAGGCCTGGTGAGAAAAAGATCCTCAGCGTCACAAACTTCCCACGACCTGAGAATGTGCATAATGTCCGTCAATTCCTTGGCTTGGCGAGTTATTTTCGTAAATTTATTAAAGACTTTGCCCGTATTGCATTTCCACTCAGCAAACTACTTAAAAAAGATGCCGTGTGGACATGGAATAATGATCAGGAGGAAGCTTTTGTAAACCTAAAGGCTAGGTTAGTTGATAGGCCCATTCTTGCAATATATGATCCAGCGGCAGAAACGGAGCTTCATACTGATGCAAGTAGGTTGGGTATTGGAGGTATATTGTTGCAACGCACCAGCGGAAATGACACCTTTCGCCCGGTAGCATATTATAGCAGGCAAACGTCACCCGAAGAAAAGAATTTCCACTCTTATGAACTGGAAACTTTAGCGGTCATTTGTTCTCTGCGGAAATTCAGGGTCTATTTGTTAGGGAATTCGTTTAAAATTGTCACAGATTGTAGTGCCCTTCGCTCCACGTTTTCAAAACGAGACTTGATACCGAGAATAGCACGCTGGTGGCTCTTGCTGCAGGAATATCAATGTTCCGTTGAATATAGGCCAGGTGTGAAGATGGGTCACGTAGACGCCCTGTCCCGTAATCCCGTTGTAAGCTCAGAAGAATATCTCGTCGAAGATGTTTCCGCCGTTAGGTCAATTAGCAATGAGGATTGGCTGCATACACTTCAGCTGGGTGATACGGAACTTTGTAGGATAAAAAGTATTCTAAGTAGTAACCTTGATGAGAAGGGGCTCAAATACATAAAAGATAACTTTTTAATAAAAGATAATAAATTGTTTCGTTATTTAGGGTCAAATAAAGATAATCTCCGTTGGGTAGTGCCGAGGGGTGCGAGGTGGCAGATATGTCGCATGAACCATGACGATATTGGTCACTTTGGGGTGGAGAAGACACTTGAAAGGATAAAGAAAAATTATTGGTTTGGGAAAATGTCAAAATTCGTCAAAAAATATGTAAATTCATGTATTGAATGTGCATATGCCAAGACCCGTTCAAAGTCAAGTGAAGGTCTGCTCCACCCTATCGTTAAAGTAGATGTGCCGTTTCATACCATACATGTCGACCACCTTGGGCCATTCGTCAAATCAAAGCGAGGCTACACACACTTACTCGTCATTGTAGATGGTTTCACCAAATTTTGTTTTATTAAGCCCGTTAGAAATACCAACAGTTTAAATGCAATGAGAGCTTTAGATGACATATTCTTCACGTTCAGAGTTCCTGACCGTATTATAAGTGACCGCGGAAGCTGTTTCACTTCTCACGCATTTACTCGATTTTGCCTGGATAAGGGAACTAAGCACATCCTTAACACAGTAGCAAGCCCCAGGTCGAATGGCCAAGTAGAAAGGTACAATCGCACCATTCTTGACTCCTTAAAAGCAATCACGGTGAAATACGGTGAGAAGAATTGGGATAGTCATTTGGGAAAAATTCAGTGGGGGTTGAACAACACTATCCAGAAAACAACCGGTAGGACGCCGTCAGAGGTATTGTTCGGAACTCCCATGAATAGTGAAATGAATCCCATTCTTAATGCTGCCTCCAAAGGTTCTGATGAAAATTGTGACGTTAGTGTCTTGCGTCAAAAGGTTAAAGATAGGATCGACAGCGAGCAGGTGAAGCAGAAACAAACCTTTGACAAGGGCAGGAAACCAGCCCGAGCTTATACTGAAGGTGAACTTGTTAAAATAACTAAAACATGCTTTAATAATGATGGACAGAGCAAAAAGCTCATGCCCTCATATATAGGGCCCTATCGCGTCACTAAGGTTTTAGGCAAGGATAGGTATCAAGTAGCGCCGGTGCCAGGTTTAATTGGTATGCAAAACAAACGACCCACAACAGTTGCTGCAGACCGTATGATGCCATGGATACATATTGCTGCTTTGGAGGTTAACGGTTCGGATACCAGCAGTGGCTCCGATAGTGAGGATTGATTAAACTCTAGCTAAAAAAAAAGTTGATTACAGTCCCTATGATTTTAGTTTACAATGTAAAGATAATTTATGTTCAATGTAATTTTAGTTTAATATGTTCAGATATTTTGTGTGCCTTTTATTAGCCCTGATGCATTTAAAACTACAGGCAGCCATTTTCGATTGTTACAGATGAGACACGAGAATCGATCGGATCGTGTCTCGATGCAGCTGGAATCAGGCACGAGAATCGATCGGATCGTGTCCTGATACAGCAGAAACACCTAGAGCCAGGCACGAGAATCGATCGGATCGTGTCCTGGGAATATTAGAGTATGTTGCCCCACCGACTGCCACAAGTAAATCGATCGTCTTGTAGGCATGTCTGTTGGGTTTTCCTTGATAAATCGATTGTTCAAGGGATTAGCTGATAATGGGTCATCCGATTAATTGATCGTTCGGATCCCAACTAAATGGTTAAGTGATATAATTGATAGAAAACATTAATCGATCGTTGTTTTCTTATCACGCAGATTCATATATTTAATTACGAAGGAATACTTATCCGATGAGTATATAATATATTAATAGTCATAAAAGTTAACCGTACTTACATAGTCTACTTGTGGAACTAATATATTGATGTGTATGATTGATGCGATGATTATGTTGATTGCAATGTATAAATATGATAAAATACAATTTAGAATATAGTATTTTTGATATGATATAAGATATTGTGTTATTTAATTGTTAAAATATGTATATTAATTATTAAACGTCACCATTAATAATTTGTGTACCATTATAATAGTATAATAAGAATGTAGGTTAGTATTATGATGTAAAGAGTGAACAACTGGCTATGTCCCGATTGTTAGGATGCCTCCTGGCGACATGTGCGGGGCGCACACGTTGTCAGGACGGTCGATTGTTAGGATTTTAATTTAACTAGCTTTATAATTTCATTATTTTTTATTTTTACGTTGGCAACTTTATCTTTAAATGGACTATCAGTTGTCATTCTGTGATTGTCGGTGATTGGTTGACGCCGGTTGCGCGAGTTGGCGCGGAAAAGGCGGGAACCAATCATATTTGTTTTCTCCCACCTTAACGGCCGTAAGCTGGGTGGGAGGTTTGGAAAATTTTGGCCGCACTCTCTCGTGAGGCGTGCAGAGAAAAGAAGTGGAAATTTGTGGTTTTAGTTTAGTTAATATTTGTTATAGTTTAAATAGTTAAAAGTAAATAAGAGAATAAAGTGATATTTATGGAATTGCATATTAGCTTCTTTCCCTGGTGCCCTCATCACTGCCCTACTGCAGGGTGATGTTTATAATTAGCAATATGTAGACACATCCTGCTGAGTCAAATCCAAGCTCTTGTATTATGCTACATAATAAAAGACCATGGATTTGATAAACAGGTATAATAACAGTATATTAAGATGGGCCCGACCCGGGTTCGCATGGTGGACTTTTTTTTAATTGCAGAATAGGCTGTATTGCCTATTTGCTTTGCTATTGCTTGCCTTCAAGGGTACATAAATATTATGTGGCAGGAAATACTTGCGTTGGAAGGGCATTCCACACTTCAGCGATTATAAGCTTATCTGTTGGTATAAAAGCTGAGCTTTAATCCGAGAGTTTTCAAATGCCACCTGATAGATTGTTTTCGTGCCTTTTCCCTGAAATAATATTCGCTTAGGTAATAATATTCGGTTAGGTAGAAAGATGGTTTAATATTGATTGCGTAATTGAAAGTTCGCAGCTTTATTTATTTAGCTTTTTCAGAATTTAAAATGTTTTTTGATAAATCAAGAATTTCTTCGAGAAAATGAAGGGATACATTTTATGCATTACAATTAATTACAAGTTAAGTTATGGTGAAGTTAGGGCTAACCTGTTAGGGGTATGGCAGTAATATTAAACCTATAACCCTAATCGGTTTCTATACCTACGGCGTTGTACCTACTGAAACGCATAATACCCTTGGCGGCTCGTCTATGCGGGTAGGGTGGTAAATAGCCACGTGTAGCCAGATGTAAGTTAGTATATGATACCCATGATGCTATTTTATAAATGCAAAAGTGTGTATGTCTGTCTGCTACGCTTTAACAATCCATCTTTTCATGAAATATTTTGATGTTTGGTATAGAGGTAGTTTATAACCCGTTCTTTTTATCCCGGTAAATTAAGGAGTTCCCGCGGGTAAACAAAAGCATTAATCCACGCGGCAGAAGTCGCGGGCATCTTACTATTATAGATAGATGGCGCTCAAAAGGGAGGCTTATGACAGTGGATATCCACAGACTGTGATGAAACCCTAATTTTATTATAATAATGTGCTCCCGGCCAAATTCCGGCCACGGCAGCCAATCTCCTTATATATATCTGCGGGGGAGATATTATAGTGCACAAGTATGCGGAAATACATGTGTATCTCTATTCCCTTAATCTCACAGCCCGATGAGACGGAAAATCTGACATGACGCAAGAGAGGTCAGGCGCAGGACTGATATTTTAATGCTCTCCGAGCCACGGAGGTGACACATCGAATACTGAGAATTTCTTATCAGAAAATCCAATAGGTTCTTGATTATGACCCGACCCAGAATTTGAACCTGGGACTTACGACCAACTTAGACCAACGAAGCAGCTAAGAACTTTTCTTTTTAATATATAGGCTAGCGCTTGACTGCAATCAGACCTGTGGTGATGTAGCCTAAGGTGGAGCGCGCTTGCCTAGAAGATGCCTATTCACTCTTGATTTGATACATAATGAACATGCTAGAACAGTTAAATGAGGATTCTAGACGCGTAATTAAACGGAATTGAGCCAATAACGCGTCAGTGTTATTTCGTAGAAGCCCGAATTTAGGCACACCTCAGAATATTACACTTGTACAGGTCAACCAAACATCAGAGAGGTTCAAAAGATTTTTGAACCTTCTACACACATACAGGGTATAAAGGCAACGCTACTGAAAACGTAGACACATGATCCATTACAAAAGCAAACTAATATTCTCGTGTTTTTGAAGTGAAACTTCTTTAGAATCGTTGCGATATGAAAATTCAACGAAACGTAAAAATAAAACGAAAAAGCGAAACCAAAAAGAGACAAACATATTCATAAATAGGATTTAGCCTGCGAGAGAATGAGATACAAGTCACATTCATCTCATTATCTCGTAGGCTACTTTTCTGAAGTTTCACTTGTTTGCCTTGTGTGAATTGCACACACACACTTTTTTTTGTTGCATTCTTATCTGTATGTAATCTTTTTTTAATTCTTACCAGTGTTTTCTCCTGTCTTCCTTTTCGGTAGTGGTCCCCTTACGCCGCCTTAATGTAGGTATGTAAGTTTTATATAGCAACTAATTTCTTTAAAGCAAGACCTAGAAGCCCAGGAAACACGTCATTATTATCACAAGGACCATACCTACTACCATACTAACACAGATTAAGTACCTACATACTATGGGTCGGATAGTGTATTTGTTTGTTGGTTTGTTTTTCAATTACGTCACAACAGAGCTCTATCCAATCGTCGTGTTTTTTGCAGTTAATAGTTTCAACTTCTTTTGTTTAAATTTGGTAGACAGACATAAGTTGTGTCAAGGAGAAGGACATAGTCTATATTAATCGGTACATTATCTCGGAAAATGAAGGAGTTCCTGCGGGAATTAAAAAAACCTTACAACACGAGGACGAAATCGCGGGCTTCAGCTAGTAAAATATATTTTCATATTTTACTAGCTGATTGAAATACCTACCTGCATTGAAAATGCGAGTTTCAATGCCTGTTGAGCCACTAACTAGTCAATTTCAGACGAATACGTCATTCGCTGTATGACAGCAGCCCTCCTTTCAATCCTGTCAGAGTATCTTTTGTTTATTTCAAACATTTTTAATTTTCATTTTAATCATCAACTGGAAGATATCATGTTTGTAATTACCAAACTAGCAACTAAAATAAATAAGAAATACAATTTTAATAAAACTCGTATTTTAATGCAGATTACAAGAAAAATATAGTGTGCACCACGGGATAAAACACGATTTCAGAGGCCCAATTGTCTGAGCCAATCGTATTCATTTGACAGTTCATAACGTATAAATCGAACTTTTTAAGGAGTACTAACATGCGTTTTGACGTGCAAGTATTAATGACCTCCTTAAACAGGTCGAATTATGCGTTTGACAGACAATTACGAATACGATTTCCTAACATAATCGGGGGGCTGATTTCGGGTGATGCCAGCCTCGCCTGAAATCGTCTTGTTTCACCCCTTAGCACACAATATACTATTTATTATACCATCTAATATTTTTCGCAAACTCCTATGAGTATATGTTTGAATAATTACTTACAGTGGCCCCAGATATAAAAATTTGCTAAAAGTTCCTCGAAAACATTTCTAGCCACCACTTAAAAAAACATTAATAAAAGCTCTTTTTGTGAGCTACTCTGTACCATGTGTCACGCACAGCAATTTATGGTGAATGCTGTTAATCGAAAACTATCTCTTCTATCTATCAAATAAAGTTCATTTTTGGTATGCAATAATTGTAATTATTCAGACACCGATCTAGCCCAATGTACGTTGTAAAGCTTTCGCGTCCAAAATTACTGTTTCCTTCGTAATTTGATAATAATAATAGTCTTACTAAAATTAATGTTATTCTATTTCCGACCCTTACGATATAAAAATAACCACCATTTTATTTAGCGAAACTAACCACTTATTACGAATCATACGTCTTTCTTGATGAAAGTACGAACTTTTAGATCTTCGTGTCGGCAGAATAGACACCTTTCAGTGTTAGGTATACTCCTACAACCTAGCCTACAATTTAACCTTATATAAAACAAAAAATGTCGCCAATATTTAATACTTGCTAATGCCCGCGACTTCGTCCACGTAGATTGAGGTTTTTTAGTTCCCGTGCCCTTTCATTTTCCGGAATCACTATTTATTAAAGTAGACTATGTGCCAGACTATATAATACCTTACCAAATTTAAAAAGTGCCAAATTTTATCCAGATCCGTGCTGCCGTTATGGCGTGATTGAATAACAAATATCCATCAATTCATCCGTCCATTTATCCATCCATCCGTCCAAACTTTCCCATTTATAATTTTAACATAGATTAGTTTAGATATAGAAGTATCCATACTAATATTATAAATGCGAAAGTGTGTCTGTCTGTTTGTCTGTCTGCTACGCTTTCACAGCCCATCTGTTCAACCGATTTTGATAAAATTTGGTACAGGGATAGTTTGTATCCAGGGGAAGGACATAGGTTACTTTTTACCCCGGAAAATTCAAGAGTTCCTGCGGAAATCAAAAAACCTTTATGCACGCGGACGAAGTCGCGGGAATCATCTAGTAGATAATAAGTCTTTTTTAGGTTAAGTTTGCCAAAAAGTTTTTTAAGGGAAGCTAAATTTCTAACAATAAAGTTTCAATATCTTTGTTATTATAATGTTATTAATCTCTCAGCCGCGGCGCCTCCCTGTCTAAGGATTTTGGCAGCCGACCTCACATTCACGTTATGTTAATTTCGGCAATTTATCACAAAGTTATGATATGCTTAGCTAGTGCCAAAGGAATAGGGCCCGCGTTTTTAGGGTTCAGCACCTCAACAGGAAAAAAGGAATCGCTAACCGTTCGTTGTCCGTCTGTCTGTCTGGCTGTTAGGTCTACAACCCCTTGGAGCTACAAAAAATCAAGCTTCTAAGTCAACGCTATCAAAAGATACGGCCGTTTATGACGCATACTTTGCATATTTTGACACACGCCAACAAATTTCATTTATTGGTGTAATGTGCCGGATATCAATCAGGTAGAGACATTGGTGGAAGTTTTATAGGCCTATTACACTACACTTTTGCAAGGGACCCTTACACCTGAATCAGTGTAGTGTAATGAAATTCAGGGAGACCCGAGACAGCCACGCCCACCCTTCCACAGGGCTCTTTGAAAAGTGTAGTGTAATAGGCCCATTACGTCTGAGCAGATTGCACGTTGGTGTGTTTCACGGTTTATTATGTAACCAAATTCTGACGCAGCGTGCGATCTGTTCAGACTATTTTTAATTAATAAGTAATGCTTTTTGTTGTTCATGTTATTATAACATGAACAACAAAAAGTTGTTGTTCATGTTATAATTTTTATAATATTTGGGTACGATAAGGCTGATGTGCAGCTAATAATGTAATATTTAAATAAAAGATTTAAAATAAACAAAATCTATAGCAAGAAGCAAGTTCTCACAGCACAACTATAGGTAAAAAACCGAAAAACGTTAGTATTCCGTACTCATAGGGTGTCGAATTGTTTGTCAGGCGTTACCAGTTTAGCGCCATAAAAGCCAGTTATTTCATAGCTGATTACGTGTTGTTATGACATCTTTCTTGTTATTGTGTGGTGGTCAGTGGAACCCTATGTGCGCGAGTCTGACTCGCACTTAACCGTTTTTTTATTTAATCAAATCTCTCGGGTACTATCCAACGTATAGTACCGTCAAGTTTTATCAGCTTTAGAACTTTTCACATGAAGAGACGAAAATTTTACAAAGATTTTCGAGCGGAGTTTCTGAAGATAAGTATTGTTATGTACGAAGTTTTGTAGTGATGTACGCAGAAGACAATGATTATCTCAGTCAAAGACAAAGTCAAAGTAAAAAGATTTTAATTAATCATTAATAAATGTGAAAGTGTGTTAGTTTAATGGTTTGTTTATTTGTTTGTCCTTCAATTACTTCGCAACAGAGCAACGGATCGACGTGATTTTTTGCATGGATATAGTGGACGACCTGAAGAGTGACATAGGCTACTTTGTATCCCGGAAAATTAAAGAGTTTTGCGGGAACCCAAAAACCTCCGTCCACGCGGAAAAAGTCGCGGGCCTCAGCTAGTTCAAAAATAACTTTTACAAATGCTTTCGAAAAGTCAAGTGAATCTACCACTGGTTCGGAATAATATTTGTATCGAGGACAACTACCAATAAACCCGGCAGTTGCTCTTTCTGTAGTTTTTCTTAATTAGTGGCAAAAAATTTGTCCTGGAATCCCAGACATTGCATTTCTACATTTTTGGTGTCTAGTCTAGTTCCACTACAGAGACGCGACGCGGCGCGACACGTAGCGGCAAGTATTCTTTGTACAATTAGGCCCGGACTCCACCAGAGCGGAGACGAGACGAGACGAGAAGAGAGGGGATGTGATTTAAAACACCAATAGAATTTCGTGAATGAACTAGAAGTTTAATTCGCTATAATCCGCTACAGTAGACAAATCTGTGTGGTACAGTGCTAAATGAACAAATAAACGTTCAAATTCAGCTTTACTCAATTTATACAGTAATAGGGGAGGGGGCGGGGCTTCAGTATGAGTCATGCCAAAAAGGTATATAAGCCGGAACTTGCGATACGATAGTCACTTCACAATCATGCATTGTCCAGTCAACATCTCCTGAAGATGCTCCGGTGCCGGAGTGAAACGTACGTTGAGAGTGATTTAGAGGATTTGTGTGGTGTGGTGTTTCTGTTCTGTTCCTGTGCGAATTTCTGGGTGATGGGTGTCGCATGCTGTAGGTGAAAGACTCACACTGTACCACACAGATTTGTGTACTGTAGCAGATTATAGCGAATTAAACTTCTAGTTCATTCACTATCATGGACTTCTGCAAACTAACGCCTGATGCTATTCAATAACCAATAGAATTTCGTTATACCCACATCTCGTCTTCGCTCTGCTTAAGTGGATACCACTGAGCCGAGATGTATCTTATTTGTATGGCGCGATCGATGGGGAGATGTGAGCTGTTGCTCGCAAGCTGGCGACGGCGCGCAGCGCAAACGAGAAGAGATGTGAGCGGCGTGCTGTGAGCGCGGCCGCTTGGCGCACGCAGCTCATCAACAGCCATTATACATCCACTGTTGGACATAGGCCTCTTTTAAATAGCGCCAACGTGCTCTATCCTCGGCTTTCCGCATCCAATCGATGCCAGCTCCGGATATCATCGCTCCACCTTGCTGGGGGGTGCCCTACGCTCCGTTTACCAAGACGCGGTCTGCACTCGAGGACCTTTCAACTCCAACGTCCTGCGGTCCTCCGACACACGTGACCAGCCCATTGCCACTTCAGCGTGCCAGCCCTAAGAGCTATGTCGGTCACTTTTGTTCTTTGGTACGCAGCTCAGTCCCGCTCTACTCAGCATACATCTCCATCTCCGCTCTAGCCAGTACACATCTCCGCTCCAGTCTTGCCAGTACGCATCTCCGCATAACTTCAGTGGCTACACCCTAGCTGAAAAACATCTCTTCTCGTCTCCGCTTGGGAAATTTCCGCCCATCTCCGCTTTGGTGGCCTTATGTCGCAATGCATCTCCGTGCTGCGTCGCTTAAGTGGGCTAACTCTATACAAATTTGCCACTACGTATTTTCTGATCCGAACCGCTAGGGTGTGGAACACCCTTTCAGCGCACGTGTTTCCTGCCACGTATACAACACGTAGGTAACTTCAAGGCAAGAGTGAATAGGCAACTTCTAGGCAAGCGCGCTCCAACCTAGACCTCATCATTGCTTTACAGAGCATGATTGTCGCCAAGCGCAAGCCTATCTCGCAATAAAAAAAATGGTCCATGCTCAGTAGTGGGACTACGCGGGATACCTGCATGATAATTTATGACGATGATAAAGTTTCCGTAAAATAACGCCTGCTTAAATCCAACAAATTAATGAAACCGTTGATTGGCCGACAATTGATCGTTCCTGCAGAAATATCAAATTACTCTTAGGTCCTAAAAATATGACGCTCAAGTATTTCTCGCCTTTCAGTGAAAACACACTAGGGACTGGTTTGCACAAATCGTCCTTGTGAAACATCCGAGTCGGAGAGGAAATGTTTTTGTCCGATTTCCTGCATGCGTGCTCCAAATACAAGTGAATATCACCAAAGGTCACTGACTGACTGATCTACCAACGCACAGCTCAAACCACTGGACGAATCGGGCTGAAATTTGGCATGCAGATAGGTCTTATAATGTAGACGTTCGCTAAGATAGGATTTTTGAAAAGTCAACACCTAAGGGGGTAAAATAAGGGGTTGAAATTTGTGTAGTCGACGTGGACGAAATCACAGGCATAAGCTAGTATAATATACTTACGCTGTAATGTATGTATTATCGGTTTGCAGTGTGTATCCACCCTAGGCTTACCGGATGTTATCGGACCGGCACACGCTGCCCGGGTGTTCCGATTATAGCCTGTTGTGATTAAGTAGCCACTTGCCATACCACTGAGCGGTCACAGCCTAGTGGTTAGTCTTCGGCCTCCTAAACGGGTGGTCGGTTGTTCGATTCCCGGGCACGAACTTCTGACTTTTCTGAGTTATTGCGTTAATTAAATATTTCTGGCTTTAAGTAAAGAAAATTATCGTGAGGAGACCTGCACGCCCTCAAAATTAGTGATTTATGTATTTTACGTAGGACAACTTGTTCACGTCTTTATGAGAAGTCAAACTCTTCCACCGGTTCAGAAAGTGTTTCTAGTGAGAAGAGCTGACAAGGAACTCATGATTATTTTTTGTATGAGTTCACACGGGCAAAGTCGTTTACACTATCTTCCCATTTAATATGATAGCGCAAGTGCAAGCGCTAATCATATTCTCTCTCTGTGCGACGTATTCGCCAATTTCTGAGAGTCGTGACCCCTTTCCATTAATCACATAATGGCAGAGGTTTTCTTGGGATAATAATTGGTGCGCGTCGTATGCGGGAGGACACGGGTTCCCATGTTCTTCCGCGTACGACGCGACTAAGAGCACTATTTCAACTCTTAGGTTTCTAACGATTATTGTCAGATGTTGGGTTATAATAAACCGGAACCGATAGCTTAATGCGCTCTCCGAGGTACGGATGAAACGAAAAGGCCAAATTCAGTCACCCATCCACTTACCGACTTGGGTCAAGATTGTTTAACAATCGCAATCGACTGATACGCATTGTCACAATTAGGCCACTCATCCCTCTTAATCATATTAAAAGGAGAGAAATTATGAGGTGTAGCTGGTTGGAACCTACTAATTTTTCTCTTAGTTCAAAAACTACAAAAAACTTGTACACTTCTAAAGTCTAGTTCCATAAATACAGGCTGCTTTTGCAGACAAATACTTTGATCGATAATATTAATGCATAAAATATTGTCATTATAAATCTATTAATGAAATATCATTAAAAGTAACGCTTCATAATTTTATAAAATCACATCAAATGCCCTTTTAAATAATCTTATTACAAAAATATCGCTAATTTAAAAAATATCTACAGAGTGGCGTATTGCTTATGGAACTAACTCCATAAATAAATTTTTAAAAATACATATATTATATTAACTAAACTTACCTGTTTTCCGAACCAAGCGCTACGCACCGATTTAGACAAAAACACTAAAACTAGCACCAAACTCTACACTTAAATTACAACTTGAAAATAATACAACATTGACACAACATCAAATCAGCAGTACTTTTTATTCACCACTTTAATAACACTTTGTTATAATTGCAGTTTATTTAGTTTTTAATAGTGAATAACTGTATGTTATCGCGTAAACTTTGCCCAGATCACAAGGGAAACTGACGTTCGTACCCACTGACGTTCTGTAGAGCACTGAAAATTGAAATGTGGAAGTGCTGGAAGTCTTCAGGCATGCGTGGTGGAGCCCCATCCATTGAGAATGCTATGAATTTAGCTTTCACCACAATCTGTGGATTTGGTTTAATTTTATCACTTTAGTAAATGCCGTTTCACATCGTTAAGGGTTAAATTCTGGTAAATCCTGAAATCGAATAGTAGGTATTATCCGAATCCATACTGATATTACAAAAGTGTGTGCGTCTGTCTGTCTGGTACGCATTAACGGTCCACCTTTTCAGCCGATTTTGATGAGGTACGGACTATAGAGGTGGGTTAAATCCCGGGGAAGGTAGTTGGGTATTTGACTACTAGTGAAATAAATTATTTTTTAGGGATTATTAAATAAAGAATCTCCCAAAAGTCGTAATATCCACGTCCACTGCTAGTTTTATTTTGAATAACCATTTTAAACTATCGAATAAAGTAAAAAAAGTGCGTCGAACTTTGATGACGTCACAACTTAAAATTTCATACTAAATCCATACTAAGCATGCGTTTTAACGTTTGAAAAAAAAGTTACTGATTTAATTGACTAGTTGTCAAATACCCAATTGGCTACTTTTCATTGGTACTTTTGTTACTTCGTACTTCGTACTTCGAAAATTATAGAGTTCCTCCGGGGATTAAAAAACCTAATCCACGCGGACGAAGTCGCGGGCAAATGGGTATTTGAAAACTAGTCAAATCAGCACCTTTTTTTCAAACGTCAAAAGTCAAAACGCATATGGGATTTTGTATGAAATACTAAATTGTGACATCTTAAAGTTCGACAAACATAAAAATAACAGGGGACGAGGATGTTACGAGTTTTGGAAGATCCTCTATTTACATATCACAAAAAATAATTTATTTGACTAGCTGTCAATTATGTAGAATGTGTGCTTTGACCCCTCTAACACTACTTTTATCCCAGAAGTTAATGTTGTATCCTAGAAGCTGGTTCACATTACTGGTGATCCAAGAGCTGGATCAATGGATCGGCCTAGCGATCCAGAGCCATCATTTGGACGGTGTACTTATACTTTACGTAAAAATTAATTTAGTTATTTCTTTAGTTTTTGTAAATATTTTACTCAGGTAGTGTAAATATTCTTATTATTATGTAAATTATCCTTAGAACTAGCCTTAGTGCCTTTATATTCTCAGTTAGGTATACAGATGTGAATATAAAGGCACCAAGACTACTAGAAAATATATGAAAGAGCAGGAAACCTTCATATCTTCGCCGAATTTCCAATAAATGTATGGCATTCGAGTTGTAACACGAAATAGCGGAGCTTTAAAAGAATTCAATATTTCCTCCGGTCGTGAAACTTAAGCTTTTGGCTTGTGTGCTGATTCAGAAATATTGTCCGCGCACCGCATTGCATGAATCAATTTTGAATGTAAAATATGAAACATTTTTATTTTAATACAGCACAATTTTTTTTATTCCACTACTAGCTGATGAGCCCCGACGTCGTCCGTGTGGATTGAGGTTTTTCAGTTCCCGCGGGAACTCTTTCCGGGATAAAAAGTAGCCTATGTATTATCCCAATTAATAATCTATCTCTGTCCCAAATTTCATCCAAGTCATCCGTTCAGCCGTTCTAGCGTGATTGAGTAACAAACATCCATCCATCCATCCAAACTTTCGCATTTATGATACCCGCACATATTACTAGATGATACCCGCGACTTCGTCCGCGTGTTTTTTCAATTAAGTTTTTTCAATTCCCGCAGGAACTCCTTAATTTTCCGGTATAAAAAGTAGCCTCCTCCTTCCCCGGGATATAAACTATCCCTGTATCAAATTTCATCAAAATCGGTTGAACAGGTGGGCCGCAGACATACAGATGAACAGACAGACAGAAACACTTTCGCATTTATAATATTAAGTATGGATATAGTAAGTATTGGGTATTTAAGTATAGATTTTTGGAAAGCACGATTTTTTTATTCAACTCAGTGCAGCCCTTGACTGCGATCTCACCTGTTAGAAAATGATGATGCAGTCTAAGATGGTAGTGGGTTAGCCTGTTAGAAGTATGGCAGTTATATAAAACCCATACCCCTAGTCGATTTCTACGCAGTATCATATTGGAACGCTGAATCGCTTTTCGGTACGTCTTTGCCGGTAGGGTAGTAACTAGCCACGGCCGAAGCCACCCACTTGATGATGATGAAATTCCCAAATTGACTCCGCCGCGAATGGAGCCCGGTACCTCCTACCTTGAGACAACAGCGCTCAACACTGCACCAGGGAAGTCGACTAGCTTTTGCCCGCGGCTTTGCTCAAGTTACGTCACGTCTGTGTTTCATGCCAAGTAATAAATTACGTTTTGACGACCTCCCTGGCGCAGTGTTGAGCGCTGTAGTCTTAACATGGAAGGGCACCGAACCCGGGGCCTCTTACTTATAACACCGCAGCGCTCACCACTGCGTTAAGGAGGTCATCAAAACTCTACCACCGGTTCGGTAAGAAATTCTACTGAGAAGATTATCCCAAAATCTTTTAAGACCTCACTAGAAAACGGCGATGTCACAATCTTTGTATCATTTGTCTTTGACATCGTTTAATCAGTTAATAGCATCTCTATAATCTTGTTATGTTTGACTTGAGAAATTATGATTATCCTTTAGAATTCTGCGTCGGTGGAATTTATAAACAGAACCGATAACGCGTGAGATAAAACTAAAACTAGAAGACTTTGAAGGATTTCGACGACCTCCCTGACGCAGTATGGTCTTATAAGCGAGGGGTATTGGCTTCAACTCCCGACAGGCGTGAATTGGATTTCATACAAGTGTTTTTTTAGCCCTTGACTGCGATCTCACCTGATGGTAAGTGAAGATGCAGTTTAAGATGGTAGCGGGCTAACCTGTTAGGGGCATGGTAGTTAGGTCCAGTCCAGACCAGGGAAAATTCAGAAATTATAAATTCCCAAATAGGCCCTGCCGTGGATCAAACCCGGGATCTCCGCACGTTAAGACAACAGTGCTTAACACTGCGCCGCGGAGGTTGTCAAAGCTTTTATTCAATAGCAGTAGGTAGGAATAATTGGGTATTTGACTACTACTCGAATAATTTTTTTTTAAATAAAGGCTCTCCCAAAAGTCGTTTAATCCACAGCTCCTGTTAGTTTTATGTTGAATAAGAATAATTAATAATTTAAAACTATCGATTGAAGAAATAGTGCGTCGAACTTTGATGACGTCATCATTCAAAAGAGAATGCCAGATTTTGCCCCACCAATTTTCATAATTTTAGACAATGATTATAATTTAAAGACATGTTGTTGCCATGTTGGGCTTACCATCAAAATGATATTAATGCACCACGGCAGTATTTCTTGATAATGTAGCGACTGATTACATATATAATATGAAGATTAATAAATCAATGATTACTAACAGTTGTTTTATTTCTAATTAGTCAACCATTCTGTCGTTAGAGAAGATAGCACAAGCTTATTAACTAGGTATCATATTACTTCAGTTAGACCTCAAGCTACGCAGGCATTTGAGTATCCTACTTCATTTTAAAGCCATAATATCTCTTGGCAAGAGCATTGTAACGATACATAGCATTTTTTTTACTTATTTCACAATTAAAAATGCATATAACCTAAAATAATATTGCAACTTAAACTTAGTTTTAATAAAAAACCGCAAGTGTTAGAGGCTTCAAAATATATGTATAGTTATCAGTAACAAAAAATCTATTAAATCCTACATACGGCATGCTTGTAAACGAAATTTAATAAGTGGGGTAAAGCTCTATACATAGTCTGGCGTTTTCCTTTCATAAAAGCTCTATAATAAGCACGCGTTTTGACATTTGAAAAAAGTCGCTGATTTTTCTAGTTGTCTAATATCCGTCAATGTTTTCAATTATTACGACATAAAATGAAGTTATCTGATTCGCATAGACTTATTATATTACTATGCTGATTCGCCTTAAAAAATCCTCAAAAAGTAAAGTTCTTGTATCCTGTAAAAACGAAAATATACCGTATTTTCGTTTTTACAGGATACAAGAAAATCTGTCAAGGTTTTGTGCGACAAGCGGTAGATTTAGCACGCGTCATGTTTCAGCGTCCCTTAACACGGAGCAGGGGGGTTACTACCAATCGCTATAAGCAGTATTTACAGTCCCATAAACTCATCTGACCCGGTGGGCAAAATTGGAACTAGTTTTTATGCCTGTTTACTTAGTTTTGAAGTGAAAACTTCTATAGGCGCGTTGAGCACTTTTTGGTAGGGGGCAAAAATGTGGAAACGTGCGACACCGTTCTTCCTATGACAAGAGGTCTTAAGTATGAAATAGTACTTTCGTAATTAAACTTTAATGCCTTAGTTTTAAGGTTTATATTTGAAATATTTTTTTTTACGATTTTACTTATAGAAAACGATAGCGGTAGTCCCCAAATTTTGTTTTTGTTTTATTTTTTTAATATATTCTAGCGATGCTGTCACCGGGTCATATATATATGTTTGGCTATTGGTATCACAGAGTAGGTACCTATATACGCTATAATTCAAAATAACAGGTTTAAGTCACGTAGTTACCTTGACGTCCTTAAAACAAGGATTATTTATTCTCAACATAGAAGGACTAACGTATGAACTTATTGAATATTAGTGTTTATATTTTTATAATTCAATTTTAAGCGAACCTCTGATTTCGGTATTTCGGCAGCGAATTGTTATAAATTTAGAATTAATCATAGTTAGACTTTCTGTATTATGAGAAGCGGATGGATGAGGAAGGCAGAGGACCGTGGGGGGCGCGCTCTCGAAAAGGCCTATGTCCAGCAGTGGATGCATAAAAGTTCATAGACGGATGGATGGATGGATAGACTTTATGTATAGCGTGTAACGATAGGGCTGTCATATACGTCACCTATAAAAGCCCTTTATATACTAGATAAAAAACACGAATGTTGACAATATTAAAATAATACGGCTTTAAGCGGTGGTAGTGCGCCCTCTGTTCAGCGGCGTGTTAACGAGACAGCGTGACGACGTGATTTATATACTGACGAAATATCAGCTTCTTGTCTCAATTATAATGTTACCTCCTCCCTCCCGTATCTGTCGCCCGGCCCTGGTACAATGATGAGTGGATGTGGTCTTATAAACTGGGAGATCAAAATAAAACTCAAAGTATATTTATTAAAAATTGGTACCTACACAGTACGTACACCTTCTGAAAGTCACGTTTACAAAGTATGAGATGTGATGATGATAATTAACAACGGTATCAAAAGCTACGAGGGTCCAAACGCGCCCTAATCTAAGAAGAGCCCACAATATACTCAGCCGGTTTTTTTTAACAATCAACATCTCACAAATATTTTAAACTAATTAGATATATAATTATAAAAACTAGATTAATTACAAAAACTGAACCTTTACAACAAAATTCCAGACCATTTAAAAGCTTTGGAAAGTAATATGTTTGATAACTCACTCAAACAAAATTCTATTATATAAAGCCTATTACAAAATTTGTCAAGAGAGTTATGGACTTACGGCAGCCGTTTCTCTACTATATCGATGGTTTGCTATGACCTGTGAGGCTGTGCCCCACCGGGGTTCCAATATTGCTATAAGATCTATAACTATTGACATTATGTAATTACTTAAATAGTATAATTGTGTGACTAGGAATGAAACAAGAGGAGGATGAAGTTGCCTCCCTGAGCGAAGCGAGGGGTGGCATCACCCGAAGTCTGAAATGTGTATCATCCGCGTCACACACTATATTTTTCATATAATCCTCATTAATGCATTATATGAAAAGTGAGATTGGAGAATGGAGAATGATTGAGATACGAGGAAAACAGTGAAAGCTTTAGTGAAAGAATTTTGTGTAAGGCCACGATTAGACATAAGCACGCCGCCTAAATGAGTTTCTTACGAAATGTAAGTCACGGTTCATATGAAAATGATAGTTTTGTGAGTAATCTACGTACTTACGTAAAAACTTAGTAAGTGTAATCGCGGTCTAAGATAAGGCAGTATTAGCACGCGTCATGTTTCACGGCGTCTCTCAACGCGGAGTTGCTCAGCGGCGTGTTAACGAGACAGCGTGACGGCGTGATTTATATACCGAGGAAATATTAGGTACCTAATTATATTGTTACCTCCCTCGCCTTCAGCCTTGCTGATACTGCGTGCTCGTGCACGCGACTTGGTCCGCGTGGATTAAGGTTTTATTGGTTCCCGCAGGAATTGTCTAATTTTCCGGTATAAAAAGTAGCCTATGTGTTATTCCAAACTATAATCTATCTCTGTGCCAAATTTTATCCAGATCTGTTCCGTCGTTTTGACGTGATTGAGCAACAAACATCCATCCATCCATCCAAACTTTCACATTTATATTTTGATAAATAGAGGGTCTTCCAAAAGACCTAAAATTCACATCTTCTGTTAGTTTTAAATTTGATTACCATTTTAAACGATCGAATAAATAAAAAATTGTGTTGATTTTTGATGACGTCACAACTATAGTTCACGCGCGAGTTAAATGCAGAGCTTATGTATGGTGACACGTCGTACTGTACATAAGCTTGCATTCAACTCGCGCGCGAACTATACGTACATCATGCAGACTTCCGTATTATAAGCTCCTCTTTAAGTTTGATATGGTTGCTGATTTCATTGGGTTGTCATATGCTATTTTCCTGTATAAAAATAGTTTCTGATATACGTCTACGCTCATATTATATTGCTAACACAGAAAGTCTAGATATAGAGTGTATGTAAGTCTATAAGAAGATATTATTATGTAATGCCTTTGACAAGTTAAGCTTATTACCTCCTCCGTACCACACAGGCCGCAGTATAGCGCTAGAAATTTCTTGCCTTGTTCACATAACCATGATCCTAAAGATAAATAGATGAAACTCTCTATTGCACACACTTAAAACAGAAACAAAATGGTAATACAGAAGGTGCACCCTTCTTTAGAAGGCGGTCATTGCTAAAGCAATCCCTTCCAGACAACCTTACCTAAACTAACCTAAAGCTACGTATCTGACAAATATTTCTGAAATGTTTTTTTGGTCCTTCAATCATGCCGCAACAGAGAACTATTAATTTCCTTAAACTTATCATGTTAATCAATCCAGAAGCTTCGGAGATTATCGTAAAAAGATAGACAAACTTTGTGTAGGGGCTTTATACTTAGTAAGTAACATTAGTAATAGCATCCTTAAGCTTTGATGTGCTGACTGTCTGTAAGTCCATCCGTCCAAACTACGAAACTCTTGGTAGGTAGATCGAAGTCGTACTCGGACATTAAAAAAAATATTTAGACAAATCATTATTTATCCCCTTAATACAAAAGAAACAAGAAAATAATAAAATCAAACTCTAATAAGATTATTAAAACAAGTTATACGTAAAAAGATAAAGATAAAGTACAAAAGAAATTACGAAATTTAATTTGAAGATTTAAAAATAGTACAAAACATATTAAGTTAAATTATTTGTTAGCAAAAGAACGATTTTATTCAAGTAAATACAAAGAACTTATATCACATAAAGAGCATGTTAGAAGAGTGAGACAGGGTTGATTGAGAGTAAAAAGAGTAAATAATTATTATGGTAGGAGATTAAATAGTTATTTTGTACCTAAGATATTTAATAGCATAGAGTGGTTAAGATAGGTAAAAAAGTCAGTGAAGGGGTCCTTAAGAAAAAAGTTAAGGAAGTTTTCATTAACGACTCCTTCACTGATTAACAATAAAATACTATAGTTAAGTAATAATAAAATGTTATTCGCCAAACTACACGTGTAGTTTGGCGAATAACATTTTATAAAAAATTAAAAAATAAATAAAATTGAAGTATATTTATTCAAAATGGGCCCCTACACAGTACACCTTCTGAAAATCTGAACGTCACATTTACAAAGTATCATAAGACGTGATGGTGATGATTAACCACGGTATCTTAAAAACGCGCCCTGGTCTGTGAAGGACCCACAACAAACTCAGCCAGGATTTTTTTTTTATCACCATCTCACAAATATCGTAAACTAGCTGATGCCCGCGACACCGTCCGCGTGGATTAAGTTTCTTTTAAGTCACTCACCAGCTATGTCACTCTCCAGCTCCTCAACTATACCCAACACCCAAAAAATCACGTTGATTCCTTGCTCCATTGCGGCGTGATTGAAGGACAAACTAATAAACCAACAACCAAACACACTTTCGCCTTTATAATATTAATATGATTAATGAGATTTATAATAATAACAATTATTACATTAATTAGCCGCTGGAACAATTCATACCCATGCTTTTTATCTTTAAAATAATCATTTACACTCTAATAGGATAATTGGTTTACGTTTTCAAAGCTCTTTATTCATAAAAAATTTAATTGGTTAAATTTTCTTTCTCTTTAGAACAAATATCAAAACTAAGCTCTTTTCAAATCTTTTTTTTTTTGCAGCATTTTCCCTTGTACAGAAACAAATTAGTTTTTATGAACAAAAATAATCCTTTATATCCCTTGTTATAACAACTGGAACAAACAAACCTTTTCCATTTCCCAGAAATATGTTTTCCATTCGATATGCCTTTTTCGGCATTAGGAACCTTCGAATCACAGACTAGAGAAAATACATTGGTTAGACGAGATGAGAAAAATAAAATGTTTAAAGACTTCAATCAGTGTAGTCCCACATACCTACTTATCTGACCCGGTGGCCAGAATTGGAACTAAATTTTATGGCTGCTTAGATTTTGTTTTTTTGTATTTTTCATTTATGCTAGCGACGCTGTCACCGGTCAGATAAGACCGTCGGAGATCGGAGAAGATTGTCGGACTAGACTCAACTAAGGAGTTAGGATTCATTTTTAGTCAGTTAGGTGAGTTGACCATAAATACATAGGTTGTCATGGGCTAATGGGTATCCACAGGCAGTCGCGTATATAAGCTAAATCGCCTAGCATCTCGGATTTGCCGATAGGATTAAACGATTATCCGGTAGCGGTAGCGATTTGGCGTTCCGGTACGATACCGTGTAGAAACCGATTGGGGGTATGGGTGTCATATAACTGCCATACTCCTAAAAGGTAACCCTTCTAGCTTCCATCTTAGATAACATCTCTGCATAAATTCATGTAGAATGCCTCGTTGGTCTAGTGGTTAGCATGTTCGACTGGGGCCATAAATAAGTACCTACTTATTGATATTTTCTGACTATATAGAAATTCTAAGTAATAGCCCGAAGTGAGGAAGTAGGGTGTTTCACCCCCGTGCCTCGGAGACTACGTTAAGTTGTCGGTCCCGGTTATTACCACTAACATGATAATAATCGTTAAATCCCGCCAACCCACATTGGAGCAGCGAGGTCGGTCTAAGCCCTAATTCCCTCTCGCCTATGAGAATGGAGGCCTGTGCCCAGCTGTGGGACGTTAATGGGCTGTAGTGGATATTCATGTAGAGGATGAAAAAAAACACTCCGTCTATCTCTACTTGTAAGTCCGTGGTCCGTGTATGCTTTTTCCCTCTAAGCTGAAACGACAGTGGTCCCAGGGGACTCGGCTATTATAACTAGGTTACGCCGCCGTAATTGGTTTACGGTACCGTCGGGACCGCGAACGCTTTTTAAAAATACTCTAAGATATAAAATGGAATGTCGTAGAACTTAAATTGACTTTTGTCTAACCACAAAGGCGCTCAACTGGCGTCTTACGGTGAACTAGTTAACCAACCCTGATTTCACGCGATCGGGATCGGGTGGAATGCGATCGGGATCGAGTGAAATTTATAGAAACCTTCTGGAAAATCCTTCAGTCTAGCTAGACGTGTGATCTAGATCGTTGAGTTGGTAATTCAAATGCAAAATTCAAGTTCAAATGTTTTTTTATTCAATTAAACATTCGCAAATGATTTTGAATCGTCGAGTGAATCTACCACTGGTTCGGAATGCCATTCCTATAGAGAACAACCAGCGAGATATCAACTGATAATGAGGGAAAATGGCCGACCATTTTCATGAAGCTTTATTAAAAAATCAAATTAAAAATTAGGTCGAAGAAACGGACAACACAATTCGATATAATACTTACGTGGGCCACTACTGTCAATTCAGACGGACCACATCAGAACTAATGCCAAACCAACAATGGTATAATGTTGCCAGGGAGTGGTTTTGTGTGAAGACCTAGTGCCACTACAGAAACGCGGCACGTAGCGGCAAGTATTCTTTGTATAATTATGTCGCAGTGCATTTCCGTGCTTCTGCTGTGGGACTGGGCCCACTTAAGTGACGCGGCAAGTAGATGCACTGCCAGACGCGACCCCATACAAACTCATACAAATAATATTTGCCGCTACATACCACGCCGTTTCGTGCGTCTCAAGGCCCAGCTCCATGCAAACTCAAACAAAGAATATATTCCGCCACGTGCCACGCCGTGCCTTGCATCTGTAGTGGGGCTAGACCTTGAATAATCTCACTGTAGCAATCGAACTGTACTATAAATTCTGTGACTAGCTGTTCATTTACCTAATTAAGAATAAATAAAGCTTTTCTTGTGTTACAGTTTTGTTTTCAAATAATATTTATAATATTAGAGACTAACAAAAACACAATCGGTAGCAAACTCATCCTTGTATTGTTAATCCTGTGGTTATTATAACTGCTGTGATTTTTTGTGGATGTGGCTCGCCTGAAAGCACCCCTTTTCAATAGGCACGTAAATAATATGAACTCCGTAGTAAGATTATAATAAAGTTGTGGAAGTTTCAGTGATAAATTGCGGTAAAGGCAAATATCTTATCGTAAAGATGGAATGCTTTAATGATATTCCAACTTGGACTTCACAGAGATTCGGCGAGAAATTGTACGGTTTATTATCTACTAACTTTTGCCCGCGGCTAGTCCGCAGTAAAGATCCTCTCTTTTTGAAAGTAAAAGTTCTTCAAGCCGAGTCGAGACTTATAAATAATTATAAATAATACAAGTAATGTACGGTGTACTGCAAAGTATGTGTTCAAGATTTTGACTCATTTGTGTTCGCGAGACTATCTCCTCTTAGAATGGAAGTGTTAAGGCCATAGTCATCCACGTTGGCCAGGTGTGAATAAGTTCACACTATTCAGAATTCACACATCTGATAACAATATAGAGAGCTTTCAGGGATACAAGTTTCCGTACGCTGTGTCTAATGTTTAATTAATGTTTTGTATATTCATACATAAAATCTCAACCATTAGGTTATCACCGCTTGCCTAAAATACCGTCGAATTGTTGGTAATTTGATCTGTCAATGATACAGGTTCTAGAAAGCCCATTAAAGCAATCTGATATGTGTACGCATCGACGTTTTCGTCAGGCGCGGACAAAGGAAATGAATAGGGGCTATAGGTAGAGGGGCTGCCAAGCCGGTGGGTTCTAGATCTTCCAGAGAATTTTTATTGGTCAAATCGAAATAAGACCGAAATATTTTTACCACGTAAGGAACTAAATTATGCCTACGACTTCGTTCACATGTGGCCCGACTACGATAGTAGCCCTACTTTTTTACAGGTTTCTTTTAATAATTATTTTAAAATGTGTTAAGCGGTATAGTAGTTTAGTTAATTAATGTAAATTATGGGAGTGTTAGTAAGCATAGTTTAAATCTAAGTAGTTAATAATTACAATATTCTGTTCATCAGTTACTAGCGATGTCAGGTCAGCCGGCGGCCCGGGCTTTGTATCTTCACTGTGTCTGGTAATTCCAAATAAAGATTTTATTTATTGATTAATGTGTTTGGTTATACATTGCCGGGGATCCACTCTTTAATTTTCATAGATAAAATAAAGTCTAGGTCACAGGTGCTGAACTACACTCGAGCAAATAAAAACACGTCGGTCTGTTGCTCTGATGCAGCGTGGTTGAATGACAATCCAAAACAGAAACGCACTTTTACATTTATAACAATAAGTACGGATATAAAAAATAAATCTGTGTTTTCCACCAATTAATTACAACCCGGGTATATTTAAATCCAGAGTAGGCCTCTTCTAGGCAAGCGCGTCCTATCTAAGGCCAAAGCATGACTTCTTATCATATGTGTTTATCTTCAAGCGTTAGCTCGTCATATTATTTAGCGTCTAGTTGAGGAAATCTGTTCTCTATTCGCCAATTCTTTCGCTTTATTATTGCTTTAATTCAGCGTCCAAAAAAACGTCACAAAATAAACCAGGGGCCTCATTCAGCAATGCTGTCTTAGGCCTCTAAAAGTTCGCTCCTGGTATTCGTTCGCCACTTGAGTGGTTAAAGCAATTATCGAATTTCTTGCCGGTTCTTCTATTGATAACCCTTATGAAGCTATGTTAGCACATAAGTGGGTGCCCGGATTTCGATTCGATACGGAGCAATGTAGAAAGATTTGGGTACCAACGCATTATCATTGCAATTTTACTATTACCTATTCTGTTGCATTATTGTATTTTTTTTCTCCGTGAAAGTTAGTTAGAAATTTTAATGATCGATGATCCTAGTTTTCACACCGTATATCAGTATTTTTTATCCACTACAAGTTAGCCCTTTGCGATCTCACCTGATGTTAAGTGATGATACAGTCTAAGATGGTAGCGGGCTAACCTGTTAGGGGCATGACAGTTATATTAAACCCATATTTATTTATTTATTTATTCAACAGTGGACCAGGAAGGTCGGCTTTGATTGAGAAGCAACATTAAAATAACGGTAACTGGATCGGTGACCGAATTTAGCCAAATTTGGCCTTGTCGTTTCCTCTGCGGTCCTGATAACTATTGTTGAAATAGTCTTAGACGAGTCGTATTCGCAAGGACTTGGGAACCCACCGCATTTATTATTATCCCAAGAAAACTCCTACCATTATGCGTATTATATAAAGGGGTCACAACCCCGAGTCGTATTCCTCGTTGCATTGCAATCGTATACCTGCAATGAGGAATACGACTCCTAGGGAAAGAAGTAAACGTTGACTGTGATTGATTGATGTTGTTGATTGTTGATTTCATTTGGATGGTAGGTGAATGAAAGCAGGTTAGCAGCTGTTACTAAAAACACTGAGTTGCACTGTGTCAAGAACACTAGTAGGCAAAACATTTAATTTTTTTATTGAAAAAATAAAGAAGAAAGAAATAAATCTTTATTCAGGGATACAAGTACATGAAATAACTAATAATAAAATAAGACTTTTTATAAAGAAAAAAACGCGAAATGTAACTTGATCCCCAAAATGGTCTTCACTCAGCTCAGTACTAATAGATATAGTATATATATTAATGAATAATATATCACCTATTGTTATGACTGCAAGCCTGCCGAGTGAGGACAAACCCTCGACCTTAGAAGTAGGAGCCCATGAGCTGCTAATAGGTCAAAGGTCACTGGGTCTGGGGCCTCAAGTTGAACGTTACGGAATTTGTAGGCTAGACACCTTCCAAGTCCCATCAGCCTCTTAACAGCCCAAGAGTGTGGTGTGTGTGTGTGTGTGTTTGTGAAAGTGGTGAATAAGTTGTGACCCTCCTAGGTTGCTGCTTTATTTATCACCTGGTGCCTGCTGGCCGTAGTACCCTTCACTGTCACTTCACACTTAAGTTTATTTGCTTAATTAAAGTTATCTAGGCACAATTTACACTAGAAATACCTCTTGCCACGCGGCGAATCAAAAGGGGGGTGAAAACACGTATGTTATCAACCACGGTAGTGACAATTAATGCCACACAAGACCGGGATAAGTAGAATTCTTATATTGAGCGACTTAGACCGAAGAGGGCGGGTTTTTAAGTACTAAAAACTTGGTTTCTTTTCGAATCTAACCAAATACCACGTCTGTCTTTTTGCCAGCGGAACAAGAACTGTCAAAGCCGTCACCATAGACAAGGACGACGCAATCGATTGAAATTATTGCAAAAAAGAAAATATTCGTTTTCACTTCTATCGGCATGACTCATCATTCGTCCCTATGACTGCCAATTTTTTTTATTTAATTATCCAGTTCATATTTTTTATTATTATGTCGGTAAGATCGAAAAATACTATTCATATTTCAACAGTATGTAATTTGTATACAGGGTTACAGGAAAAGTCGACCTAGATCCGTTAAGGGCGTGTAGTACACATCATTTCTGAATGATTTCACTATGGAACCCCCCATCCTAAACTTAACCGTTTTCGAGATATTCGAGTTTTAATTTTTTTTATGAAAATGCCCAATTTTTCGGCTATTGAATTGAATATTTTGAATTTTTTTGACTCTTATGATTATTTTTTTGGTTTTTTACATGAAGAATGAGATGCTTAATGACCTCAATGACTAAAACTGCACGTAAGTTAACTAAATAGGTCATTGTAGACGATCGAAACTTAAGAAAATAAGTACAAATTATAAAAAAATATTTTTCTTTTCTGGATATCTCAAAAAATTATTATGGCACTTGCTCTGCAGATGTGCTTAAAAACATCTACATTTTATCAGCTATCCAACGAGGTATAACAACCTAGGGTTGTATTTAAACTCATAGAAAAAAACATAGTTGGAAAGGTTCAGGTAGTAGGTCTAACGGGTGATTGTAGTAAGCTAAATGAAACAATAAATCAGTTCAAAATAACATTTATTCACCTAATGTTTTTGAATAAATTTTTATAGTTCATGTTCTACGTGTCCACCTCTATTTCGCACACATTTTCTCATTCTTTCACGTAGTCCACTTTTCACTACACCAGTGGTTAATGTTCTTCTTATGTCGTTAGCAGCATTAATTATCCTTTCTTTGAGAACTTCCACTGACGATATGGGGTTGGGCTCACTGTAAACGAGACTCTTCATGTGCCCCCATACATAAAAATCCATGGGGGTCAGGTCGGGACATCTGGCTGGCCAGGGTAAAGGACCACCTCGTCCAATCCATTTGTTAGGATAGTTAGTGTCCAACCATTCCCTAACGCTTCTTCTGAAATGAGCAGGGCAGCCATCATGTTGAAACCACATGTCCCGCAGTAATTGTAATGGGAGATCATCTAGTAGGTCACCTAAGTGATCTCTTAAGAAATTTTCATAAGTTTCACCATTCAGATTGTTTGGAAGAAAGTAAGGCCCAATCAAATGGTTGGAAATGATGCCCATCCACACATTTACACTAAATCGTCGTTGTGACCCCTTTATTCTTTTCTTATTTGGATTGCCTAGTTCTTTAGGAGCCCAATAGTGTGCGTTATGGTAATTAGTAATCCCGTCCTTATCGAATTTGGATTCATCTGTCCACAATATTAATTTTAGGAAATTCGGGTCCTCGATATCTGCATTGAGCATGAATCTGCAGAAGTCCATGCGTCTCGCGGGATCTCCTTCTTCAATTACATGTACCGGCGTGTAGTGATAAGGATACAGGCCTGCCGTATGAACCGTAAACCACACTTTCCACTGAGTTAGGCCCAGTTCACGGGCAACAATATTGGTCGAAGTGGTTGGGTCTCTTCTGAACCGTTCTACGATTTCGTTGTCTTGTTCCTCGTCGTCATCAATGACACGTGGTCTTCCTAAGTCCGTACGTCGTCGGCGAAACAGAGCCAGTTTCACGAAGTCGTCGGTAAACTCCGTCGAAAACGCTCACATCAGGTACTCGACGGTCGGGATAGCGTCGCATGTACTCAGTCCGAGCTTGTGCGGACACGCAATTGCAGCATCCGTAGCAAATAAGCATATCCGCATATTCTTCGTTCGAGTATGTTGCCATTTTCAACAGTCCAGTATCACAAGCACAAATCAGAGTCCAGTAAACAAGCACAGTAGTCACAGTTAGAAAAATCAGTCCAGAAACAAAGCCAAGTCGTGTGGGAATCCGAAAGCACAATAATTCGCATCTACCATGGACGAATCGCATGAGCAGACTAAAATGGATGGCAAGCAAACAAACGACCAAATACAAAACAATGGGCATGTTGTATCCCCAAACTTGTTTTTGCACATTATTTTTCTCACTCTCACCTGCATAAATCGTAAGTTGTCTCGCTCACACGCACCGGATTAACTTGAAGTAAATAGCCGAGGGACCCGTTAGACCTACTACCTGAACCTTTTCAACTATGTTTTTTTCTATGAGTTTAAATACAACCCTAGGTTATTATACCTCGTTGGATAGCTGATAAAATGTAGATATTTTTAAGCACATCTGCAGAGCAAGTGCCATAATAATTTTTTGAGATATCCAGAAAAGAAAAATATTTTTTTATAATTTGTACTTATTTTCTTAAGTTTCGATCGTCTACAATGACCTATTTAGTTAACTTACGTGCAGTTTTAGTCATTGAGGTCATTAAGCATCTCATTCTTCATGTAAAAAACCAAAAAAATAATCATAAGAGTCAAAAAAATTCAAAATATTCAATTCAATAGCCGAAAAATTGTGCATTTTCATAAAAAAAATTAAAACTCGAATATCTCGAAAACGGTTAAGTTTAGGATGGGGGGTTCCATAGTGAAATCATTCAGAAATGATGTGTACTACACGCCCTTAACGGATCTAGGTCGACTTTTCCTGTAACCCTGTATATTAAAATATAATTTCAAAAAAACACGATTTACCAAAAAAAAAACCGAGTACAGCTCCGTCACCCAGGTACTGTATAGAAATTGACCATGATTTTCTACAACCTCAGATTATAAGTAGTTTTAGAGGCAGCGTGGCGGCATGGCGGAGGCTTATATTTTAAATGTCTAATTAACTAGATGATTAAATCTTTTACTCCCGCGGGAACTTTCTTCATTTTCCGGAATTAAAAGTAGCTTATGTTCTTTTCCGAGATGAAACCTACCTCAAAATCGGTTGAAAAGATGGGCCGTTAAAGCGTAGCAGAGAGCCAGACAATTTAAACACACTTTCGTATTTATAATATTATTATGGCTATATGAGTAGTTTTTCATTCCCGCGGGAACTCTTTAATTTTCCGGTATAAAAAATGACCTTTCCTGGGATACAACCAATCCCTGTACCAAATTTCATCAAAATCGGTTCAACAGATGAGCCGTGAAAGCGAAGCAGACAGGCAAACAGATACACTTTCGCATTTAAAATATTAAGTATGGATATAAAGTACATTCGTCTTACATTCTGTAAATAACAATATAGCCTTCACAATTCACACCAAGCAGCGCCTTTAGGTTTAAATGACCCACAGTATTAATGTAGTGGAAATATCACGCCCTCGTTCGACGATCCCTAGTGGTGGAGGAATGATGGACGAACTGCCAATGATAAAAATTAGCGGGAGTTTCCGGGTTCAATCCCCGGCAGAGACAATGTGAGATTTTATTAAATTCTCTCTAATGTGCTATGTGTGTGATAAGTGCTTCCTTATCCACTACGTATGTTTTTCTTCTTATTTTATAACATTTTGGTACTAAATAAATTTAAAAAAAAAAGAAAAAAAAGTACTCAATTATCGCCCGAACCGGGACTCGAACCCGGGACCTCGTCGGCCGCAGTCGGTCTTGCTAACCACTACCCAACGAGGCAGTCGAAATACATTTAGTTTTTACTAGCTGATGCGGTATCGCGGGCATCAGCTACTCGTAGTAAAAACAAAACGTATTTCGATAATAGCTTCGAAGATAAATAGAGAACCCTAGGTACAACGGTATCGTAGCATCTGAATTTAATTTGCATAATATTTCGTAGAGACGATCGAGATTCTTGTTATTGGACTACTTTAAATACCGATCCAGAATAAAAGTGGATTTGTAAGCCTGGAGGCCACGACTCGTTCGGTAGAGGTATTTTTATTCACTTTTTATGACATGCGTATGATTGTAGGCACGTGTAATGGAAAGCAATGATATATTTGTGGTATGTAGTTTGCCATTAAAATTATTTATGATCATCGTAAATCTATCCATATTTGAAATAGACTAGCACGAAATTATTATAATTTTAAGAACCAGAAGTGGATTAAAGGTAAAAAAAATTGATAAAAGCAATTGACAAACCAATCCTTATTCAACTGAACAATTTTAACAAATTCAAACAGAAACTAATAAAAATGAAACAGGGCTCTTAGACAACGATGTTGGACGAGACAAGGAACTCGTAGAGCCATCAGCAAATAAAATAAATCCATTATAAAACGAAAATAGACCCGTTTTTCTTTTCAAGTCAAGTAATTTCTTTATAATAACAGCTATAGGTACAAATGTTCTGCGCTTACTTAATAACTGCTCTTTCATGCATTTATTTATTGCATTAATCATTACATCATCCATTAATAACATTGCTAAGATTACTTATTATTATTAATGATTAGATGCTGCCCGCGACTTCGTCCGCGTGGATTAAGTTATTTGTATACCCGCGGGAACTCCTAAAGTTTCCTGCATAAAAAGTAGCCTATGTCCTTCCCCGGGATACAAACTATCCCTATACCAAATTTCAACAAAATCGGTTGAACAGATGGGTCGTGAAAGCGTAGCAGACAGACAGACGGACAGACGGACAGATGGATAGACGGACAGACAGGCAGTCACATTTTCGCATTTATAACATTAATATGGATTACACTCATTAATTACTAGATGATGTCCCAGGATTTTTCTGCGTGGATTTAGGTGGATTTTTCTGCTTTTGGTCGGAATTGTTCTTCGGCCCCTCTGAGGTCCACCAGAAAAATCAGATTTCCTATGGAAATTCTATTCCGCGATTTAAAAAAAAATATCATTAAATTAGTAAATCAGAAAGGTAACAGAAAATAAGCACAGTTTAGCATCCATACTTATATACTTATTTTATCATACTAATATTACAAATGCGAAAGTGTGTTTGTTTGTTGGTTGGTCCTTCAATCACGCCGCAACAGAGCAACGGATCGACGTGGTTTTTAGCATGGGTATAGTTTAGGACCTGGAGAGTGACATAGGCTTCTTTTTATCCCGGAAAATTAAGGGGTTCCCGTGGGAATCAAAAAAACTTAAACCACGCAGACGAAGTCGAAGGCATCAGCTAGTTATTAATACTATAAATGCGAAAGTGTGTCTGTCTGCTTTAACGGTCCATCTTTTCCACCGACTGGATGATGGATTAAGCCCGTTATTCATTGTTCCTATATTTTTTTTGTATAATAATCCAAAAAATATATGATTGCGTTGTACTATTAGATTTTGTCTCTGACAGACTGTAGCAAAGTAAGTTTGTTGTAGTAAGTAGGGTTTATGGGGATTATGCTACGTATAACGTACCTAATACAAAGATTGTTATAACAAGATCTGCATGAACACCGCTTGGCAATCATACAGTAAGGAACAAAATACGAATAATGTAATGTTATAGTAGAATATCAACAAAAGGCAGGCCATTTGATTTCAAGTGACACTACCGTCAAATTCAAATTCAAAAACATTATGCATCTGAGAACCACCCGTAATCATTGAAATCATAAATTATTTCTTTTTCAAAATTGTGGGTAATAACAGTTGTTTAAGTAGAAACTTCCCGTACACAATCTTCTGTCACAGACAGTGTGCAAAGTGTGTGTTTCTTTATTGTGTTTAATTTAGTGTGTGTTATTTAGAATTTCTTTACAACATAATAATATAAAAAATGTAATTCAAAAAGTGTCTCCTGGCTTTTGAGTAATTTGCATATCTTTCAAATGAATGGTTCGAATATTGTAGTTTTGGAAAAACAATTATCGAGCAAGTGGCAGAGAATGATGGTTTTGTTTGAGACCGATGTCAAGAATACGATTTGTGAATATGGTAGATACTTAGAACTTAGTACATATATGGTACTTTTCCTGTTCTAAAATCAACAACCAGACAAACAGTCTACCGGTTCCGGTAGGTCATTATAAAATGCACAGTTGTATGAACATGAGTTCGTCCACAAAGCGCAAGGGCGTTGTCTCACTGTATGGTGTTTGCGCTGTGGCATAATTCCCGGTGCACCAAATAACAAAGCTTTCAACTGAAAGGCCTTTGTGCTCGTAAGTATGTTTCGTTTGCCTTTTATGTACAGTTTACTTTACCTATATTTTTTCTCTAGTATATAAAAGACAGAAATTAACTATATTCTGAAGTACGCGCGCGAGATGAATGCAGAGCTTTTGTATGTGTCACCATACATTAGCTCTGCATTCAACTCGGGCGCGAACTGTTCAACTACATATTTTATTGTTATAAATTCGTAAGTGTGTGCCTGTGTGTCTGTTATGCGACGTTCCAGAAATTGGTATTAAATGACTTGACCGGTGGAACTATGGCAGCTTGCCTAGGTGTCAAAAATCAATGTTCAGCAATGATTTCTTTATTATTGTAATTGTAATATTTCACTGTTTTCAGATAAAAAAGTTTCAGGAGTCTGAAGGCTCGGAAAACTGCGAAAATGAACAAAAAAGTTTCACCAAAAGACTAAGAAAAGAAAAGTGGGAAAGCATCCCACATTAGATGGCGCTATTTATTGTGTTGAGCGAGTCTAAAAAAATATTTTCAAGTATTATTTCTTTATTGTAAGTGTTATTATTGTAAGTGTTATATTTTATAGTTTTCAAATAAAAAAGTATCAGGAGTCTGAAGGCTCTGAAAACTGAGAAAATAAATAAAAAAGTTTCACCAAAAACTGCTTTCCCACACTAGATGGCGCTAGTTATTGTGGTGAGTCTAGAAAATATTTTTAAGTATTGCTCACTACTTTTGGTTAACAAGTTCAACTATTCGACCACAGATAGCGGCATATGCAATGTGAAAGGGCGTTCCTTTAAACGCAGTATTTCAAAATGCTTTGTTCGATCTATTAGTTTGAGACTTGTCAAAAAATAAAAATAATTATAAACAAAACATACATTTCCTTTTCATTACTATTTAATTGATCAAAAATAAATCATTCATAATATAATGACTAAGGTACTTAAATGGTATTCATGTAGGGTTACAAGATTATTATTAGGCATGGATATAATGGAACGTCAAAATGGAGTAGTGCTTAAAGAGGAAAGCGGACGCTCAAGATTTAAACAATAAACGTACTGTTTTTTTTTATCATTTGAACCCTGACCTTATTTGGAATAATAAATCCATAATAATTTCGTTTTGAATTTTTAAACCTTACTGTAAAAACGGAAATCCTGTGCATTGTCCCGAATCGGAGGGCAATTACTGGTCATGTCCTTTAACACTTTACCATGTTTGTACTCTATTTAAAATTGCACGAGTAGGTACATATTTACAATGTGTAAACGCATCACGAGAGATTTAATCCAATTAGTTAATTACTAGCTAATACCCGCGACTTCGTCCGTGTGGATTGAGGTTTTTCGGTTCCCACGGGAACTCTTTAATTTTCCGGGATAAAAAGTAGCCTATGAGTTATTCTAGACTAAAATCTATCTCTGTGCCAAATTTCATCCAAATCTGTTCAACCTTTCGGGCGTGATTGAGTAACAAACATCCATCCATACATCCATCCATACATCCATCCATCCAAACTTTCGCATTTATAATATCTATTTGATTATCGCACTGGACTGAACTTGAAAACTTAATTTTAAAATATTAATTAGATTAGAGCTAGACTGCTATCGTGGCCTCTAAATCGAGACCTAACCACCAAAGATCTACCTATCTATCGAATTAATCGAATGAAAACATAAAATGAGTCAAATTCATATTATAGGTAACAAAAATACCATGCTTGCGCCTTGCAGTCTGCTACGCTTTCACAGCCCATCTGTTGAACTGATATTGACGAAACTTGGTACAGAGGTAGTTTGCATCCCCAGGAAGTCACATCGTAAAACTGGACACCACTTGAGATTACTGTCAAGGGCCGAATTATTGGATGGAAGCGTTACTTTGCGGAAGTCCATGATAATGAAGGAAGTAGAAGTTTAATTCGCTATAATCCGCCACACCGCACTGCACTATGCACGATTGTAAAATTGTACAATCGTGCATTGTCGAGTCTTCATCTCCTGAAGATACTCCGGTATCGGTCTGAAAAGTACGTTGAGAATAATCCAGAAAGTTTCTGTGGTGTGGTGAATATCGCAAGACACACACTTGACACAGATTTATCTATTGTGGCGAATTATAGCGAATTAAACTTCTAGTTCCATCATTAAAAAGGCTGAATTGTCGAGAAATAAGTTACTAGAAAATTTCTACGGTTGACAAATTTAATCCAGGAATTATTTCGTTCAGTCTAAATGGTAATAAAACGAATGGATTACATAAAGTTAACCGTTTCACAAAGTTACGAGTAAATCCAACATTGCCCGCCATTCCGTGTCGACATCTACGACAAACGTATTTACATAAGCCCAATTTCAGTTGAGGAATTTAAATGATGAGCCGGTTAAGTCGAGGGTACACTCTGGGTCCTATTCGTTAATCTTTTTTGTCACTAGTTAATGCCCGCAATTTCGTCCGCATGGACTTTGGGACTTCTTCCCAGGATAAATTTATATAATATATGAAACTGAATAAATGACCGTCAAACTGTCAATATATTTGAAGATCTCTCTCGTTTCTACTGTCTTAAGTCTCACTTAACATCTCATTTACTTTTGTAATATGGAGATTTTTTAACCTAATTTTTTTACATTTCCGTTCCATTTTTCAATCATTTTCTTTCATACAAACCTTTTCCTGACAATTATAAACAATAAAAAAAGAATTATCCTAATAGGTGCAGCCATTCTAAAGTGATGCGCTTAGATATATTCAGCAATTGATTTTACCATTGAAAATGGTTATCAGATGCAAATCGCCTAAGACGTTTTTTGGCCATAGCTCCGAGGGTTTTGTGAGGATCGAGAAATAGTACCAAGAGTTAAGGAATTTATCGAGACACATGTGAGCGTTTGAATTCGGCTGGTAACTTTTTTTGGAATATTGAAAAATGTAAAAAAGTTACTACTAAAAACCGACTTAAGAAAAAATGAAAAAAGTTTCTTATGGTATTAATTTAGCTACAAAATGGCGAAAAATTTTGAAAGTCAGTTATTAATTGTGACCTGTAGGTGGTCCCATTAGATTTGGAATTGTAGAAAAACGAGTATTTCGCTATATAAAAAGTGATGTAGCTTCTATGATTAAGTCAGTGACGTGCAGTTCATAGAGGCATACAAGCACTGCTTACCCAAAGGGATATACGTCAATGCTCATTTTTCATCAAAACAGCTAGTAAATAGAATTCTTAGTATTCTGACTAACGAATGCCTACCCTAGCTTCAAAGCCTGTGCACGCCACTGGATTAAGTATTGACTGATCGTCACGGTAATTGTGTTATAAGATGCGGACGCAGACGAAAAGTGCATTTGAGTTGAAATTTAAAAAATCGGTTATAAAATTTTTGAAATTTTTTGGTTGTAGTACTTGTAAGTGATGTACTTAGTTGTGTAATTTTAGGGAAGCAAATCTCAATAAAAATTTCTTTTTATTCAACTTGTAAAGTTGTTAGTCAAAATATTTTCTTTTTTGTAAATTTTTGTATTCATTTTCAATGCTCCGATTCTTGCGGGGACTGCGAAAGCAGTGAATTTGTATATAAACATATAAGAAGATAAGTTGGAGCATTTACAGGTCCAAATCTTGTTCTCACAAAGAGCGATAGAAGAATAGATTAATGCTATTTTAGCTAGAATATAATAATATAATTGTATCATCACTTACTTAACTTGTAGTGGATAAAAAAGAGCTGGGAAGCGCTGGAATCAAGTGGCCCAAAATCGTGTTCTTTGGAGATCGTGTTCTTTCTCAGGCGACTTTCATCCAGCTGTGGAATGTCGATAGCGATACCTCCCTCGGGCATACACTAAACACTAATAGGAATAGGTGCGCAGTCATTTATTTTATTCACTACAAGTTAGCCCTTGCTGCGATCTCACTTGACGGTAAGTGATGATGCAGTGTAAAATGGTAGCGGGCTAACCTGTTTGAGGTATAGCAGTATTATTAGTATAGGCTCTACACGGCATCGTACCAGAGTGCTAAATCGCTTGGCAGCACGTCTTTGCCGGTAGGGTAGCCACGGCCAAAGCCTCCCACCAGGCCAGACCACAGTTGATCATTGACTCTTCCAGGGATCGAGCCCGAGACCTCTCATGTTAAGGCAACAGGTGAGCAACATGCCTAATCCCTACGCCATCTAACGTGGATTCATTTGGGAGGTTAAATGTGATTATAGGTTCAGTGAGCGTCAAACTTCGTGTATAATAAGCGGTTAATTACACGTTGTTGTCTTTGAGACGTGTTATTCACTGCTGAGGGTCTTTACCCCAGCGACATTGATATCGTTAGCCCTTAACGGCGATCTCACCCTGTGATACGTGATGAGGCAGTCTAAGATGGTAGCGAGATGACTTTTTAGGGGTAATATGGCAGTTAGACTATTGTACAGGAACGCTAAATCGCTTGGCACTACCAAAACCTCCCAAGTCCCACCAGACCAGACCAGAGAAAATTCGAAACGCTTTTATAATAACATAGTACAAAAGAGTTTCTGGATTTGTCTTGTCTTTGAAGACTTTGTTAGACAGCATCTATTTATGTTAAGTCGAGGTTATTATACTATTGATGATTCTCTCGATGACAAAGTTGCATGGAAGCAACCGGCTTCGAATCCAGCAACCCGCAAGTCAGCGTAATACTTGTTACGTAACGTATGTAATGTATATTATTTACATTTTTCTGTTTATGAAAAGAGCAACTGCTGAGTTTCTTGCCAGTTCTACTTAGTATAACAGCTTTCCGAACCGGTTGTAGATTCTTGCGACTTATCGTAAATGGCACATAAAGGACAACTTGTCCTACGTGAAATAAATAATTTCATTTTCTAAACTATAAATTCCTGAATTATCCCTGTCCGGGATTAAACCCGGGTCTTCCTGCTTATAAAAAACGCCAAGGACTACGCAAAGGACGCAACTACGCCAGGAAGGTCGTCAAAAATACTTGTTCAACGAACCGATTTTTAAATCCTTCGCCACCAAAAATTCGCACGTAGATTTACTTAACTCAACTCAAATTAAATAAGCCAAATATTGGCCGAAATCGTTATCTTTGGCCAACAAAGCCCGCCCAATTATGCAAAATCAAAATCATTTTGTATTCATTGGCCAACTGATGTTTGAAAATGTGCTTTATGCTGAACAGGTTAAGATGATTTTCTATTTGCACGCTGAAAGAATGTTTCTAATTAGAAACTTCGTGACGGGAATAAATTGACAGCTAAATGACATAATTGTAGACAACCAAATCTGTAAATCTTTCAACGTGGCAAAATAGAAGTGTACACCTGCAGAGGTAATGAAGTCAAAAAAGAAATATTACAATTTTTGAAGTGAAACTACTTTAGGATCATTGTGATTTGAAAATTCGATAAATCGATAAAACGACATCAAATAGAAACCTTCAGAAATTAGACTACGAGAGAATGAGATTTATGTCAATGTACAAGTATAGAATACAAGGAAGGCTTTAATTATAACTAATTTTATAGGCTACTTACCCTGTGACAGAATGAGATAGAATACAAGTTATATTTACCTCATTCTCTAGTAGAATCCTCCTTCTAATTTCTGAAGTTTCACTACTGCCGGCACATAGACACTTTTTTATTTTTTTTACTTAAATTTAAATACTAAAATCGACCGGCATGCCCCGGCTTCGCACGGGTGGGCTTAACATACATGTAGACACAGCTACCATTCGTTACCCGTGCTACTACCAGTCTTACTATAGTAACTATAACAACACATCATCTATTATCTATACTTATATTATAAATGCGAAAGTTTGGATGGACGGATGGATGGATGGATCTGATCTGGATCAAAATTAGCACAGACATAGATTAATAAGTCTGTAATAACAAATAGGTTGCTTTTTATCCCGGAAAATTATAAAGGATTCCCGTGGGAGCCTAATAACCTCAATCCACGCGTAAGAAGTCGCGGGTATCAGCCGGTACATACGGTACCTACGGGGTCAAGAACATCATACAAAATGCTCTTCCACCATTGTGTTCAATAGTGGAAGAGCATGTATATATGCAACTAGCGGCCCGTCCCGGCTTCGCACGGGTAGACATAAATAGGTACAGATATCGTCGAAAGAGAGAACTTAAGAACAAAATTCAAGTTCATTTCTAAGACGCAAAGATAGAATCACTCATTATTTATTACGGAAATGACATCCATAAACACGTATTACGTCCACACAATACACAAAGAAATAAACACTCTATTTTTGGGTAATAATAGAGTCTATATTCATTTATAAAGCTGTAAAAGTAAATGGTCTAAGGAAATCTCTACAGCAAAACAATAACAGTTTCCTTGAGGAGATTAGGTGATAATTGGGTGGTAAAATACAGAAAACTACTGTATTATAGCCCGGAAAGTGTGCTATTTCATTACTTGCCCTTGGTAAAACGTGTTCGCACATTTAATAAGTGATAATAGATTAAGGATAGCAAACACGATATCAGAACATGATCAGAACATAATGTTCCTAATGCGCGTTTTCACTAACAATGCATTAATATTAGGGTATACCGAAGACCGATAGGTGACAGTTTTTCAAGTACAATTATCAAGGTTGACCTAATGGTCTTATGCCCGTTTTCACAAGCAATGCCTAAATGTTAAGAAACATCTTAACCCATTAGATGACAGTATATTTAATGAAAAATTAAAAGTTATACCTAGTCCTTTGACTAAATTTCTAAAGACCTAGTCCCGAAGTTTTAGGGAACACCTAAGTTTTCTTCTAAAAAGCATCAGACGTTCCCTATAACTGCGGCAATGTTGGTGAAAACGGACATCCTAAATTTGAAAAATGTTTTTTATGCATAACCCGACTTGGGTTATCTTTGCCTAAGCATCATACAAAATGCTCTTCCACCATTGTGTTCAATAGTAGAAGAGCATGTATATATGCAACTAGCGGCCCGTCCCGGCTTCGCACGGGTAGACATAAATAGGTACAGATATTTAAGTTATAAGCATGCTAATTAAAACGACAATGAATCACTAAATTAGAAAAAAATTGTATGCTTATTTTAAAGCCTCCCTGTACACAACGTTGGCTGTGGTATTTGTAGGTGGCAACAAAACGTATTGATTTTCAGGAGATCCTACTCGAGAAAGTGCCACATACAATTGCCCGTGGGAAAAGCACTTCCTTAAGTCGATACCAACTATGGAAAAAGTTTGTCCCTGGGATTTATTTATTGTTAGGGCAAAGGATATTTTTAAAGGAAACTGTAACCTTTTAAAAGATATGGGCAAATCAATTGGTATCATCGGGATCCGCGGAACTTGTGCGAGCTGACCGGCCGCGGGACCCGTAATGATAGTTGCTACAATCACATTATCTCTTAATTCTTTGATCAATCCTTCTCCCGCACTGCCCCTCTCACGAAGAGTTAGTTACTCGATGCGCTGCGTGGCGGCCGCCGCCGGCATGTATTTTTATTTTAATTTCATGATATCTTTTGAATGGAATGTCCGATTTCAATAATTCAAAAAGTAATCATCAGGTATTGAGACAGTCTTGAATATTAAATTATTTATTTGGATAAAAATTTATAAATGGTATGGATAACACGGTCTGATTTTGATCGGCATTTCTATCAATTTGTTAAATGTAAAAAAGTAGTTATAGTAGCGACCATGTGTCTAACTACAATAGTTACATCACTTATACACTTAGAGACACATGGTCTCGCGAAGTTTTTTGTAGATATTGATATATTCTATAATATTGTCGAACATTTTTTGTCCTATCATTAATACTCTTCGCAGCGTATGCGATGAAAGACATTTTATGGCTAATTTTTTTACACCTTCGGTTGGTTTTAATAGGAATTTCTAAAGATTTCTATAGTAATCTAGTACTAAATATAGCCTATGTTACTCAGTGATAATGTAGCTTTCTAATGAAAAAAGAATTATTAAAATCGGTCCAGTACTTTTTGAGTTTATTCGTTACATACAAAAATACAAAAATACAAATCTTTCCTCTTTATAATATTAGTGTAGATAGCGGAGCAGCACTAGGTATAAATAAAAAGATAATAATATTACTAGTGGTTCGCCCCGAACTGAGACCTCGCGGTATCCATAAGAAAGTTTTGACTATATTACTGTAATAGTTAACGTTTGACGCAAAAGAGCTAAAGAGTTATTGGAGAAACGAATAAACTTTTACAGAGCGCCATCTATTGACATCGTTGTGAAGTTCTGTTAAAAATACAGTAGCTCATTAAAAATTGAATAAGTTCGTTTCCTTATAATATTTATCTTATTTTAGTATTTGTTGTTCAAAGATATAATTCAAATAATTGATCAAGTTTCCGGCTCAGCCTATCAGAAAATTGAGAGTTCTGAGGTCAACTTTGGACGTTAGAATATCTCCACATTGAAAGGCCCCCATTTCGTTAATTTTAGGAGAAAAATTATAAAAATATATATTTTTGTACTCTATTCCTAATTATCTTTAAAATGATATACCGCAACCGTATGTAACGCTATAAAAATATTTTACTTTGCATTCGCTTCTATGAGAGCCCCCCTGAAATAAAGTACACATATTTGACACAATTTGTCCTATGTAAAATAAATAAATCATTTATCATTTAAATGTAGCCTTTGTGCTAATTCAGGTCCTAAGCTCCCTACGACGACCTCCCTGGCACAGTGTTGGGCACCGTTGCCTTAACTTGGGAGGTGTTGGGTTCGATACTCGTCAGGGTTCAATTTGGGAATTTATAATTTCTGAATTTTCCCTGGTCTGTCATGGCGGGAGCCTTCAGCCGTGGCTAGTTTCCACCCTACCGGCAAACACGTGCCGCTAAGTTCTTTAGCGTTCCGGTACGATGCCGTGTAGAAACTGACGAGGGGTATGGGTTTAATATATCTGCCATACCCTTAACAGGTTAGCCCGCTACCATCTTAGACTGCATCATCACTTACCATTCGGTGAGATTGCAGTCAAGGGCTAACTTGTAATGGATATTTTTTTTAAATGCTTAAGTTCTGGAGGCACCATGTTAACATTCTGTGTGGCACAATGCGGTGAACAAAAGTTTTTCTTTCATTCGTTTGCGATTCTTTCTATATTCACTCATGACGTTTTCCTTCACTGTGATTGAACCCCCGACCATCTAGCCCTTTAAACCACTAGGCCATCACCGCACTAGACAAACACTAAACATTTATCGAGTCTCGAAAACATTCGGCAAAGTTTCAAATAAGGCTTCAACCGCAACTTTTTCAACTTAATAACTTATTCCTTTGCGAGTGCCGAAGTTGGAACGGTGAAATTATTTTCACTGACTGAAACTTAATCCTGGTCAGGGTTCCCACAAATGATTAATTACAACTGTAAAGGGGTTTTTTTACCAACTACAAGTAGCCCTTGATTGCGATCTCATCTTATCTCTGATGATGCAGGCTTTCCTAGCCTGTTAGGGGTATGGTAGTTATATTAAACTCATACCCATAATCGGTTTCTACACGGCATCGTACCGGAACGCTAAAGAACTTAGCGGCACGTGTTTGCCGGTAGGGTGGAAACTAGCCACGGCTGAAGGCTCCCACCAGGAAATTATAAATTCCTAAATTGACTCTGCCGGTGATCGAACCCAGGACCTCCCACATTAAGACAATAGAGCTCAACGCTGCGCCAGGGAGGTCATCACAAAGGTCAAGGTGATTTGGCCCCAATGAAGAAGCATAGCGTAGCGGCAAGTATTCTTAGTGTATTTATTGATTGACATTGACATGTAAATTACTACAAGAATTTTATTGGAATGCAAAATAAATGAATATGAATATGCAAATTACGTCGATTGTTATTATAAATGACGTATCAGTTCCTCAAAAAAAATCGAGAAATTACCCGTTTGTCCCACGTGAGCGATAAACACGACACCACGACTGGACGCTACACGACAGCATCAAAAAGTGTCACCCTTAAAGTGGCCTACGTTATCGCGTAGACAGTTAAGTTTGTCGTTTTCTATGTTATTGTATCGTCCCGTAAGACTACGGGTTATACCACAGGATAGGTAATAGTACAATGTAGTTATATTTCTAGCACTGTATCAACTCTTTGAAAAGCAAATTCTATGAAGAGCTGGCCAGAAGAAAGTCACTATAAGTACTTTTATTCGAAATCCATCGTACAACTCGATAATTAGATTTGTAACGTAGAAAGGTGGCAGCCCTATCCCAGCTAGGGTTTCCAGTCACGCAGCCTTCCCCGCCTCAGTGCTTAGCGAGCTGCGATGAATGAGAATGAGCTTACAACTGGGAAACCCGAAAAACTAATCCATCCCTCCACCGCCGACAACATACTAGTAATAAAAAATCATACTTACTGTACTTATATTTTTATCACAACTTAGGTTGGACGTAAAGGCGTGGAATATTTACTAATAAAAGAGAATGGGAAGACGCGCCGTTTTTAAAGCGGGTTTTAGATAAAGATTGCTAGTTTTGACTACACAAGCCCCTAAAGCGACACGGTACGTAGGTGCACTACTACATAATTGTGCAATGAATGCATGCCGTTACGTGCCGCGTCTCTGTCGAGTGTAGTGGGGTTAGGCCTTTACTGAGCTCGTTGTCGGTGATACACATAAAACCAAGCTATTTAGGTCTTCTAGGTCTTTTTAATGCGTAATTACAGAGCACAAGTGCGTGCGCAAACACAGGCGCGCTCTGTGTTCCGTTACTCACATAGCCCGATGGGATGCGACACGACCGGATAGAGATCAGGCCAAGGCCTTTTACGTGCTCTCTGAAGCACAGGGATAAATCACCGCCAAATTTTAAAGACTGGGGGCTAGTTTTGAGGTTTTGAGGTTAGTCAGAAAATTCCAATCCTTAATTATCACCCAGGAATCAAACCGGAGACCTAGTCATCCGCAGTCGAACACGCTAACCACTCGGCCAACAAAGCAGTTGAGAGCTGTTTAGCAAAGTCATCAATTACCATCTCATTAAAGTCTTATGACCAAGTCTCAACAAGCTAATAAACCTCTGAAAAGTCCATCTCAATAACAGAATCTCGTCGTGTGGAAAATAAAGAAAATAAGCCAGACAAGAGTGTGTTGGGCCACGCTTAAGGTAGGGTTCTGTAATCATGCCAATACAGAACACATATTTTGGGTGATTCCTTAAAGAGTGAATAGGTACCTACAGACGTAATTTTGATAGAAATATCAGCTATTGAAATTCTGTATTAATCTATTTGGAATCGAAACCTTTTATCGGCGTATACTTATTATCATTAATTTTATAGTCAACTAGCTGATGCCCGCGACTCCGTCCGCGTGGATTGAGGTGTTTTAGGGATATGAAAAATAGATAGTAGCCGATTCTCAAACCTACTGAATATGCATATAAAATTTCATAAAAATCGGTCAAGCCGTTTCAGAGGAGTATAGTAACTAACATTGTGACACGAGAATTTTATATATAAGATGATTTATGCGGACGGACTTGAGAACTTGAACTAACTTGACTAATTCACATAATGGCAGGGGTTTACTTGGGATGATTATGCACACATTATCATCCCAAGTAAGCCCCTGCCATTATGTGATGAATGGAATGACGACACGATCCGCAGTAATAAGGAATAAGGACGCAGAGAGAGAAATAATCAAAAATTACCTCTGTACCAAATTTGACTTAATTTGGTACAGAGGTAATTTGCATCCCGGGGAACGACATAGGCTACTATTTATCCCGGGAAATTAAGGAGTCCCCGCGGGAATAAAAGACTTGCAGATGAAGTTTTTCATAAAATGGCAATTCATAAAGACTGAAAGACGTCTACGATAAAAGCATGTCAACAAGTCAAATGTCAACAGAACCCTAAAACCGATTTTCCGCATCGCAGCAACTGCCACCTCGGTTCGAAAAGTTTTAAAAAAGTTTAATCGATTTACAACTCTAGTACTTTGGCAGTTGAATCGATAAACTTCTGCAGTCGATTCCAAAAACGAGATAAAGTTACACGACAAAAATATCACTTCATATTCACGTTTATTATCTAATAGCTATTGGCCGCGACTTCGTCGCCGTGGACTACACCAAACCCCTCTTTTACCGCCTTAGGGGTTAAATTTTCGAAAATCCTTTCTCAGCGGATGTCTACGTTAAAATAGCTATTTATTTGTATGGCACATTTCAGCTCGATCCGTCAGTCAGTCACCTTTTTATAACAAAATTCCACAACCTATTTTAAACTTGCCTTTACACAAGTTTAAGAAGTCCAATAAAAGGATGCTTCTGAAAAATGCTTATTATACCGTTGAAGATTACGTAAATGACAAAGAAGCATGGATTTGACTCGCTCCAACAATGCTAAGGATAGCGGTTACTACAAATTAATGAAATTGTAAATTAATTGTTTCAAAAGAGCAACCGCCGAGTTTCTTGCTGGTTCTTCACGGTAGGAATGGCATTCCGAACCAGTGGTTGATTCACTGGACGATTCAAAACATTTGAAATTAGTTTTTTTTCCTTTTATATTTATTTAGATTCACTTCAGGACTAGTCGATCCGACCCGGCTTTGCTCGGGTCGATCGGCTATCGCGTCAATCAATAGACAAGACAACACTGGTGCGGAAAGTTCGAAAATCTTCTGAGAAGAGCCGGCAAGAAACTCGATGCTCTTTTCATAAAATTAAAAATTTTGGAATATATGTAAATAATATACACAAAGCTGACGCCCGCGACTTTGTCCACGTGGATTGAGGTTTTATGGTTCCTGCGGGAATTCTGTAATTTTCCTGGATAAAAAGTATCTTATGTGTTATTCCAGGCTAAAATCTATCTCTGTGCTAATTTCATTCAGATCCGTTCAGCCGTTCTAGCGTGATTAAGTAACAAACATACATCCATACATCCAAACTTTCGCATTTATAATATTATTCAAACTAGGTAGCTTCTTCATTGTGCCAAATTTTGTAATATATGTTTCTTTTTCGCTAAAGCGGCCAAAATATATTGAGAGTTCATTATTTATCTTTGCTGTACAAACACTGTGATATAGAGTTGGGAGGCTTCCAAGGTCAAACAGGGAAGGAATAACATGAGATATTTAGGGTGACTCGTTAAGCTGGAAACATGGCCAAAGTTTTGTATTATATTAGGTGGAGTGGATTTGACGATCTCCCTGGCGCAGTGTTGAGCGCTGTTACTTTAATGTGCGAAGGTCCCAGGCTCGATTGCCAGCAAGCAGAGGCGGCGTAAGACGTGGGCGACGTAGACCACCTTGCGGTCCAAGGGGCCTCGTGCCTCGAAGTTATAAGTTTTTTTAAATCTACACTGAGAAAATTACAAAGTAATTTTTACTATGCAAAGTAATTTTTACTATGCAAGGTGAAAAGTACTAAGTTACTTGGTTAAAAGTACCAAGTTACTTGGTAAAACGTACCAAGTACCTTGGTATTAAAGTTTGCTTGGTAGTTTTTATCGAGTATACTTGGTACTTTTAACCAGAAAAACTTAGTACTTTTTACCTTTGTTTGCATAGTAAAAAGTACAATGTAATTTTCTCAGTGTAGCTGCCAATTTTTTCTCTCAACAAAATCCCTCCTCTTGCGTCATCCATCAGGGGGCCTCGCAAAATGTATTTAGCCCACATCAAATTTAGGTCTTGCCCCGCCCCTGCCAGCAGGATCAATTTAGAAATTGTTAAATTTGAGTTTTCTCTCTGGTCTGGCCTAGTGGAAGACTGCGGCCGTGGCTAGTTACCACTCTACCGGCAATAACATGGCGCCAAGCGATTTAGCTTTCCGGTATGATGACGTGTAAGAACCGATTAGGGGTAAATTTGAAATGAGATTTATTTATTTGTGAAAATATTGGACACAAGATGTTTAAATTAGAATGTTCATTCAGCTAACCCCGACGTACGAATTTCTTCGAGTTACAATAATTCTAATTACTTAACATATTGCCAATCTGTATTTAATATATTTATACCAAACTACCTCATCACTTGCCATCAAGGGCTAATTTGCAAAATTAAAAAAAACTAATTGTACACGAAGAAGGCAGGAACACCTAAAATAAAAATTCTAAACTCTTTATTTGCAGAAACATTCTTCACAATGAGATGTTATTTGTTAGTTTTCAGTAAAAATGTTTCACCTTATAATAAGGCATGCAAAATTACATATTTTGTTTATATTATTAATTATTTGGAATTTAAGAATTCATCTATTGTGTAGAAGTACCTCGCCGTAAGCCACCTTTGAAGTCTTGACTTAAATAGATTGAAAGTGAGTTTTCTAATTGCTTTGGGAATGTTATTGTATACTATAATAGATTTTACTGGACAGTTTCTTACTAGAATACGTAGAAGAACACGACGTAATTTCTTCTGAAGAAGATGGATAAAATTAACCCATATCCACAGTCTACGTAGTTAGATCAGTAATAGATATAATATCCCTGCGATCTCGCAAATCAGAAAGACTCAGCGGCGCCTGCAAGACGGCTACACACACACAGACACACACCTACAGTCGATACAGGCACAGCCTTCACACACACAAGCAAACACACGGCCTCAATCGTTTCGCTTACAGGACGAAACTGTGATATAGCCCAAAGAATGTATTCACTGAGGGTAGGAGAATGAAGGTCAAAGTAGTTACTTTGGAGAATGGTCGTGTAAACAAGTAAATCTTTTGTACTTTTGTAACACTACTTTTGTACTTTTGTAACACTACTTTTGTAGGTACTTTTGACGACCTCCGTGGCGCAGGGAGGACCCAGGTTCGATCCCCGGCAGGGTCAATTTGGAAATTTATAATTTCTGAATACTCTCTGGTCTTGCCTGGTGGGAGGCTTTGGCCGTGGCTAGTTACCACCCTACCGGCAAAGACGTACTACTAAGCTATTTAGCGTTCCGATACTATGTCATGTAGAAACCGATTAGGGGATGGGTTTAATATATCTGCCATACCCCTAAATGTTAGCTCACTACCATCCTAGACTGCATCATCACTTACCATCAGGTGAGATCGCAGTCAAGGACTAACTTGTAGTTGATTAAAAAAAACACTGCCTAGATGCCCCGGCTTCGATCGGGTAAAAATCTCACCTCAAACCATCGCTGGCCCATAACTGAGCAGAGGCCCAATAGGGATGATAACTCAATCAAATCAACAACTCTTTATCAAACTTAAAAACGCGTATGTATGGAAGTTTGTATGAAATATATAGTTGTGACGTCATCAAATTTTAACGCATTCTATATCCATAGTTTAAAATTGTTATCAAACTTAAAACTAACCGAGGATGTGAATTTTAGGTCTTTTGGATCCTTTCATCATCCCTATTGTCTATGTAAATCTTATAATCATATTTTAAGAACCTAAAACGTATTACTCGAACTGTTCAAGGAGTTCATACAACGTACTATTACCTATTCTGTGTTCACATGCTTTCAGTTTTCCTTACTATTTATTACTAGCTGACCCACCCCGATTTTGTTTGATTGAAATGTTCTAAAAGTCTTTCAGATAGATCTCTAAAAAGAAAACATGCCAAGCTGAATCTTAGCCGATTTTTTTAGTATTTAGTAAACTGGGTCACGTTATAGAAAAAATCCCGTCAAGTGCAAGCCAGACTCGTACACAAAGGGTTCCGTACCACCACACAATGTAAATTATTTTACGAAATGACAAGAAAGATACGTCATAACAACTCGTAATCAGCTGTGAAATAACTGGCTTGCGTATGGCGCTAAACGGGTAGCGCCTGACAAACAAATCGACATCCAATGAATATGGTTAACGATTTTTTTCCTATACCTGTGCTGTGAGACCTTGCGTCTTACCAAATTTCATGATTCTATCTCAACGGTGAGTACTCTTTAGGTTTTGGTTTATTTACGGGTGTCAATATGATGTTACGGCCGTAAGTAACTTTTGATTGCGTTGACTTTGAAGCATGATTTTTTTACAGTTCCACAAACCTAAGTATTTTATATTAATTTCAACAGTTGACAGACGAATAACGAAGTGATCCTAAGGGTTCCTTCTTTCCTCTTATATTTTGTATTTTATATGCGTGAATATTTTTTGATCTTCGGAGATTTTAAGTCAATTTTTATTACGGTATCGTACTACCGTAATAAAAATTTACCTAAAATCTCCGAAGATCAAAAAATATTCACGCATATAAAATACAAAATATAAGAGACACGTGAGGGAGTCGTGAGTTGGTGTGATTGAGCCTATTGCCATATCACTTCACATTCAGCGCTGGCTGCGGGGATGGAAAAGTGAAATTATTTTGTCTACTTTTTGATTTTATATTCGTTTTTTTACATACAACAACCTACTTTTATTGCTTACTTCTCAACATAACATACATAGTTCAACGAGTCTCAAAGTTAAAGTAAGGTACGGCAGTTATACAAAACCCTATACTAATATTATAAATGCGAAAGTTTGGAAGGTTGGATGGATGGATGTTTGTTACTCAATCATGCCAGAACGATAGTTTTAAATAACAAATAGGCTACTCTTTAAACCGAATTTTATCATTATTAATGAGTTCTCGCGGGATCCAAACAACCTTAACCGATGCGGACGAAGACGTAGCATCAGCTAGCAGGTTTCTACTTTCTACAGAGTATCGTACCAGAACGCTAAATCGCTTAGCGGTATGTCTTTTCTGGTATGGTGGTAACTAGCAACGGCCGCTGCCTCCCTCCAGACCAAACCAGAGAAAATTTCAGAAATTATAGCTTCCCAAATTGAGCCTGTCGGGAATCGAACCCGTGATTTACCACTGTGACAGAGAGGTCGTCAAAAAGTCTTGACTAGGTTAATGAGATTTGGTTATTTAAATTTTTAAACTACTCAATTTATAATTAAACACTTCAACTAGTTTATTGTATACTTAGTAGTGAAATTATAGCATGAAATGAAAAACAATAACGAAAAGCGGGCATAAATAAACCTCAAGTATACAAAAAAACTTTTGCGGCGCTCAAAATGGGGAATTCAGACCCATATTTCACTAGCACTCTGGCTACAACACGAATATTTCGGGCATTTCAAACCTAGCGACTATGATACGATTTTTCCGTAAAGTAGATAATTTATTCAGATGTTAATATCATAATCATAATCATTTATTTGCTGATTTTAGGTAAGTGCATAGCAAGTTGTTGCAACAATAATAGTATATAGATCCGAGCCACATTTTGCCTGAATCAGCCTCCTTCCTTCCTTATCCTTTTTTTCATTGCAGGTGCTAGATGACAATCATGCATTTATAAAGCATATACCCGTATATGCTTTATAAATGCATGATCTAGGTTGAAATGCACATAGGTAAGGTGCACTTGCTCCACTCCGCCGTATATTTAAAAAGGACTGAGTGATACATACTATATATAGTGTAAACAAGCAACACTTGACTTTTACTTAATGCTACGTCGTAGGCGTGGAACTACTAGCGAAATATAACAAAATTAAAAGTAGAGAAATCCCTTAGATAGATAGCTGTGGAAGGGAATGGAGAAGGACATAAGACATTGAGAACGGCTACCGACTGGTGCCTATGGGAATAAAATATGTTATAAACTTAATGTCAACCTCAGCACATAAAGACTCCACCTATTCATTAATTTGATTTTTAGGAATGCAAACTATCTCCGTATCAAAATTTCGTAAAAAAAGGTTAAATAAATAGATCGTGAAAAGGTCACAGTCAAACACTATCTCATTTACAATATTTGAATGGATTTCTAACTTGGAGTCAGATTTTCTAAATACATTTTCTTTTCTGTATTTTCAATATCGTATAGTATAAAGCTTTCACTTGTACATGAGGCATGCGAGCACTGAATGAAAATATTTTTTGATACAATCCATAAATTCCGCGGGATATCCATTTAATGTTTCGTGTGTGAACGTAGCTACGTATTTAACTGCTTTTCATTTATTGCTGGTTTAAATAAACTTCTGTAACCATAGATTTTTTATCTGTAACTAACTGATGCCCGCGACTTCGTCCGCGTGGTTTAAGATTTTCTCTCATTAATTTGAGAGGATAGTTTAAAGTATCGACGGGATGAACATTAAATAATTGACAGCAACGAAACCCATGAACATTTTAAAGAAGATTCAGAACTTGATTATTGTACTGTTATAGTCTAGGCAATGGGGTGGTCCGTTGTATGTAGACCCCCGCATTAAATCCTCAGTCGATGAAACTTGGCAGGGTTTTAGTAGTGGATGATCCAAAACTTACACAAAAATATCCAACAAAAAGACATCCGGATGTTATGTATTTATACCTAAAACTTAATATTTATGACTGAATATTTTCTCTATTTTTCTTGAAAATAATAGTAGGTGTTGTGTATTGTTGGGGTCTACTAGCTTTATTGCCTAGACTATTATCGGTATTACATATACATTTACAAAGTTTCAAATCGATACGTCATACGACACATCTAGAATAATCTAAAATTTGTTACTTGCACTTATGATGGAGTCTCAGATGGAAGCGGGCTAACCTGTTAGGGGTATGGTAGTTATATTAAATTATTTTTTTAATTTTATTTCTTTTGGACCAAAAGTTATAAAATATATAGAAAAACGGAAACCCTATCGGTTTCTACACGTCATCGTAACGGGACGCTAAATCGCTTGGCGGCACGTCTTTACCGGTAGGTTCGGCCACGGCCGAAGCTTACCACCAGAAAAAATTCAGAAATTATAATTTCACCATAGATGTAGGATTGGTCTCGCTCCGCTAAAACGCGAGACTAATCCTACATCTATGAATTTCACATATAGACCCTACCGAGAATCCAACCCGAGACCTCCCATGCTAACACCACAGCATCAAAATTTCGACTTCAAGGACTACATAGTTAAAGATGAAGCTAGTAAAACATGTACTACAATTACCTATTCTGTGGTAAAAGCGTGTTAAAAATAAATCCGTAACATAACAAATAGAAATGGCTTGTTCCTTTCAACGTTCCCTTCAACACAAAGTCATTCGCCTTAACCGCTTCGGATCATGTGGGTTTCTTTAACTCCGGCTTTGTGCGAGCCGCCATGTCCACTCCGCGCGATTACATACGCTTAACGTGTTAGAGCGCTTTCACACGTGGACAATCCAAGTCAATCTGTCAATCATTTCTTTTTTTAATTAGGTACACTATACACTTATTGACGTCCAATAACTCCACATGGATTGAGGTTTTTTGGTTCCCGCGGGATCTCTTCAATTTTCGAGGATAAAAAGTAGCCTGTTATTACAAACTATAATCTGTCTCTGTGATAAATTTCATCCAGATCCGTTCATCCGTTCTGGCGTAAAAGAGTAACAAACATCCATACATACAAACTTTCGCGTTTATAATATTATAAAGTAAGGAAGTAAGGATGTGTCCTTCCCCGGGATGCAAACTTCATCCAAATTCCAAATAAAAATACCCAATTTCATCCAAATTGTTTAACACATGGGCCGTGAAAGCATAGCAGAAAGATATTTACAAAAAATATACACCGTCCAATCATACATGGGAATGGTACCCAAGACACTGGCCATAATATTGCCTCTCTGATTTGTCAGGCTAAGCCGTTGGGCTAAATAAGAGCCTTCAATTAACCTAGAAGAGGGCAAATATGGGGGCACAATAGTGCCCCGCCAAGATGATGGGGCACTACCTACCTTTTCTGGAAGCGATTCGTCGAATTTTCATTACATTATTATATATTGTTTAGTGTGAAACCGCCTTATTATAACATTTTTCCGCCCACACAACAAGCGTTCAAAGGGTTTCCCCAGAGCGGATCCGGTGACTTCAAAATTGTTTAATTGAATTATGATCCGGAATTAATTCAAGATTTAGGTACTTTGATTGTTAAACGCTAATTATAAACTTTTAGTATCATGTATGAAATTTCTAAGGTGTCATATTACACACACATGTAGGTAAAAAAACGAATTTAAGTTTAAATTGGTTTGACATTCTTAATCTTTGTTTCGAAGATTATCTACCTAGGTTATTTTTTTAAAGTTTGGACGTATGGGTGCCATTGAGGATGTGTTATTGTACGGTGTTTTCATAATGATGTCTTTTTAAACCTTCCTAATGATTTATTGGTTTTCATGGTCGCAATTTGTAAATAAGTGCCTAAAAGATTTGTACGCCACACTGTGGCAGAATACATGAAACCTTCTGTAAAACTAACATCTAAGAACCTACCTATCTATATTCACAAATGAATAAATTTGATAGAATTTGTTATACTTCATAAGTAGATATATATTATTTACTTCCACACATCCTCAAACCATGGTTCTATTCCCATCGGTACTAATCTACATCGGTATCTATACTTCCATTTTAATATCAGATATATTGATATATTTAATGCATAAGTGTGTCTGTCTGTCTCTCTATCTGTATGGCTGTTTGCTACGCTTTAACGGCCCATCTTTTCAACCGAATTTGGTGTAATTCTGTATAGAGGTAGGTTACATCACGGACTTTTTACCCCGAATATTAGGGAGTTACCGGGAATAAAAAACTTAATCCACACGGAAGAAGTCATGCCCATCATAATCTAAACTAATATTATAAAGAGGAAAGATTTGTTTGTTAGTTTGTTTGTAATGGATAAACTCAAAATCTACTATTATCAACATTATGATGATTAGTGCAAACCGTGCGAAGCCGGGGCGGGCCGCTAGTTATTTATAAAAAAAATAGAGACAAAAATATCAAAAATAACTCCATGAGAAGGAAGTAGCTTCGTTTTAGGCAAATAAATTCAATGAAGCGCCGAGTGGGCTTTCAATAATTCAACGATGCGTACACTCCAACCTAATGGAACGGGGCACTAAAATAAACTCGCTCCAAAACGACAGTGCTATGGAGAATCCGAGGCATAATGACCCTGACCTAGGTGAGCGACGTAAGCTACGCGATACGACTCCATAGAATAAACATATCTTAGCGACAATGTATGCCACGTGAAGGGTCAGCTACTGTCTGATACGTCGCATGGAGACGTTTTGTCGCGATTGTCGCTCACGTAGAACCAAATATTATGTCACTAGCGAATGCCCGCGCCTTCGTCTGCATGGTTTGAGGTTTTTTGGTTCCCGCGGGAACTCTTTAATTTTCCGGGATAAAAAGTAGCCTATGTGCTATTCCAGACTATAATCTATCTCTGAGCCAAATTTCAACCAGATCCGTTCAGCTGTTGGGGCGTGATTAAGTAACAAACATCCATACATCCATAGTAATAAATGCAATGAAAAGAATAGGATGATAATATTATTCGCAGCCAGGGTAGACATTATGGTAATTTAAGTTGATGCCTATTTCAGGAAGGCATGATAAAACCTACACCGAGTAGTAAACCTGATCTGTGATGAAAATTAAGTATTGAGCTTTTTAACCAAGGTAAGCAATGCTTTCTTTTTGTCGTGCACGCCATTGACATAAATAGGATGGGATTATAATAGAATGATTCATGATAATAATGAATTGATGAAAATGAACGGAATAAAGATGAAACTTTAAGGTTTTAAATGGAACGAAGAACTAAAATATTAAACTCGCTCCAACACGACGGCGCTATGGGAAATCTAAGCCAGTTTGTCCCACTATTACTCTGTTACTTGAGGAAATAAAAGTCCCGACCAAATTAACTGTGTATATTTAATTAGTTAATAGTACAGACGGTGGACATTTAGATGGCGAGAGAGAGAGAGAGAGAGTAGCGCTACAGGTTTGCTTTTTAATTATTGAGCCTACGAGGCAAAGGTCTACATTATATTCCGCCTACAATTCTAAATGACATTGAAATTGCGCCAGCTGGTGAGTTATGGAAGAACTGCATCAATCATTGATATGCGCAAGGTCGTGGGAACCCACCGCATTATTATCCCAAGAAAATTCCTACCATTATTTGATTAATAGAAAGGGGTCACGACCCTCAGTAATGAGGAATACAATGAGCAGAGAGAGAGAGAGCATCAATACGATCTCATTTGGGTACTGATATATTAGTGTACCTACTAGATAATGCCTGAGACTTCGTCTACGCTATTTTTTATTTTTACTTTAGCAGGAACACTTTAATTTTCCAGTATGAAAAGGATGCTGCAGCCCTATGTTCTTCCCCGGGATACAACCACTCTGTATGCCAAATTTCATCAAAATTGGTAGAAAATATGGGCCATAAGAGCATAGCAAACTGACACACATGTTACACACGTTATTTTATTCTCAATTTTTTTAGGGTTTTTACAATTTCGCATTTATTTAATAGTACCTAAGTATGGATCGCGGGACCTTGATCGAAGGCAAGAGGACAGTAAAAATAACAGCTTTATGTGACAAAGGGAATTGAAGCAATCATTCCAACCCGCTCAATTCAATGGAGCGTGAAGTAGTTTTCAATACTTCAACGATACGGCGCGCCTTAATGGAATACGAACCAGTGCTAATGCACGGTGCATTTGGTGGTAACGCACTTCAATATTATAATAACTTTAAACGACTACAAAAACTACCTACAGAAGCTTTGCTGTTTGTTAATCAGATAAGAGAGAATTGGATGAAAGTGAAAAAGAATATCATGTGTGTTTGTAGTTTTTACGGTTTACTATATTTTTATTTTTATACGACTGCCTGAAAAAAGGAGTATATTGTTTTCAGGGTTCATGTATGTATGTATGTGAGTTTGTATATTCCACCATAACTTCTATACGCCTGAACCGATTTTGATAAATGAGGTATCTTTAGAATCGCTAGCTTATTCCGGGCGACATAGGTCTGTAAAATTTTAAAAAAAAATGATGGGGTGACCGTGGTCGCTCATTAAAGACTAAAGTTGAAAAAAACGAAAATAAGATTAACTATATAATCGTCATCTAGAAAATGATGAGTAGATTCCTAAAAATATATAACACTATAGTTCAATATCCAGTGATTCACAAAAAAATATCATTTAATAAAAATGTGAATAAGATTGCAATTAAAAATTTTTTTTTTTTAATTATGATATTAGCCTGCGAGAGAATGACATAGAATACAAGTTATATTTATTCATTCTCTCGTAGGCTACTCTCCTGAGGTTTCACTTCTTCCGTTTGTGAATTGCACACACACATTTTTTTTTTAATTTTACTACAAGTTTGCCCTTGACTGCGATCTCGCCTGATGGTAAGTGGTGATGCAATTTAAGATTGTAGCGCGCTAACCTGGTAGGAGTAATGCACTCTCTACACTGCATCGTACCGGAACGCTGTAACACTTGGCGGCACGACTTTGCCTTCAGGATGGTAACGAGCCACGGCCGAAACCTCTCGCGAACACTCGCTTTTAAGACCATAGCGCTGACAACAGCGCATATCAGTCGATTGCGAATGTAAAGCAACGTTGACCTCGGTCAGTAACTGGATGGGTGACCGAAATCGGAACTCCAAATTTTGCCTTTTCGTTTTCTCCGTGCCTCGGAGAGGACGTTAAGCCGTCAGTCCCGGTTATCATCACTAACATTTGATAATAATCGTTAGAAACCTAAGAGTTTAAATTGTAGTCTTAGTCGAGTCGTGTGCGGAAGGACCTGGGAACCCACCGCATTAATATCCCAAGAAAACACCTGCCATTACGTGAGTAATGGAAAGGGGTCATGACCCTCAGCAATGAGGAATACGACGCGGAAAGAGAGACCAACTAAAATATTGAAGCAAACCACTGTTTCGGATAAACGGAGTTCGGTCCTTCGTTCTTTAAGCATTCTAATTCAATTCAAGAGTCTTCAATAATTCATGTCTCCTCGGTGCTGAATTTAAAACGACTCCATTTATTGTCTCACTAGCTTTTGCCCGCGGCTGCGCTCACGTTAGGTTTTGACGACCTCCCTGGCGCAATTTTGAACGCTGTTGTCTTAACGTGGTCCCGGGTTCGATCCCGGCTGGGTCAATTTGGGAATTTATAATTTTCTGAATTTTCCGTGGTCTGGCCTGGCTAGTTACTACCCTACGGTCAAAGATGTGCCGCCAAGCGATTTAGCGTTCCGGTACGATGCCGTGTAGAAATCGATTAGGGGTATGGGCTTAATATAACTGTCAAGCCCCTAACAGCTTATCCCGTTACTATCCTAGATTGGATCATCACTTACCATCCGGTGAGTAGTGGATTAAAAAAAATAGGTTTGATTTTCATACAAATTTCAAAGCCTTATTGTACCCCCTTAGCGTAATTTTCTAAAATCTTTTCTTAGCGGATTACCTGTCATAATAGCTATCTGTGTGCCAAATTTCAGCCCGATCCGTTCAGTGAATTAGCTGTGCGTTGATAGATCAATCAGTCAGTCAGTCGCCTTTTCTTTTCATATATTTAGACTAGCGTGAACCGTGACTTCGTCGTGTGAATTTAATTCTATAAAAGTTCCTGTTTTATTTTCTAGGATAAAAAGTATCCTGTGCCCTTCCCCAATGGTGCAACCTATGGGTACCAAATTTTGTCCCAATCAGTTTTACAGATGGGTCGTGAAAGCGCAGCAGACAGACAAACAGACAGTAATAATAAGCTAGAAGCTAGATAGGAAATAAAGCTACCATAACTTAATGGTGCTTTAAGGTGGAAAGTATTGATTTAATATGGTTCTTACTAAAAACATTCTATTGTCAAGTTGGTTGCCAGGACTCACAAGTTCAAATCATAATGTTCTCATCTGTAGTTAGAGACAAGCTCCCAGTTGAGCTCCGATTTGTTCTGCGCATCATAGCCCATGGGGCCAGTCCCAAGTCCGAAGTGTACTAATTCATAGTACTACTCTACATATAAGCCACAAACCCACAAACTCTACATCTTGGTAAAAAAGTGTGGATTCGCCGTTAGGTAGAGATATTTATTACTACATTAAATATTTAGATCAACGACCTCAATTTACATAGACGGGCCCTGTCAAACAAAGAATGTGGGCGTATTTTTAGCAACGCCATCAACGCCATCTAGTCTGAAAAGCGGGAACTTGCTTGCAACATATGCGCCATCTTGAAAACGTATGACTCGGTCATAGATTAGTACAGATGCGCTTGTCGAAAATAATACCTACATCAGTGTACTCTCTGAGGTAAACGATAAATGTTAGTATGATGTTGTTATTTTTACCACTTTTTTGTTACCAGTTTCCTGGAAAACCATTGGACCGATTATTATGCGGTTTTTTGCATTAGATATATATAGCTTGTGAGAAGGTTCTAAGATATATTTAAAGATCAAAGTCAACACAATGGGGCGCTGCAGTTCATCGTGGGTTTTTTTTAAATTTAATTATTTGTTAATTGTTGATAAGTTTTGTCGAAAAATTGACAGAAATAAAGTCATTTTTAGGGTTGCGTACCAAAATGATAAGAAAACAACCCTTGTGGTGCGACATGACTGTCCGTCACACTTAGTATAATTCGGTAACTACTAATGCAAAAAACTTGAAATTTAAAATAATAACAGCTAAAACAGTTTAAAATTATCCTCGCCAAACCTTATTGCAAATGAAAGAATTCAAAAATAATTATTAGTAGTATTATAATAAAAGGGGCTGGAATGGGAGAGGTGAAAGAGTACTAATGGATCGAGTCATAGAAAAATACTTCATTTGAAATTATTTTATTTTATACATTTCTAAGTATGCTACTTGCCATCAAATAAAATTAATTTTGTCATTTTTTGACGCCTAGTTTTCGTATTTATTTGGGGGTCAATTTTGGCTTCGTGATGAAGCCTAACTTTGGCATATATTTCAATAATGGCTCGAATTATATGGGTTCGGTGGTTTAAGGTGCCTGGTTGCTCCAAGGCGTGCAATGTTAAACTTGCAAACAAATTTGAACCCATGAAATGCTTAAGGGTCCCAGCGACAATAAAATCAATATGGCTGAATTTTTCTGGTAACCTTTGCCCATGCCCCTTTTCTTTGTTACTCAATCACGCCCCAACGGCTGAACGGATCGGGCTGAAACTTGGCACAGAGATAGATTATAGTCTGAAATAACACATAGGCTTTTTATCCCGGAAAATTAAGGAGTTCGCGCGGGAACCAAAAATCCTCAAACCACACAGACGAAGTCGCGGGCATTCGCTAGTACAAAATAAAAATTACCAACTTTAATAAATGAAAACTCTTTATTTATTGAAGTTGGTTTAAACATTAAACTCACGTCAGTAACTAATTTTATCATATTATTATAATAGCATAATATTGCGTCTCGGAAGGTATTATTGCCTACTGTCCGTTCTGCCCATCTATGCATTAACTAATCTTGGTTGCATTTTTTTATCGTACTGGACTGGACTATTCTAGGGTTGGAACCCAAAGCCGTAAGGCCAGTGAGTAAAAAAAAAATATCATACAGTTTGCCGCGGAAATTAAATGATTGCGTAATGGATAGAAATATTAAATAGGAAGATTAAATAACGTTTTTTATGAAATGTATAATTGTGAATTGAAACACTTACCTTAAAATAAAAATTATACAGTGCCAAACTAATAAAACTTTAGATGATAACATAATAACAAATTATCTACACGATGAGTGACCGTGACAGCGCTACGACGGGGACAGACAGGCTTATGACAGGTTATAGGAACGCGCTCTCATAGTTGGTCGCCCGCCATTTTTGTATGAAAGGGCCCATCTAGTACCTACATATATATCGATGATTTAGATATTTATTATAGATCTGGGGGCACGGCAGTGTCGTTATTCAATGCAAAGACGTGATTCTTTGGACTTTGTTCACTACAAAACAATTGCACTCTTCAAAACAAAACACATTTTCACTATTTCTTAACTATTCTTAAATACGTATAAATTGTGGAACCGGCAAGATTTGAACCTGCGTCTCTCTGGGAATTGCGCCCGGAACGCCTTTGACCACCAGGAAGCCTTTAGACCACGGTTCACTGCCAAAAATCCTGCCGGTTCTATCAATTTTTGATATGTATTTATGGATAGTGTAGAAACTTCCCTAGTGTGAGAAACACTATAATAAATTACTGCACCTTTCGTTCGATAAAATACTACAAGAACTAACAAGAATACTTCAAGGAAGATATCAAACGAGTAAAAGCGGCGCAGCTGCCACAAAAGGAATTCTGCCTCAAAACGGGAATGCCGGCGCAAATACCTGGAGATATACTACCACCGCTTAAATCAGTATTGTTATAATAGTATTGACGTTCGTGCTTTAGAATTACAATCCTTATTTTAGGGACGTCAAACTGCGGTACATAGAACTGTCATATAGAAGTAATACTACATTAAGCGATGGTAGTAACCCCCCCGGTACAATGTATACTCGGCACCGACGTCTTCATACATTTTAGAACTAACTTTACTTTCCTGTTGAGCCACTAAACTGTTCACATCTTCCTTATATTAAAAAAGCGAATGTTTGGATGTTTATGAAATTGTATGTTTGGATGTTTGTTACTCCTTCACTGTTCATATTATAAAAACTTCTATAACTTGAGAATACGGTCCCTTGGAGCTGTAAAAAAGGTACGGCAGCTTATGCCGGATACGTAAATTAATAATACATATAATAAATATTAATGTATCCAGATGTAATAAAATTATGTGTCCAGTAGTAGGTAAAATACCTAGTGAGTAGTGACTAAGTATACATTAATATTTGCACGCCTATGTTAAGGCAAAACATGTTTGGCATCTTTAGGTATAACTGTAGGTACTATCTGTAATGTGACCCATGTTTCAAGCAATGAATTTATTATTTGTTGACCTAGAGTCATGAAATTTGGCAAGAAGCAAGGTCTCACGGCAAAGTATAGGAAAAAAATCTAAAATCGTTAATTAAGGTTCCTTATTCATAGGGTGTCGAATTGTTTGTCAGGCGCTACCCGTTTAGCGCCATACGCAAGCCAGTTATTTCACAGCTGATTACGTGTTTTTATGACGTATCTTTCTTGTAATTTCCTAAAATAATTTGCACTGTGTGGTGGTACCCCTTTGTCTGCGAGTCTGACTCACACTTGACCGGTTGTTTTAGGCTGGAGCTCGGAAGTATAACCCAAAGTTTTTATCCCCTACAATTTAGCCTCTGACTACGAACTCAGCTGATGGTAAGTCATGCTGCAGTTTAGGATGGTAGCGGGCTAAGTTGTTAGTTGTTACGGCAGTTATATATCGGTCAGTGGCGATTCCTCTAAGATTGCGTAGCTTGCGCCGCAATACCAATAATTATTATGAATAAGATATTACCAATTATACTAGATCTATTTAAGTAATATACTAATATTTCATAAAATGAAATAGGTACCATTCACAAAACATACAAGTTTATCAAATGATGAAAATGATTGCGCTAATCGATAATTACTCTCAGTGAACGCCTCGCACCTTGGTCGGGGACGTGCGCCCGGCGCCGCCGCATCGCATCGTGGGCGTAACGTAGCCCGTTAACTTCCGCTCACAACGGGCCGAAGGCTTGCTTTTTTAAATCCGAATGGCTGCGTGTGCCGTGTAGTATTATTTTCGAATTGTTATGGTTATTTTTAGTTTGTTAAACTTGTTAATTTAATTATATTATGAGTGTTTTGATAAAAAGTAAATGTTTTACTAATGTAAATGTAACAATTAAACGGATCAATCCTGTGCATTGTCCGAATCGGAGGGCAATTACTGGTCATGTCCTTTGGCACAGAGATTTTATAGTCTGGAATAACACATTGGCTACTGTTTATCCCGAAAAATTAAAGAGTAGAGAAAAAGGGAATAAAAAACCTTAATCCACGCGGATGAAATCGCGTGCATCAGCTAGTAAGTAATAAATAATTATAAGTGATAAAAGTTTATAGCAAGATGAGTGGAAAATTTATAATAGAAGATCTCCTAGAGAAATCTTTTGCTTCCTCAGAAAAACGTTTGATTGTAGAACATGGACGTCCTAAAATGTTTGATTTTCCGGGATCTGGGATGTTTGATTTTCATGTGCTATTCCAGACTATAATCTATCTCTATGCCAAATTTCATCCAGATCCGTTCAGCCGTTGTGGCGTGATTGAGTAACTAACATCTATCCATCCATCCAAACTTTCGCATTTATAGTATTAAGTATAGATTTAGGTAAATGTATTTTATTGAAGAAATACCTAACAATCAGCTAGCACAAACCCAAGATTGACCACCAAGAATCGCCACTGATATCGGTACAATTAACCAAAGGATGTTTTTGTTCGACTCGGGTCGCCAAATCTCACAATCCGCGGTCACAGAATATCTGAATTCCACTGGCAGTTGAAATTACACGAGCGTGACCTCAAATTCTTATCGTATATACTGTAAACTATGAATTACTAGATGGTGGCCACGACTTCGTCCGTGTGGATTGTGATTATTCGGTTCCCGCGGATCTCTTTAATTCCCCGGGATAAAATGTGTTATTCCAGACTATAAATCTATCTCTGTGTCTTTCCTCCAGATCCGTTCACCTGTTCAGGCGTGATTGAGTAACAAATATCCATCCATCCATCCAAACTGAATATAAAATATGTTTTATGTATACTATAAATAATTACTAACTGTAAATAATCCAGCTATTTGCGTAGCCCCACGCGAACATCCCGGCTTATTTGCGCACTAGCACAATATTTGCCGCCTGTTGCACCCTCCTATTTGTACATTTGAAAGGTTACTTCGTCAAGCTCGCTTATATCTCTTTAGGGCTAATTGTTCAATCGTCCGATAAAGTTTATCGGAGGAATAAATTTGACGCTTCGACGGATTTTCAATACAAAATCTCTCAAAACGTCAAATTTATTCCTTCGGTAAACTTTATCTGACGATTGAAAATTTAGGCCTAAATAGTACAAAAACAATCTAAGGTGTAGATTAATAGTTAAGAAAACTGTTTAAATATTTAAAGAAAATTGGCCTGTTTTTTTCAGTATATTTTTTTGGACCTACTTTTATCATGCATGTTGAGTTAGCCTGCAAGTGTGTGTAACTAAGTTGTAATAGAATAAGACAAAAGATCGTTTTTTTACCGTTGGCTTCCTATTAAATAAATTATGCTCTATAACCTAACTTAAAAACCTACCCTACCGGCAAAGACGTACCGCTAAGCGATTCAGCGTTCCGGTACGATGCCATGTAGAAACCGATTAGTGGTATGGGTTTATATAACTGTCATACCCGTAGCCCGCTACCATCTTAGACTGCATCGTCACTTACCATCAGGTGAAATCGCAGTCAAGGGCTAACTTGTATTATAAATTATTAAAAATGCTTGAAATAAAAATTAGAAGTACCTAATTGCAAAAAGGAGTTGCACTTGCATCCCGTATTTTTTATTCGTTCTGTAACGCGTATTAGCTATAGAGGTTGTGGCTTCAAAACCCATTTTAAAAGTTACCCTCACCCCCGTGTAAACAGGGCCTCGTTGGCTTTATCCGTTGTGTCTAATGGCGTTTGTTTTGTTTTAGACGCGGTCGTTATGCGTAATGGCGTACGAAAATGACGGGAGTGAGAGAGTTGCCTTTGTCTAGAGGTATAGTCCGTCAAACTTATCTGACCCGGTGTCAGTGTCGCTAATACTTAGTATCTATAAAGAATGAAATAAAAACATAAACTTAGGAGGCATACAAATTAGTTCCAATTGTGGCTACCGGGCCAGATAAGTATGACGGACTATAGCAATATTCGACACATCCATGAAGACGACTTCGTATCGACGACCTCTCCGGCACAGTGGTCTTAACAGTTGGGAGTTCCTGAGTTCGAATCCCAGCTGGGTCACTTTGGGAATTTATAATTTCTGTTTTTTTTTTCTGTACTAGTCTGGTGGAAGGCAGCGGCCGTGGCTAGTTAGCAATAGGAATTCTTCCATTTGAAATTAATTCAGCAGTTCAGCTTGAGTTCCAGGCGATTCTGAAATCATAGCTCAGGGAATATATATAATAAGGGAAGACCGGCATAATATTTTTAAAACGAGTATAAATGGCGCGAGCGCACGCTGCACCGGTTCATTTCGTCGGGTGTCACTCGGAGCGGCAACACTGTTCGAGGGCTGTGAGACTTATATTTCTGTGACTCTTTGTTATTTAATGGCTATCCTGAAAGTGTTTTTTTTCTTTGAGTGATTGTTATTTTGTTTCTCGACATAAATTAGTGGTTTGTCAATTTTGGTTAAGTTTGATTATAAAGTAAATACATAGAAGACGTGATTGGTGATTCGTGTTGTTTTCTTTTTTTTTAACAGTTTCCACATCTGTTATCTAAATTCAGAAGTGGGATTCGGTATCAACGTGATGCCTAATCCTACCGGCTATTCTGATTCTATAATTCTATACTTGAGGAAGGAAGGCAAGAATGCCTGATTGTGATCGCGTGAATGTCGTAGAACTGGTCATAATGGTTGTTTGAAGCATGAGGTGGACGCGATACTAGTTCGCGTCAGGTGCTTTGAAAAGTCAGACAGCTACGCCTAATATCACCATCGCCTGATAGGCGTGCGTTGTTGGAAAAACCTCCGTCATGTTCTATGAGCCGGCGGTCATGTTGCAGCCGCTGGGTGCACCATACAGGGGTCAAATGTTGGGTGTTGAATCGGAATGTGTTGTAAGTGACGTGAATGCGGATATGCAATCATTTTGTTTGAAGTAACGAGTAAGAGTTCAGATAGTTACAGCACATATGTTGACTATGCTTGTCGTTCACTTCTTCGTTTGCGAATAGTGAGAGGGCTCAGTGTTGGGTAATTGATGTTTTGAAAAACTGGATTGCAGTCTAATTGTCATCGTTGCCTGGTTGCCGTGTAAACAGAAGATGTAAACATTGGGTGTTCAGGTTCTTATTCAGTTCTGCGCATATCAGCCATGACATATTGTCATGTCATGTCAATTATTTGTCTACTTGTGTTTATTTACTTTCGTGTAAAATTATTTGAAGTTTGACCTGTTAATTTTTGGTCGTTTTGTGATCTTGTTAAAGTTGTGTACGTAGAATAAAGTCTGGGTTGTTTGTTCGTATTTCTTTCACAGATAAAGGACCGCTGGTATGCTCACATTTATAGAGAGCACCAAAAAGGAACATTTCTACTTGTTCACATTTAGAGAATGTTGTTCAAGTTAGTTTCGTTCGATGGATATGTTACGAAGTTATTACTCGAAATGTGGTTCATGTGATATGGCTTGTAAAGGTATTCAGAACCTGTGGCAAACGTGTGTGGTGTGGTCATTATCTGTTGTATGTCTCTTTCATATTCGGCGCTCAACACGGTGTGAGGCGTTCTGGACGCGCCAGGCAGCGCGCTCGCCTGCTGAGCCGAGCTGCGCGTCTACATGTCGCGCAGGGCTGCGCGCTCGCCTGCTGAGCCGAGCTGCGCGTCTACATGTCGCGCAGGGCTGCGCGCTCGCCGGCTGAGCCGAGCTGCGCGTCTACATGTCGCGCAGGGCTGCGCGCTCGCCTGCTGAGCCGAGCTGCGCGTCTACATGTCGCGCAGGGCTGCGCGCTCGCCTGCTGAGCCGAGCTGCGCGTCTACATGTCGCGCAGGGCTGCGCGCTCGCCTGCTGCTGCGCGTCTGCTGGTCGCGCAGGGCTGCGCGCTCGCCTGCTGCTGCGCGTCTGCTGGTCGCGCAGGGCTGCGCGCTCGCCTGCTGCTGCGCGTCTGCTGGTCGCGCAGGGATGCGCGCTTGCCTGCTGCTGCGCGTCTGCTGGTCGCGCAGGGCTGCGCGCTTGCCTGCTGCTGCGCGTCTGCTGGTCGCGCAGGGCTGCGCGCTTGCCTGCTGAACCAAGCTGCGCGTCTACATGTCGCGCAGGGCTGCGTGCTTGCCTGCTGCTGCGCGTCTTCTGGTCGCGCAGGGTTGCGCGCTTGCCTGCTACTGCGCGTCTGCTGGTCGCGCAGGGCTGCGCGCTTGCCTGCTGAACCAAGCTGCGCGTCTACATGTCGCGCAGGGCTGCGCGCTTGCCTGCTGCTGCGCGTCTGCTGGTCGCGCAGGGCTGCGCGCTTGCCTGCTGCTGCGCGTCTGCTGGTCGCGCAGGGCTGCGCGCTTGCCTGCTGCTGCGCGTCTGCTGGTTGCGCAGGGTTGCGCGCTTGCCTAGTGCGCGACACTTCACGCTCGCCTGCCGCGCTGCGAGGCGTGACACTGCGTGTTCGCTAGTCACACTGGGAGGTGTGACGCTACGCGACTAACTGCGTGCAGGGATGCGGTGACTGATTGGTTTCAGGTTTGGCCGAGCGCACTATTTTTTTGGGCTAAGTTATGCTAACGTCGCGCCTATGTCTTATGCCATGAAGTTGCTCTTTATACTTTTCTCAACGATGCCGCAACGAGACAAGCTAACGTCGCGCCAGTGAGCTTCTAAGGAAGAACCAAAATCAACAGGACGAGTCAGTCAACCGGTCTAGGCGTCAACCACGCGAATATAAAGTCGACGACCTAGCCTTCGTAATAAAATATTCGCAATCAACGGGTAAACTAGACCCGGGAATGCGAGGACCGTACAGGGTTATCAAAGTTCTCCCTAATGGCCGATATGAACTAAAGTTGCTCAGTGGAAGCTGCGGAAAAACCACCCAAGCAGCCTCTCAGTACATGGTGCCATGGAAGGGAGAATGGTGCCCTGAAACTTGTAACGTCTTTTTTGAGAGTGAGTAGCCTTGTTTTTCGCTAACATACTCTGTTTCAGATATGCGCCAACACCGGCGGGTATCGCCGATATAGAGGTTTGTCCTCCAGCGTGCATCGTCTCGCGGTGAGGTGTGTCCTCCATCAATGGCGTTAGTCGTCCAACAATGAGGTGTGTCCTCCATCAATGGCGTTAGTCGTCCAACAATGAGGTGTGTCCTCCATCAATGGCGTTAGTCGTCCAACAATGAGGTGTGTCCTCCATCAATGGCGTTAGTCGTCCAACAATGAGGTGTGTCCTCCATCAATGGCGTTAGTCGTCCATCAATGAGGTGTGTCCTCCACCAATGGCGTCATTCGCCCAATATCGGCGTATGACACCCTCGACGGAGTCAGTCGCTGTGGTAATGCATACGGCAATGGTGTAGGATTGCTGGGACGCCAGTAATCTTACATTTTTGCTTTGTCTGAATTTTCTACCCCACTGAGTTAGCTTATGACTCTTTACATACGTAACTTGTGAATAACAATAGCTGTAATTTTTCGGATGACGAAACCGATGATATCGATGACGGTTCAGGTCAGTCCAACAGGAATGAGCAAGTAGCGGTTGGACTATCCATGCCTGACCTTGAGGAAGTAGCGGCTGTGGTACATCAGGACAACCCAACCGAAGGCGAACCCCAAAGCGGTCCGGTCGAGGACGACTCGGCGTCAGGAGAAGCCGAATAAGGGAAGACCGGCATAATATTTTTAAAACGAGTATAAATGGCGCGAGCGCACGCTGCACCGGTTCATTTCGTCGGGTGTCACTCGGAGCGGCAACACTGTTCGAGGGCTGTGAGACTTATATTTCTGTGACTCTTTGTTATTTAATGGCTATCCTGAAAGTGTTTTTTTTCTTTGAGTGATTGTTATTTTGTTTCTCGACATAAATTAGTGGTTTGTCAATTTTGGTTAAGTTTGATTATAAAGTAAATACATAGAAGACGTGATTGGTGATTCGTGTTGTTTTCTTTTTTTTTAACAGTTTCCACATCTGTTATCTAAATATATAATGTCATTTTTCCCGTGAAAGTATACACATTCTTTTATATACTTACTTTTTTAATTTTATTTATATTTTAATGATATTAACAATTTAGTAATAATAAATTGTAGTAGTATTAATTTTACATGCCCGAATTTTAATGGCTTAATACATTGATACATATTATTTATAGTACTTACTCACATATTCACATGTTTACCGTAGATATGGAGGATTATTATTATGAAACCCTTTCACTTCTTTTTCTTGACTTGAGCTCTTCAAGTCTCTATGGTATGTTATGTCGATGTCGGTATCAGCAGAGGGTAACTTTGCTACGGCCGTTTTATCAATGGCCCGGCAAATCAATTGTGAACGCGGACTCTTACAGAATAGCCCTAATTCGCCTTTTTAACCCTGATTCGAAAGTAATTTGGGCAAAATCATCTATTGTATCTTTATCTAGCTTTTTTTTTATTCCACTACAAATTAGTATGTTTTTATTCCATTACAAGTTAGGCTTACCTTAGAGTGCATCATCACTTACAATCTGGTGAGATCGCAGTCCAGGTTTTAGTTGTAGTGGATAAAAAATTGGCAGTCATAGGGACTGCCGATAGATGTGAAAACGTTTTTTTTTAATTATTTCTTTTATTAAAATATATACCTTAAAACTAAGGCATTAAAGTTTAATTTCGAATGTAGGTAGTATATTTATATGCTCGCGAGCATGTCGATCACGGTCACGCGAATCTACATTTTAACCTCCTACCAAAAAGTGCTCAAGTGAAGTTTTCACTTTCAAAAAAAAAGCAAGCCTAAGATGGTAGCGGGCTACTTTATTAGGGGCATTTTCATCATTCATCTCAGATCAGATCATTTTTCGATTTAGGGATTTGTTTGCGAAAAGTGCAAATTTTTGTTAGAGTCGTTATTGTACCTCCCCTACCATATAAACGGTTGTTTTTGATGTATGAAAAAAACGGCAGTAGTATATAATAAGCTAACCGAAAATAAAAAAATCTTTTCTTCTTCTTTCATCTTCTAAAGAATAGGATATCGAAATTGGACGCGGATGAGTTCGCAAGCGACCTCTAGTTGTTTATAATAAAACATACCTACCTATTGTTTATTGCCATGGAGGTCTGTTTATTGCAATGTCCTCACATATGCATGTCAGACATGGTTATTAACCAGAACCAACTTAAACAAAATTCAAATATGCCATCGGAAAATTTAAAGGACCTGGGCCTCAAACTCAAAGATAGAGTAAAAATCAAGCAAATAAGGAAAACTACAGGGGCCAAAGAGGTAGCAAGGAAAGTTCTCCGTCTAAAATGGGAATGGGCCGGTCATATTCAGAGAGTACAAGACGAGAGATGGTCGAAGACGACATCAAACTGGTACCCCATTTTAAAGAAACGCAGGCCAGGCTAAGGACTGAAACAGTAACCGAATTAAGGGGTTTAAACACTCTTTTTTGGAACTGTTACAACACAGAAACACTTATAACGGAAACAGAAAGGATACTGTAACCCAATCAATATCTATCAATCCCAATCTTTATCTGTTACCCTAATTGGTGCATGCCCAAACAAACTGCACGGTGTGACAACGCATTCTTCATTAGACTTTACACACACTGACACAACATGGCCATGTTTTTCTTAAAACAATTGCAACCATCGGTGGTTTCACCATAGGTTCAAATATGAATACACGTCAACAGTTAATTTGGCAACGTCGCTATTTCGATTACACTTTAAAACACTTTCATTTCTGGTACAGATTCGTTTCTGTTACAGAAATATAAATGTTTTGGGTTAACATAATTAAAAACGCATTCAAAAGGGTTACAGCGTCGATTCTGTTACACTTTCATTCTGTAACACTTATATTTCTGTAACCTTTAAGAATCTGTTTTTCAGTCCCTGGGTCAGGCAGACCAGGAAGCGCTGGAGCGACGACATTGAAAAAGTAGCACGCACTACATGGAGTAGAGCTGCTAGTGTTACAGTATTGCAGGATACTCGTAGAAGTAATATACACAGATGATGCTTCGTATTGTATAATTCCATGTTCACTTATTTTATACGTTTAATACTTCTAACGCGATTTAGGTAGTTTCCCCGGAATACCAATCACAATTGCTGGCGATAATAATGATTACACTTTCACTAACAGGTCAAATACCGCCAAACGAGCTTATTTATAGAAGATACATTTAGTATGATGACGTTTTTTATAACACTGATTATTAAAATAATTATATCTCTTAAATCCAATTTTAAGTCAATTGAGCTCTTATTATTCATAAACGCTAACACTAGAGACAGACAATTATGGAAAAAGTTGAAGGAGGCTTTCACTGCTAAAAGCGGCCCTTTGCTAACACACAAAATATAAATAAAAAATAATAATCAAAAACTATGAATTCTTCTATCTTTATTTGTAGAATCCATGTTCACCCTATAGACATCGGTAGTTTTAGTTCTAAGTTAAATAGTTAAATAAACTAGGCTAAGCATGTACATCAGCAAAAGGAAAATAAAGCTATTTTTTTATTTTTTATTTATAGCTAATAGAGTTTCCTCAACCCGAGCTCCTAAAACCTACATGAAATCAGTCTAAAGCTCTGAAACGGAGTTAAAAGGAAATCTATCACAGCTCTAAGTCCGCGCACAAGCTACGAGGAATCGGAGTCTGGAGAAACGACGGCTGTACGCCACCCCCGATCGTCGCTCCATATCCAGCTCGCTCCCAGCACTTTGCGATAGCAGTATTGTTTTGCACTTTAAACAACTCTAGGTCATTACTTCAACATTCGATAGGATTCCTCAGAGCTCGCGCGCGGCATATAAGTAGGCGAGGCACAAGTTAACGAGTAATAGTCGACCAACTTATAAAACGTCCGCATATTGTGACGGGCAACTGCGGCAGCCTACACTGCGCGTGGCCGGTTTTTAGTATACATTTTTTACCCGTTTTATAAGAGTTCCACTTATTTCCGCTTATTTCCGCGCATAGTTTGCACAAAATAACAAAAGCTTGGGCGAAATAAAATTTTGTTTTCAAAGCTGTGGAATTCAGGTTTTATTAAAAAATAACGGATGCTTTTCCAGAGTAGCTACACAGTTGAATGTGGATGCTGGATGATTTGCAGCGCACAGACGTGATCCGTTGTAGAGACTTTGTTCGATTATGTCCTCCCGACCGAGTTTCGGCCACGTCGGCCTATCTCCAGAGAGATTAGCCATCTAAGCGGGAGATATTTTAGTGCACAAGTGTGTGCACAAGTACACTCTCTGTTCCTTTACTCTCATAGCCTGATGGGACGGAAAATCTGACAAGACCGGGGAGAATTCAATCCGGAGAGGGTAATCATAACAATATTATGAATGCAAACGTGCGTTTGTTTGTTGGCTTGTCCTTCAATCACACTGCAACGGAGCAACGGATCGACGTGATTTTTGGCATGGTTATAGTTGAGGACCTGGAGTGACATAGTCTTTTTTTATCCCGAAAAATTAATATAAGGAATTCCCGCGGAAATCAAACAAACTTAAATACTACGCAATTGAAATCGCGGGCATCGCCTAGTAAATAAATAAAATAACGAGGTTTCGCTCTGCTAAAGCTCTGTGTAGTCAGTAGTCTGTGCATACCCTGAAGGGCTGTTACTAAGCAGGTGACGCGGTAACGAAGCGACACCTAACAACACTTTGCCTTCACAATTCCAACACAGCGTGAGCATATATCCATACAGTGGGTCGAAGCCCATACCATGACAGAATTCTAGCACCTAGAGGTCTCGTACCTCTAGAGGTACGAGCACCTTGGTAGTGGTAGAGAGTACTCTCAACTATGGTTTTTTTAAAGCACTACAAGATAGCCCTTGACTGCGATCTTATCTGATGGTAAGTGATAATGCAGACTAAGATCGTAGCTGGCTAACGTGGTAGAGGTATGGCAGTAATATAGTGATGTATTCATATTTGAACCTATGGTGAAACCACCGATGGTTGCAATTGTTTTAAGAAAAACATGGCCATGCTGTGACAGTGTGTGTAAAGTCTAATGAAGAATGCGTTGTCACACCGTGCAGTTTGTTTGGGCATGCACCTATTAGGGTAACAGATAAAAACACTTAAAGGGTTACATATTGATTGGGTTACAGTATCCTTTCTGTTTCCGTTATAAGTGTTTCTGTGTTATTACAGTTCCAAAAAAGAGTGTTTAAACCCCTTAATTCGGTTACTGTTTCAGTCCATAGCCTGGCCTGCGTTTCTTTAAAATGGGGTACCAGTTTGTTGTCGTCTTCGACCATCTCTCGTCTTGTACTCTCTGAATATGACCGGCCCATTCCCATTTTAGACGGAGAACTTTCCTTGCTACCTCTTTGGCCCCTGTAGTTTTCCTTATTTGCTTGATTTTTACTCTATCTTTGAGTTTGAGGCCCAGGTCCTTTAAATTTTCCGATGGCATATTTGAATTTTGTTTAAGTTGGTTCTGGTTAATGACCATGTCTGACATGCATATGTGAGGACATTGCAATAAACAGACCTCCATGGCAATAAACAATAGGTAGGTATGTTTTATTATAAACAACTAAAGGTCGCCTGCGAACTCATCCGCGTCCAATTTCTGATATCCTATTCTTTAGAAGATGAAAGAAGAAGAAAAGATTTTTTTATTTTCGGTTAGCATAATATATACTACTGCCGTTTTTTTCATACATCAAAAACAACCGTTTATATGGTAGGGGAGGTACTTCACTTGAGCACTTTTTGGTAGGGGGTTAAAATGTAGATTCGCGTTACCGTGATCGACATGCTCGCGAGCATATAAATACTACCTACATTCGAAATTAAACTTTAAGGCCTTAGTTTTAAGGTATATATTTTAATAAAAGAAATAATTTAAAAAAACGTTTTCACATCTATCGGCAGTCCCTATGACTGCCAATTTTTTATCCACTACAACTAAAACCTGGACTGCGATCTCACCAGATTGTAAGTGATGATGCACTCTAAGGTAAGCCTAACTTGTAATGGAATAAAAACATACTAATTTGTAGTTGAATAAAAAAAAAGCTAGATAAAAAAACAATAGATGATTTTGCCCAAATTACTTTCGAATCAGGGTTAAAAAGGCGAATTAGGGCTATTCTGTAAGAGTCCGCGTTCTTCGAGTTCGAGCACTACAAGATAGCCCTTGACTGCAATCTCAAGAGTAAGTAGGTAATGATGCATTGCGGTCATACAAAAAAGACATTTTAAAATAATACTGCCTCAAGCGATGTTAGTATCAAGTATGCCTCCTGACCATTATAGAATTTATTATAATTTATCCCATCAAAAACATAAATGTAAAATGAGAGCCAAGTTCAAAATTGTGATATATATGCCTTGGTTGTTGACTTCAGCGACAAAAGGAGTGAGATCTAAATGGGTGCCAAGTTCAATGGTCAGTCCTGCAATTTATATATCCCATCAAAAACATAAATGTGAAATGAGAGCCAAATTCAAAATTGTGATATATATGCCTTGGTTGTTGACTTCAGCGACAAAAGAAGTGAGATCTAAATGGGTGCCAAGTTCAATGGTCAGTCCTGAAATTTATTTATAACAACATATAATATTTTATAACAACTTAAAATATCATTTCTTCTTATAACGTAGTATAAAATGTTGAAGACTAAGGCTTTGGCTTGGCTAGTTTTCATATACGAATTATAGCGTTCACAAGTTGTAAAGCTGTAAGTTCTTATTTTATTCTTCCGAAAATTTGGCTTGCTGGTAGAAACTGTACTTTTAGGTACCTACTTAATAATAATTCGTATATGGAAACTAGCCAAGCCAAAGCCTTAGTCTTCAACATTTTATACTAAGTTATAAGAAGAAATGATATTTTAAGTTGTTATAAAATATTATATGTTGTTATAAATAAATTTCAGGACTGACTATTGAACTTGGCACCCATTTAGATCTCACTTCTTTTGTCGCTGAAGTCAACAACCAAGGCATATATATCACAATTTTGAATTTGGCTCTCATTTCACATTTATGTTTTTGATGGGATATATAAATTGCAGGACTGACCATTGAACTTGGCACCCATTTAGATCTCACTCCTTTTGTCGCTGAAGTCAACAACCAAGGCATATATATCACAATTTTGAACTTGGCTCTCATTTTACATTTATGTTTTTGATGGGATATCATTACTTTTTGTACAGAAATTATTGAACTCAATCTCAAACTCAAAACATATTTATTCAAAATATGTACCTACAAAGTACACCTTCTGAACGTCATGCTTATAGAGCATAAGACGTGATGGTGATAATTAACTACGATATCTTAAAACTAAAGCTACGAGGGTTCCAAACGTGCCCTGGTCTGAGAAGAGCCCGCAATAAACTCCGCTTTTTTTTTATTATCACCATCTCACAAATATTTGAAATTATATATATGTACTTATAATATAACATTACATAATCAGCCGTTGTAACAATTCATACCCATGCCTTGCTATCATTCAAATAATCCTTTACACTGTAATAGGACTTTTCTATTAGTTTAGTTTACGTTTTACATTAGTAGGTACTTATTATTTGGTGTAAGGTCAGTGTGTCACCCACCAGTAATTCTATTGTACGACACATTGTACAAGATAATTAAAGACGAGAATTCTCAAGAAAAATATATAGTGTACCTAGAGTTACACTGACATTGACAGATTACTATGGTCAGACTACCTCTACAGCACATTTCTACATCTCATCAATTTTGATTGCAAAAGTTCAAAATCAAAAGTTTTTTGTGAAACATTGAAAACAAGCACGGTAAACAGTCGATATCACTAAAACCACTATAAACAATGAATACAAATCACAATGACTGACAGCTTGAACTGACGACTTCAAATACGTTTCTTCTTCTTTTCTGTCAATGACGTTTCGTTGCACAAAATGTATGAATACGAAGGTAAGGTTTTAATGCAACTATATTATTATTCATTATTATTTACATTAAAATAATAATTATGTGTCATTTTCAATAGTTAAGGAGTTACTACCACCGCTCAAAGCAGTATTGTTTCAAACTAACGGTTGAATGTCACGTACTTTGACGTCCTTAAAATAATGATTATAACACTACAACATAAACGTCAACAATATTAAAATAATACGGCTTTAAGCAATGGTAGCATGCCTCGTGTCAGAGTTTTGATCTATCCTTTGATCATAAAAATGACGATTTTTGTACGTTTATATCTAAATAACCATTTGAGGTGTGCTTATGAAATTTGGAGCACATATGTATCTCACGGGTCTCAATATATACGCCAAATTTGACATGTTTATGTGAAATAGTTTTTGAGTTATGAGGGGGTCAAAAGTGGCTCCAAATGGTTCGTGTAATATTACACACGGTGCTGCTCGCCAGTTTTTTTGAACTTTGGCTGGACACGCTTCCGCGTGTCTTGATTAATCACCCTACCGGCAAAGACCTACCGCCAAGCGCTTTAGCGTTCCGGTAAGTTGAAGTGTAGCAAGAAAACCGATGGACTTAATATTACTGCCATACCTCTAACAGGTTAGCCAGCTACGATCTTAGTCTGCATTATCACTTACCATCAGATAAGATCGCAGTCAAGGGCTAACTAGTAGTTGAGTAAAAAAAACGACACCATAACGTCGTCGTGTGCAGCCGAACATCCTAACCATTAGACCATCGAGGCAGGCAGTCACTCATCATACGTGTATGTGTAGTTGAAGTACGGTTTAATGTACATCCGTGTGCCGCAGATGTTCAATATCCGGCTCAAGACGACGGCAGGCTGGTGGGATACAGCTTCCTAGTCTTATCTTATATACGGGTACAGATATCTTTAGCTGGCTTCCCATGATGTGTGATTCTGCGGATTATGACGCACGGCCGACGACCACGGACAGCCTTCCAACAGTGCGTATTCTATAACAAAATTCCACAACCTATTTTAAACTTGCCTTTACACAAGTTCAAGAAATCCAGTAAAAGTACGGTCATGAAAAAAGCTAATTTATACTGTTGAAGGTTATGTAAATGATAATAGAGCATGGATTTGACTCGCGCCAGCGTTGCTAAGGACAGCGGTTAATCTAAATTCATCAACTCCAATAATCATAGAAGCCCAACAAGAAATAAATAGTGAATACTCCACTGTACGTTGTAATTAAGGAACTAGAAGTTTAATTCGCTATAATCTGTCAAAGCAGACAAATCTATGTGATACAGCTTGAATCTTTGCACGTGTAGCTTGGGTAAACAGCCCAATAAGCCAGCAATTAAGCAGCAATCACAATCTACACACTGTGCCACATCGATTTCTACATCCGTCATTATCATGGACTCCGCAAAGTAACGCCTGTTTCTATCCAATATGCTCGTCTGTGTTTATGCGGACGATCTCTCAAGGGACGTTTCATCGCTACCATGGACTATACTCTTCCCATGGTGCGTCGGTGCGAGCTGGTCCGCGTCCGTTCGCAATATCACGCACCGTGGAAAGCCAACTTTACGTTATTCATATTCAAGTCGGTGTAATTTATGAAATAGAATTTTACTAGAGGATCTACGCGTAATAAGTCTTTTTTAGTTTGATATCGTTATAATTGTGTATTAGGGTTTGATGGTACAATAACACATATAAAAATGTAAAAGCCTTTAAATAAAAGATTTAAAAAATATTGCTCCGACGCACGACAGGTTCTCTATACAAACGATTACAAAATATATAGATTAGTAAATGAGGGTAAATGAACGCATTTTTTATATTACTGAAAGCATGCTTGATACATTTATTTATGTTAATTATATGGTTTATATTCATCAAAATACATTACATATGAAACATAGATAAGTGTTACCATGGAAAAATAAATTAAATAACGTAACTGAGAAAGTTTGATTTTACTTCGAATAATCATTTTTTCACCAGTACAAGTTAGCCCTTGACTGCGATCTCACCTGATGGTAAGTGATGATGCAGTCTAAGATGGTAGCGGGCTAACCTGTTAGGGGCATAACATAAACCCTATTCGGTTTCTACACGGCATCGCACCGGAACGCTAAATCGCTTGGTGGCACGTCTTTTACCGGTAGGGTGGTAACTAGCCACAGCCAAAGCCTCCCACCAGGCACGAAGTCGCGGGCATCAGCTAATATAAATATAAACTAGACGATGCCCGCGACTTCGTCCGCGTGGATTAAGGTTGGTGATTCCCGTGGGAACTCTTTAATTTTCCGGGATAAAGTAGCTCACATTATAGTAGTATATGTCCTTTCCCGGGATGCAAACTACCCACTGTACCAAATTTCGTCCAAATCGGTTGAAAAGATATCCTGGGAAAGCGTAGCAGACAGACAGACATGCAGATATAGACAGAAAGACAGACAGACATGCAGATATAGACAGAAAGACAGACACACTAACGCATTTATAATATTAGAATGAATGCCAAAGTGTGTTTGTCCTTCAATCACGCCGCAACAGAGCAATGGATCGACATGGTTTTTTTTATGGATATAGTTAAGGACCTGGAGAGTGACATGGGCTTCTTTTTATCCCGGAAAATTAAGGAGTTCCCGCGGGATTTTTTCTTTAATAAGTCACGCAGACGAAGTCGCGGGCATTATCAGCTTGTAACTAGGCTATAATTATGATTTTCACTTACAGTTTAGCGAAAGTCGAATCATAATGGTAAGTTATAAAAGCCTAGGGCTGCTCGTTACCCGCCGGATATTGCACGTCAGTCACGACAGCCCCTTGCTGGCAGAGTCTCCGCGTGCCGACCCTAACCTACATATTATACTATACATCGAATATGTACATATACATACTATGACTATCGATTATAGAATAGCAAGCAGAATTTGGCTATACATTTTTTGTTTTAAATTTTTGTGTAACATCCGCACAATCCATATCCATACTAATATTATAAATGCGAATGTGAGTCTCTCTGTCTGTCTGCTACCCTTTCACAGCCCATCTTTTCAACTGATTTGAACGAAAATCTGTTTCGTAGGTTTAATTCCCGGAAAAGACTTACTCCTTTTTTTCAGGAAAATTTAAACAGATCCCACGAGTTTTTTTCGTTACCTAGATAACATTTATTAATGTTATTTTTCATATAACCCGTATTGAAAATGCGAGTTTCAATGTCTGTTGAGCCACCGAATACTAGTGAATTTCACGTCATTCAGCGGGTAGAAACGTACGCTGAATGACGTAGCAGCGCTCCTTTCAATCCTGTCAGAGTATGTTTAGTTTAGTTCAAACCTTTTTAATTGTCATGTTACCCATCAACTAAACTGACAGATATGATATTTATGAACAACAACCCAACAACTAAAGTAAATAAGAAATACAATTTTAATAAAACTCGCACTTTCAGTGCAGATTCATAGATTTAGGACTGCGAGCGCAGCGGAGACCAATCCTAAATCTATGTGCAGAATAGTGTGTGCGCCGTGGCGGGATGAAACATGATTTCAGATTTCGGGTGAACTTCACCCTCGTCTGAAATCGTCGTTTCACCCCTAAGCACAAAATATACCATATATTGATTTACATAATATCAAAAAATTTCATTATGTGCACTCTCTGGTGTTTATGTCAAATATGTAAATTATAAGCGTGCCTAATAAATAAAAATATGTAAAATAAAACGCACACGAATTCGCGGGCATCATCTAAAATATTTTAGACTGATGTATCTTATTTAATCAATGAATAGTTGTAACAATGTAACAACAAATCATTGTAACAATACTTTTAAAAAAAAGGACAATTGAATATTTCGAAATCCCTTACAATACAAATGAAGAATTTCCCTCCCATTGCCATTCCCTTACCCAATCAGGTAACGAAGGTTTAACGCCATACGAATACCAAATCAGCTGCTCAGAGATGCCAGGCGCGTAGCATTCGGGCCCAACGCTATAGCCCTGATTACCTTGAGGCCTTTTTTTCAAGTAACGCCGAGGTAACTGCCATTTTTACCTCTTATACTCACCATTTGCCTAAAAAGATTGCTGAAGGAAACATATATAAGGCTGAAAGTCGGTGGAATGTTTAGGTATAGTTTTTCAACGCCAAAATTATAAAATGATGACATATGACAGCCTCCCTAGTGCAGTTTTTTTTGTTTTTGTTTTTTTAATTCTCCAGATTTTCTGGAGACTGCTACAATCCTCCGACTGGATTGGAGACCTTTTTTATTTATATTTGATTAATGTATGATTTTTTATAGAATATTAGTATTTTGTTTGTTATGATAACATTATATAGCCCGTTTTTTCTATCTATGTTATTGTTATATATTCTTATAATATATACAGGTACACATTAGATCTATATAACTTCTATATTCCTGAATACGAGACCTTAGTTTTTACTTTTAGGCTAAATTGTCGTGTATCACTAACATGTTGGTATTTTAGAAATAACGTCTAATTTCTTACAATTATCATGCGTATAATATGGTCACGACCCACAGCAAAGAGCATTTCACGAATCACGGTAGGGATGCTTGGCCCTCAAAACTCTATTTTAAAGTTTAAACTATCGTGAATGATATTCATGTTAACTATAATAATATACCGATTATAACTCACGTGTTTTGTCGGGAAATGTCCGACTATTTTCGAACCCACCAACTCAACACCCCTCATAGAGAACTTTACGGCAGACAGCCCGCAGTCGTTCAGCTGACGCGTCACGCGAACAGGCTCATGAACCCGGACGCGTCTGAAACTACCCTCTATCTCTCCTCTATAACCTCTCTATTTTACAGGGGATTTTAAAACTATTTGCTATAGCATGTAACAATCCGCAATTTTTGTCTCTTATCTCTTAAACTATATCGTATTTTCTTGCCAAATGTCACGACTAGAAATATGCGCCTCACGTTCTTCCTTACGTGGGAATAACTGAAGTTGACATAAGGATTTATATCACTAAAAGATGATACCCATTCGATGATACCGCCGGCGCAGTGGTGTGATTACCTTGCGAAATGGAGATTCTTGAAAATAGGCCATCTCTCATTATTATAATAAGTTATTATGATAACGAAAAATGGCCTATTTTCATATTGTCATTTTTAAGAAACAAAGTTTTAACTGGCATCTAGCTTTTTGAAGTGAAAACTTCTTTAGCTACGTTGAGCACTTTTTGGTAGGGGGTAAACTTGTGGATTCGCGAAGACCGACATGCTCGCGAACAGCGACATGCTCGCGTTGTTACGAAGACAAAAGGTCTTTAATTTAACTGTACTACATTCGAAATTAAACTTTAATGCCTTAGTGTTAAGGTTTATAATTTTTTTTTTTTATTTGCAAAAAAAATTCGTTTTCTCTTCTATCGGCAGTCCCCATGGCTGCCGATAGAAGTGAAGTGAAGTTTTTTTTTATCCACTACAAGTTAGCCCTTGACTACGATCTCAACTGATGGTAACTTAGGGGCATGGCAGTTACATTAAACCCATAGCCCTATTCGGTTTCTACACGGCATCGTACCAGAACGCTAAATCGCCTGACGGTATGTCTTTGCCGGTAGGTTGGTAACTAACCACAGCCGAAGCCGCCCACCAGGGAAAATTCAGAAATTATAAATTCCCAATTTGACCCTGCCGGGGACCGAACCTGGTACCTCCGCACGTTAAAACACCAGCGCTTAACAATGCGCTATGGAGGTCGTCAAAATCTATACTTCTATACTAATATTATAAATGCGAAAGTTTGGATGGATGGATGTTTTTTACTCAATCACGCCCGAAAGGCTGAACGGATCTGGATGAAAGTTGGCACAGAGATAGATTATAGTCTGGAATAGCACATAGGCTACTTCTTATGCCGGAAAATTAAAGAGTTCCCTCGGGAACCAAAAACTTCAATCCACGCGGACAAAGTCGCGGGCGTTAGCTAGTAATATAATAAATGTGAAAGTTTGAATATTTGTATGTTTATCACTTATCCCAAAAAAACACCTGTCATTATATAATTATTGAAATGGGGTTACGACCCTCAGCAATGAGGAATATGACGCAGAGAGAAAAAGAGAGTTCGTACACCGCAATGACTGAACCGATTTGAACGAATGGATATCCGCTACATTTTATTCTCTCCAATTAATTTCTCTCCTTTCCATAGCTCGCTAAGCAATAACTTTGATTGGTGGATCAAGTCCTAAGGGACCTAAGTCTACTTAATAGAAAAATAACAAATAAGATATTATATAAGTATATTTAGTTATATTGAAGTAAAATTATAAATAAATATCACTCACCACTTAAAAACTATTATAACGTATTAAATATAATAATAGTTATTATTAAGTAAAATCTCCGTCCGATAAATTATTACTTGTGTATATAGAAAACTAAAGTTCACTGTAAACCATTAAGCTAACTTAACAATAAAGCGGTATTAAATCTTTCAAAGTTGAACTTAGCATAAGGACACACTAGCGACTTTTTATTCTGTCGCACGACGAAAATGGGCACTTAGTTTTTCTAGAATTCAGATACCGGGTCAGAAGCACGATTAATCCTTTCTGTTTTTTTACTTACTTTCGTCTTATACATTTTACAAGGGGAAAACTGTATGTAACTCTAACCTGTGATAAAGCCAAATTTATTCCTCAGCAAAGGCTAGGATTTTTAATTGGCGATTGAATAAGTTATCACGTTGAAAATTCTTATCGTCGAATAAATATCGGTTTCCTAATAATGCAATGCAGCAAACGATATAATAAATCGGACTTTAAAATGCACACACAGTCATGTAGGTATACACTTAATGTATGTTTATACTTTATTGTACACCGAATTTAAACACAAAATAAACAAGATACAGGGAAACTTAAAATGTAGGTACAATAAGGCGGTCTTATCGCTAAGTAACGATCTACATGTACACAGAATTTTTGTTGAGTGCAAGATCGCAAACTATCGCAAAAAGAGCAAGTATGGTCTCAAACTCTCAACCTAATATCAACTTTAAAGCCTACAATGCAACCTTAAAACTTCATTGCTTCAACTTTATTATTTGAAAACTTTGAAATTTGAATAATTTGAAAGGCAAATTTTCATCTCATAAATACTGATGCTGAGCTCTGGTTCGAATCATAATTTTAACCAAAACACAAATTTAACTTATCAAATTTCATAAATTTAATTAAGTTTCGTACGCTGATACCTGATATAGCAAACCAATATAATTATGTAACCAAACATTTATTTTAAAGAGCTTTTTTAACCAACCAGTTCTGACATCAGTTATGAATATTTTTTGGAAATAAATTTGTAATTTCGACATATTTAGATAATCGTCGTCGTAATCGAAAATAAATACATACAAACATACAAACATCCGTAAAACTGTAGTCTGTAGTGTTATGGTAACCATGCAAATTTTACAAACATACTTTGTGTTTTGTTGTTTAAATCTATAGGTATTTATAAAAGCGTAATACCCCTAGAGATAATATAGCTATAGAGCAGCATCGCACTATCGCACATGTCTATGTCACAAATAGGGATGGGCAATAGTGCGCTGCAAGTGCAATGTCGATAAAATACATCTGAACGGTACGGTACCTATTGTTTGTAGCCTATTATACTAATATTGTTAATGCGAAAGTGTGTTTGTTTGTTGGTTTGCCCTTTAATCACGCCTCAACAGAACAACGAAAGATGTGATTTTTTGCGCGGGTATAGTTGAGGACGTGGAGAGGGATATTTATCCCGGAAAATAAAAGAGGTACCGTGGGAGTTTTAAGAATACGGGCATCGTCTAGTTTATAATAAACTAGATGATGCCCGTGACTTCATCCGCGTGTATTGATTTTCCCGCGGGAAATCTTTTATTTTCCAGGATAAAAAGAAGCCATGTCCTTCCCCGGGATACAGACTATCCCTGCACCTAATTTCATCAAAATTGGTTAAACAGATAAGCCGTGAAAGCGTAGCAGACAGACAGACAGATGGACAGACAGACAAACAGACACACTTTTGCATTTATAATATTAGTATGAAAGTATGGATATGGATATGGATGGAGAGTGACATAGGCTACTTTTTATCCCGGAAAATTAAGGAGTTCCCATAGGAATTTTAAAAAAACTTATTCCACGCGGGCGAAGTCGCGGGCATCAGCTATTAACTGATAATTATTAAAACATTGACTTATTAAAGCAATATACATTGCTATATAATTATCCAAATCAATTCTTACTTATTGTCAATATTAATAATAATTAATTAAAAATTAAGAAACAGCAACAGTCTCTACTTGTATGAGATGTCTATGGGGTCTACTTTTGTGAATTCCGGCAAATTCATTCTGAATCTCTTGCAACGTCCTTCCCTTAGTTTCTGGTACAAAGAAATAAACGAATATCGCCCCTGTTATACAAGTCACCGCGAAATGCCATAACGCCCAACCAGGTTTGACCATTTCCTCCAAATTCTGGTATAACTTTGTCACCCCAAAGGCTAAGAACCAGTGGAAACCAGCTGTGATAGCTGTGGCCCGCCTCCTTACATTTTGAGGAAAAATTTCTCGAAGCATCAACCAAGGAATCGGTCCTACACCAGCCGCATATAGGGATACAAATATACACAAAGCAAATACAGGTACCCAAGTCTTACTAGACGATAAATTAGGCGCTTTCAAATGGTAATAAACCGCCAAGGAACCTAAACTTAACGCCATTATACTAAAAGAAACTAATAAGAGAACGCGTCTGCGTACCCTGTTTAGGAACATAGTTGAGAAGTACGTCGAAGATACTAAGCAAAAACCCAGAATTATACTTGGAATATATGTAGCTCCTGGTGCGTATAAAGGGTTGTCGAATTTAGAAAAGATAATTTCGGAGTAGAAAAGGATGGGGTATATTCCACTCATCTGCTGGAAGATCATGAGTCCGAACGAGACAACTAGTGCTTTGGCAGTTTCTTTTGTGGTGAACAGCTGTTTGAAGGTCGTCCTGCTTTTGGCATAGCTTCGCAGACACTCCTTCATCTCTTTCAGTTCTCCATCCACATCGTTGTCAATGCCTCTGAAGTATCGTAACGCTGTTTTGGCCTCACTGAATTTTCCTTGAGACAACAGGTATGCTGGAGATTCTGGCAGGAAGATAAAGGCGATGAAGAAGGTGACGGGTATGCTTGCGCAGATAACCGATAGCCAGGATATGCTTTGGACTATACCTGGAAACAAAAAAAGACATTATTATAATTTAAGATGTTTAGTCGTCTTCACATCTGGAAGTCTAAGTTATTTTTTATGTATTTCATTTGGAATATATTGAAACAGACAGTTAATCATGTTGTGTCTTTGTCACCGTAAATTTGCAAAAACCCTTAGATTGTAATCTAACTAGCGAAATTGTAAGCTGTCGACAGATTACAATTTAACGTATTATTTTTCGGTAGATTGTAATCTTTTAGGTATATTAACCCGATAAAACCTAATTGCCCCGCACTACCTAATTATTTACGTCGAATCCTAACCTAACCTAAAAGAAAGAGACAAGAAAACGTAAATACAATGAATTTTTCAAAAATTGACACTCAAAACATTGAACGGTTCACAATTTGTCGACAGTTTACAATTTCGCTAGTTAGATTACAATCTATAGGTTTTTGCAATCTAACGGTTACATCTTTACTACTATATACTATCTATCTATCTGAAGGTACTTTGTTGTGTCTAGAAAATATTAAGAATAGTACGGTGGGCTTGAGGTGGTCAAACCTGAATATTTTCAAAATGGGACGCTATAATATATTTCTGGCTAATGTTTTCTCATGCGGTTTGATTTTGCTGTGGTTAAGTAGAGCTAGTGGAACATTTTAACGGATCATATACGAGAAAATATCCGCTACTTCGTCCATGTGAATGGGAACTATTCGATTTTCCGGGATAAAAAGTAGCCTCTGCCATTTTTCACGTCTTCTACTAGGTATGCCCATCATAGAATCACGTCGAGCCGTCGCTGTATTACGAAGAAACAAAATACACTTTTGCATTTATAAAATTGGAACGGTTAGTTAAGAATTTTAGCGACCATTTCACCTGTGTATAACCTTATAAGTGTTATTATCGGCCCTGTTACCAGGGCAAATTAAAATTGCTTTCCCGTCTTAAGTAACATGTATCGCAAGCAATCCTCTAGTACCGTAAGGAGCAAGGAACGTGCGAATTTTTTTTATGAGGGTTGGAGTGGCTACAAAATAAATATAAATTATTATGGAAGCGTTGCGGGAAGGGGCTGAATACTAAACAAGCCTTCAGCCTCTGATGTTCACACAAGCGGTCTGGGGCATGACGTAAACGAGAAAAGACTAATATTTCATAACATTTTTCGTATACGTGTCGGAAAAATTAGACGTGCAAAACCAGAGTTCTGCAGAGTTTTCTGTTCCTTGTTTTTATTCCACTAAAGGTTAGCCCTTGACTGCGATATTACCTGGTGGTAAGTGATAATGCAGGCTAAGATGGTAGCGGTATAATCTGTCAGGGGTACCTATGCATTTTGGGGATTTTGGGGAAAATTGCAAAAAAAAAATTTCTTTTCAAAGTTTGTTATTTTAAACTTGTGTGTGGTTATGTATCCCCGAATAATGGTACTTTCTTTCCTTCTTTCATCATCAATCACCACCACCAAAAGCAGGACTCACCGATGATATATCCGAAGAGTATTCCGCAAGCAAAGAGCACGTGGTAGAAGTTGGCGAGCGCAGGCAACAGGTGCGTCTCGGCTATATCCTCGACGTATGGTGGTACGCCCACGCTGAATGCGCCCACGGCCACGCCGCCCACGAAGCGGCCCACGTACAGGCCATACACGTTCGGACTGGAAATACACAAATTCTTAAAGGAATAATCTTGAAATTGACATTGTGATTCTTGAAACAAATAATTTATCAATCGTCACAAGCAAAATCCTAATAAACACATACTACCGACTAACGACTGAAAAGGACTACTAGAAAGAGTGATTTTGCTAACAAAGGGTAAAAGGGAAAAACAACAACCAATAATGTTAAACTTTATCGATACAATTATAAATGTAAAAGTGTGTCTGTCTTGTACGCTTTCACGGCCCATCTTTTCATTCGCTTTAGATGAAATTCTGTATAGAAATACTTCGCATCCTGGGGAAGGACATAGACTTTTTATCCCGGAAAATTATGGAGTTCCCGCGTAATTCAAAATACTTAATCCACGCGGACGAAATCGCCGGCATCATCTATTATCACTCAAAGGAACCAAGAATTAAGAAAACTGTACAATAGGCGGCCTTATTGCTAAGAAGGGATATCTTCCAAGCGATCTTGAAAAGGAAATAATAATAGACAATTTGAATCTTCTTCTTTTTTCTATGCTATAATTAAAAGGAAAAGACGGACAACTGACTGATCTATCAACGCACAGCTCGAATCCCTGGACGAATCAGGCTGATATTAGGCATACAGATAGCTATTATGACGTAGGCCGGATACCTACGTCATGTTTGTAACATCTACGTCTTGTTTGTTTCATGTATAAAGGCGAAATACTACCTAATTTATTAATCACGGTATCTCAGAAACTGCAAACTGGAAATTTGGAAGTTGGATTCCTTCTATTCATTAAGCTAAAATAATAAAATAAAAATCTCTGTAAGCAGTTTTACAAAAATACACCCCAGATCTCACCTGATGGCAAGTGAAGATGCAGTCTAAGGTGGTAGCGGGTTAACCTGTTAGGGGCATGGCAGTTATATTAAACCCATACCCCTATTCGGTTTCTACACAGCATCGCACCGGAACGCTAAATCGCTTGGCGGCACGTCTTTTATCGGTAGGGTGGTAACTAGCCACGGCCGCAGCCTCCCACCAGGCCAGACCAGGGAGAATTCAGAAATTATAAATTTCCATATCTTGCCGGGGATCGAACCCGGGACCTCCGCACGTTAAGGCAGCGCTCAACACTGCGCCACGGAGGTCGTCAAAACACTTACCTAGAAGCGACTAATATCCACGACACCAGTAAAGGAAGAGCCAAGTACAGCAAAGTCTTTTTCCGACCAAAGTGCTCCGAGATGAGACCAGCCGGCACCGCTCCGAACAGCGCCCCAAGGCACAGCAGGGATGCAACCCACGACCCTTTGGATTCCGATAGCTGGGGAGACATTTCATAATCTATACTTAAACTAGCGAATACCCGCGACTTCGTACGTGTGGATCTAGGTTTTGTGGTTCCCGCGGGCACTCTTTAATTTTCCGGGGTAAAAAGTAGCCTATGTGCTATTCCGGTACATAACCAGTGGTGGGCGTAAGAAAATATTTATAAATTCTCCGTTCCGTCGTGGCTAAAAAAAATAATATTTATTACTTAATCAATTTTGTAATAAAATATATTTTAGTCATCGGCGCATTATATTACCAAGAAACAGAAGCTTTATTACAGACTAGATGATGCCCGCGCCTTCGTCCGCATCGGTTAAGGTTTTTAACTCCCGGGGAACTCCTTAATTTTTATACGACTGCCTGAAAAAAGAAGTATATTGTTTTCAGGGTTCATGTATGTATGTATATGTATGTATGTATGTATGTATGTATGTATGTATGTATGTATGTATGTATGTGAGTTTGTATATTCCACCATAACTTCTATACGCCTGAACCGATTTGGATAAATGAGGTATCGTTAGAATCCTTAGCTTATTCCGGGTGCCTTATGCTAGTAAAATTTTTAAAAAAATTGATGGGGTGACCAAGGCCCCGCTTTAAAAACCAAAATTGAAAAAAAATATATCGAAAATAAGATTAACTATGTAATCATCATCTAGAAAATGATGAGTAGATTTCAAAAATATATAACACTATAGTTCAATATTTAGTGATTCACAAAAAATATCATTTAAAACAAAATGTGAATAAGATTCCAAAGGCTATATATGCAAATCGCTTCATATGGAAGTAAACTCCAAAAATAATATGGCAGGGCAGTCGTATTTTTTAAATCGGTAAATTAATTTCACTTGTCCCGGATAAAAAGTAACAGGACCTATGTCTTTGTCCGGAATGCAGCCTTTCTCTGTACCAAATTTCGTTACATCGGTTGAAAAGACTATGTCCTTCCCCGGGATGTAATCTGCCTCTACACCGAATTGCATCAAAATCGATTGAAAAGTTCGGCCGGGAAAGCGTAGCAGACAGACACACTTTCGTATTTATAATATTAATTAGATATGGGTACCAAAGTTGACCTCAGAACTCTCAATTTTCGGAAAGGCTGAGCTTGAAACTTGATCAATTATTTGAATTATATCCTGTACTTGAACAACAAATACTAAAATTAGATAAATATGGAAACGAAATTATTAAATTTTTAATGAGCTTCAGTATTTTTAACAGAACTTCACAATGATGTCAATAGACGGCGGTCTGTAAAAGTTTATTCGTTTTTCCACTCTATAGCTCTTTTGCGTCTAATGTTAAAAGTTAACTATTTTATTAAAATTTTATAGTTAAAACTATATTATGGATACCGCGAGGTCTCAGTTCGGGGCGAATCACTAAGTAGTAGTATATTTATGTTTGTTTATTAACGATTTTCTTGGAAACCAATGAATCAATTCTAATGTTTTTTTCACTATCGTAATCTACGTACTTTCAGAAAGGTTTAAGATGAAAGGCATTCAGATAAATAATAGTCTGGAATAACACATATGCTACTATTTATAGAATACTATATAAATAAATCAATGAATTCCCGCGGGAACCGAAAAACCTCAATCTACGCGGACGTAGCCGCGGGCATCAGCTAGTCTTTTATAAATCGCCGCAAGTTAAACAAAAACCTCCACGCCTGTCCACCGAGCCGAGAGGCTGAGCTATTATTAATTGAGTTTGTTGTGAAAACATAATTTGCCGCGCTTCACCGGCTATATTGTGTTACGAACTGTTCCCAACTAAGTTTGAGTACCTATTTTGAGTTCGGTAATCAAATCATTTGAACGCAAATACATTTACGAGTGGCCTAGTTGTGTTAACGCATAACAGTAAATTGCGATTGTTAAGCAACGTTGACCCAAGTCGGTAACTGGATGGGCGACCGAATTTGGAGGTTCAAAGGTTTGGCCTTTTCGTTTCCTCCGTACCTCGAAGAGCACGTTAAGCCGTCGGTCTCGGTTATTATCACTAACATCTGATGATAATCGTTACAACAACCTAAGAGTTTAAATACTCTTAAAGAGAGAGTTAGAATATTATAAATGCGAAAGTGTGTCCGTCTGTCTGTCTGTCTGCTTTACTTTTACAGCCCATCTAGTCAACCCATTTTGATGAAATTTGGTATAGGGATAAACAACCCTCCACCTCCCATAACCCTACCCAACCTCGCAGTTATATGGGCCGAATCGCGGGAGAGCACCCGTTCGATACTTGCTCTTGGCGTGTTGGCTCAAAATTTGTAGGGAGTCAAGAATGCGCCCCGGGAGCGCATTCTTGACTCCCTACAATTTTTTTTATCCTCTCCGTGTCCCTTTTTGTTCACTCTCCCCCCTTGGGGGCTTGATGACACATGTACAATGAGTATAGGTATAGGGATGGATTGTATCCCGGAGAAGGACATAGGCTACTTTTAATATCTGAAGATTAAACAGTTCCCGCGGGAATCAAAAATACCGTTACCCCACGCGGACGAAGTCACGGGCATCATCTACGAGTAGTGTAGTACTTATTATAATTTGAAAGGAACCCTTATTCCTTACATTTTCAACGTTTTCCCGTAGCGTTTTTCTTCGACGCCTCAAAAGAACATATTGGAGATAGCCTAGTGGTTTAAACGCTCGCATGGTCAGGGGTTCAATTCCCAGGCAGCACAGCTTCTTATATAATATAACTACTAACTCAAGCCCGCGACTTTATCAGTGTAGATTGAGGTTTTTCAGTTCCCGCGGGAACTCTTTGATTTTCCGGGATAAAAATAGCTTATGCGTTATTCCAGAGTGAGACCATAATCTATCTCTGTACCAAATTTCATCCAGATCCGTTCAGCCGTTCTGGCGTGATCGAGTAACAAGCATCCTTCCATCCATATAGCCAATCTTTCGCATTTATAATATTAGTATGCATATCATAACATGTATATTATAAATGCGTTTAATTTCTTGAAATTAAATATCACTAAATTTAACGGTGACGGAAAATATCGTGAGGAAACCTGTATGCCCGAGAGTTCATCTAATGTTTTCATTAGCCAGTCTGCACCTGACCAGCGTTGTGGTCTATGGCCAAACCCTCCTCATTCTAAAAACAACTCGTGCTAACCCGGCAAAAGGCTGAACTGACGATGATATGATGAAAATTATGGTATTGGATAGAATCAGGCGGCAATTTGCGGAAGTCCATGTTAAAGAAGGAACTAGAAGTTTAATCCTACTAATATTATAAATGCGAAAGTTTGGATGGATGTATAGATGTTTGTTACTCAAGCACACCCCAACGGCTGAACGGATCTGGCTGAAATTTGGCACAGAGATAGATTATAGTCTGGAATAGCACATAGGCTTATCCCCGAACAGTAAAAAGTTCCCGCGGGAACCAAAAAACCTCAAACCACGCAGCCGAAGTCACGGGCATTCGCTAGTTCGGTACAATAACATAACAATTCGGTACAGTGTGTATCGCGCACAAATAGCTTGCGATATTCACCACACCACACAAATCTTCCAAATTATTCTCAACGTTTCACTCCGATACCGGAGCATCTTCAGGAGATGTTGACTCGACAATGCACGATTATAAAGACACTTTACACAAGATACACACTGTACGACATAGATTTACATATTGTCGCGGATTATAGCGAATTAAACTTCTAGTTCCTTCATGAAAATTATAGTATCAGTTATTTATTATATTTTACCAGCTGATGCCCGCGACTCCGTCCGCGTGGATTGAGGTGTTTTAGGGGTATGTCAAATAGATAGTAGCCGATTCTCAGACCTACTGAATATGCATATTTCATAAAAGTCGGTCAAGCCGTTTCGGAGGAGTATGGTAACTAAAATTATGACACGAGAATTTTATTATATATAAGATTTATTTTAGGCTATTCGTGTGTGACTTAAAAAGATTAACTATTGTTGGAATATAGCAAAAATACTAGTCTATGATATAAAAGTCTGTGATGACACAATATAATAGTTGTCTATGGACGTAGTTCATACTTCATTCCTTCAGTCACTCTCATACATTCTTTTCACTCACTTAAACAATCATTCACTATTCATTTGCTCTTTGCTGTAGCCTGTACAATATTTTATTCACAGAGTACATTATATAAACTGGTATAGAGTTGCTACTCGACTTTCCATGTACAGCGACATCTATCGGGAAGTTGTCCAACTAAAATATGTATATATTTAACCATAGCACAATGCTATAGTACTATATATAGTGTATTGTCTAATAATTTATCTTAATTATTACAAGATCACCTAATTCTGCAACTAGAATTATGTGACCTTGTAATAATTAAGATAAATTATTATACGATAAACACAAGCCGTAAAGATGTTCCAGATGTTAGTAAATGAAACGCATGTTGATTATTTTCTCTTATATTCTCAATTACAAAAAATATACATAAAGTATAACAATTATTCCACAGTTCCATGTTTTTCACATCGTACACACTTAATACACACTCTATTAATATAGTTTCACATTGTACCTAACGAATTTATCAAAAAAATAATAATTTTGTCCACCCGGCATCCGGCATGCCAGAAAACGTCAATGTCAATGTCGAATTTCAAACTTTAAAATGGCGGCTGTCCACGTTTGGAAATTAAAACACAAATGTTTCAGTAAACTTCTAATTCATGCCACTAAACTTAACTTATAACAGATAAATCTTTATAGATTATCTAAGATAACTCATATTCTGCTCAAAAAAAAAGGTTTTATATATTATTAGCTTTGTGTTTATATAAATGGCAAAATCATTAATTTATCTAAAACATAAGCTTCTGAACGAACACTTATTTCAGCGCCATCACAGACCCTGATCACAGACTTTTAAGTATACATACTTTCAGTACAAGATAAGCGCCATGAGCGCCATCCTTTAGGGAGTTGTGGAACTAACATCCCCATACAACAGAAAAATGTTCTAAGTGCAAAGGCCCTGATTTTATTATTAAACAGACAGTCGTACAGTGCAGACGTCTTTTCTTTTACCTGCGAGCTCATATACCAACAACTATAATAATATATTATTAAGTTAACATTGTCATGTTCTTATTATTACAAATTATTTGATATTTTCGTTTCAATTGGAGTTTTGTGAGTTATTGAAATATCAGAAAAATTGCGTTATTAGTGATTCTGTGAACAAAACAGGTTCAACTTTATAAACCTTAAGCCCCGTGGGAATTGTAATTTTATCCCAAATACATGAAACTAACTTAGTTAGGAGTCAGACTTACCGTACCACCCACGCAAATGGCCAAATTATGACGAAGTTCTACGTTTATGTTTATTTTATATTAATATTAGCCCGCGACTTCGTCTGTGGATCGAGGTTTTTGTTCCCACGGGAACTCCTTAATTTTTCGGGATAAAAGTAGCCTATGTGCTATTCCAGACTATAATCTACCTCTGTGCCAAATTTCAGCCATATCCGTTCAGCCGTTGGGGCGTGATTGAGTAACAAACATCCATACATCCATCCAAACTTTCGCATTTATAATATTAGTAAGATACGAGTATTTGTGTTCTTTGTTTCATATTATTTGGGGTTTAGTATTCATATTACATAATAAATAAAAACTGAAACATAAATTCAGTCGATCATTTTATTCTAGTGTTTCACAGCCCGTGTTTTATTCTAGAGATCGGTCTATAAAATTGTGATGTAATTTTGTTCATTTTTTTTAAGGCAATAAATAAAATAAATACTTACATGAACTGCTCCTGCGGAAGAAGCTGATTGATACAAGGGCAGGGCTGACGACGACCATGCTGCGCACACTCCGGTGGCAAACGCGCCCAAGTTTACTGAAACAAAAGAAACACAATTAAATTAAAACATCACAATAATAATTATTTTAACTGACTCGACGATTATTGTACCGATGGTTGTATCAGTTAACGGTCTTATTGCGAAAAGTTTCGAAAAACACCTCAAAAAGCTTTCGCTTGATTGCTCGGATACAGAAGGCGGTTATTCTTGAGACGGCGCGAATTGTGAGGAAGTTTCTCTCTCTGGAGCCCACCACCGGCTGCTTGGCTCTGTAAGGCCCCGCAATGGGTGGAAGTTTTATAGGATTATTTTTAAATGTGTTTTGTATAGTATTTTTATATATTTATGTAAAGCGTGTTTAGAAATAATTTTATAAAAATGTGTACAAATAAATGAGAGTAAATTATTATTACATACTAGCTGGTGCCCGCAACTTCATCCATGTGGATTGAGATTTTTTGGTTCCGGCGGGAAGTCTTTAATTTTCCGGGATAAGCCTATGACTGTATTCCAGATTATAACCTATCTCCGTGCCAAATTTCATCCAGATCCGTTCGGCCGTTCTGGCGTGGCGACAAACATCCATCCACCCATCCATCCAAACTTTCGCATTTAAATATAATAATAATATTAAGTACAGAAAAAACAGAATTGTTTATTTTTATCATCACATCACCATCATTATCATTCTCACTAACGTGATATGCGACCAGACAGTTTGTAGCGTTCATCTGTAGCTCCGTACGATTTCCATGATTAATGGAAGGCATTCCGAACCAGTGGTAGATTTACTGGACGATTCAAAAGCATTTGTACAGTAAAGGTTTATTTGAACAAAAAATCCACAAATGTTTATTTTAATAAAAAAATACGAATTTTGATTTTGCACGACAGTGATGTTAACTTAAAGCGTTTGGAGCTTAGTATCTTACCAATTCCAGTAGCGATGTACTGTGTGGTGATGCCTGAGGTGTCCCTTTTGATGTCTGGAACTGTATCCAACCTCTTCAGAGCCTTCGAGTGCAGGGAGTGTCCATTCTTGTTGTCTGGCTCGGTTTGAGAAACGCCGGCTTCTGCATCCAAGGTTGTTGTGTCGTCCACTGAAATTGGTTGATTATTTATTGCTTACACTTGTACGGAAATTTCTTGATTATTTAAAAAAAACAATAACTACACCTCAATCGCCAATTTTCCAACAAGACAATAACAGAAATTGCTGAACAGTTGAGGGATCAATTTCGTGTTTTGTTCAAGTTGTGTGTGCGTGTGTGTATGTATGTGTATGAATGAATAATTTTATAGTTTTGATGCCTTCCGTACGTCACTATATATTATGTTTATCCCGTTGTACACCATTTCTAAACTAAACTAAAATGACAGCTATATTTATATTGTTATCCCATTCAGAATACTCTCTGCACTAGATTTAGGGCTGTCATTTTATTTAAGTTTACAGCATAGACCTAATATAAATATTTAGTAGAAATTGTGTTAAATAAAATTGAACACATTAACAGGTTAATGAAAAGTTCCAGATTAACTGGACTTAAAAAATGGATTTTTAAACACTAGGTAGATAAGAACACGTATTATGATCGATGTATCTGGGATCAAGGTTAGATAACACTTGTCTTTAACCTCAGCCACATTTTTACCTATCTTCCAATGATAGCGCTTAATTGAATACCCTTATCGCCGACTTTTCACCACTAAGTAATAAGTTAACGTATCACAGAAACCTAAATAAGGCAATTAACAACCTAAATTGAACTTAAACGCTATGTTTAATACACCTGTTATTACAATACCATGCACAGATGTACAAAACCTACATCTCAACATATTACCGGCCTACTAATAGGCACGAGTCTCCTCTCGCAATGAGAAGGGATTGGCCATAGTCCTCCACGCTGGCCAAATGCGAATTTTCAAAATCGAGAAAATTATGAAGAATTCTCGTGCGTGCACGTCTCCTCACGATGTTTTCCTTCACCGTTTGAAGCAAGTACCTTATATGTATAATATAGTCAAGCGTGCACGGATTTTGAAATCAGAATAGGCATTAGTTCATTATTAGGGTAGAAACCTACGTACACCAGACAGCTGGTCGTGACGAAAAATAAGCATTGATCTTTTACATCTAGGGTAAACAGTGCTTTTAGCCTCTACGACATGCACTCCACTGAATATATAGTGTAGAGCAGATTTTTTGAAAGGAAATCTCTCCGTTCCACTCTATTCTATTAATTATGAAACATGGAAATGAAAAGTTACGTAATCTTTGTAATGGTTACTTAAAATTGCCCTCTGTACCTCAGACGATGGCATAACCGTCTAGACCAATTAATCTTATTGTTCCACTTTCCTGTCCGAAGGGCGTGAGGGTCAGATATCGGACGATTCACGCTGTGATGATGTCATATCACAGCTTTTAATAAGTTTTTTTAACCAAGAAATCTTATTAATTTTAGTCGGTGTCATGTCGGCATGAAGTTGATACTCGTGGACGGTTATACTTATAATTGAGCGGTTAAAGCCGGTGCCCGGTCAGTTTTGTGTTTTCGCCCTCATTTAACTCAATTAAACTCAAAGTATATTTATTCAAAACTAGCTGATGCCCGCGACCTCGTCCGCGTGGATTGAGGTTTTTCAGTTTCCGCGGGAACTGTTTAATTTTCCGGGATAAAAACTATAGTAAATACATAAGTAGCTCTTTATCAAACGCGCTTCTAGTAGGTACGAAAGTTTATATGAAATATTTTTTGTGACGTCATCAAATTTCTAAGCATTTTTCTGTAATATATTTAGGTCTTTAGGAAGACTCTCTATGCCTTGTCCAACGATTTATTTTACTTTTGGCGTATGCACGTCTATGAAGGGCCATAATTATTAACAGACAACCATCGACAAAAAAATTTGCAATACTCATAGACGCATATCGTTTTTTCTAATAGTGAAGCGACGTGCCCTTTTATCCGATATTTCGTAACTCGTATACTCATCTAGTTATTACAAGTACGACTTTCCTTTTCAAAATAGTCACTGAGCTTTCTTCATAGTCTTATAAGCACCTTACATCTTTGGGGATGGATGGTTTCTATGACCTGACGGATTCATGTACATATATTGCACTGTTGTATATAATTTATTTATATGAATACATACTTTAATATACTTAGTTATTGGAACGCTTGGGTATGTTTATAAAACAAAAAAAAAAGTTAAGCAAAGATAAATATCACTGTGTCAAATCGATTAAAACTTCTTCATAAATAAAGTCGATTGTTATCAAAAATCGAATCAGTAACGCGTTAGACTTAGAACATCATTGTCTCCATCTGCCAAACGTAAAATACATAGATTTGCATAGATTTGCCGTCTGTGGAGGATTATAGCGAATAAAACTTCTAGTTTTTTTATTATCATGGACTTCCGCAAAGTAACGCCTACTTCTATCCAATATTAGAAATAATTATTTTTTGACAAATGCATTATCCCTACTATCATTGCCTTTCAGGGTTCCGTACCCAAAGGATGCCAACGGGACCCTATTACTAAGCCTCCGCTGTCCGTCCTGCATCCGTCCGTGTTATTATCCTGTTCATTGACCTTAAATGTTACACAGTTGAAATATACATAGAAAGTTAAAAAATAAAGGGGGGCTTTAATTTGTATGGAGGATACAAGAAAAGTGATTTTTGGGCATTTTTTGCTGCTTATCTCTTGAAGACCGATACCTTAAATACTACACTTTTTGGAGTGATTAATACTATACCTACCTACCTGCTATAGTGAAAATAAAATAAAGTTATAATTAAGGAGGGGGACGGGGGATACAGTACAATTCTGTAATATCCCTTTGTCTAGCACGCCATTATAAAAAAATCGGGGAGGAGCTGCGAAGGTCACGTGGGAGGTCACGTGGATGGTGTCGAATTTCGCGGCCGGCAGCGGGCAGAGCAAATATATCTCGTATTACTTGCACGAGCTACGTAAACAGAGTACGTCATTCAAATCGTTACGAAATAAAGCTATAGATTAAAGTTAAAAAGGTTATCTCTCTATTTATGGTTTACAAAAAAAACAATAAAATCTAAAATGACCCCCTTTTTAATAATAAAAACTCTGAAAAATAAACAATAAAACCAGTATCTATATCTTTAAACTATGGTTCACTCTATAGTTAGTCATTAAAAAGAATAAAACCACGAAACAAAGACTCTTTTCCATTTTTCATTGTATGTATGGTTGGCAACCCTAGCTCACCACACATGGTCCACCGCCTTTCCATTAATTTCCCACCACCTTCTCACAGTCAGTCCAGCGGGCTGAAGTCTATCGCACAATTTCCTTGTCAGTAATTAGAGATCTCCAAATCAAGTCTACTCCAGCTATCACCCACACCAAGTTAATAGGCAATCTCTGGTTCAGTCCATACACACACTATCCTTGAGACCTACGTCCAGCGGTGGGCGTCTGTCACTTGAAACGACCCGTCTCGTTATCACGCTTAACGCTAGTAGTATAAAAAATGTTAACTAAAAATATACGTACTCATGCTTGCATCACTTTTGCTGAACACAAAACTTTATAACTTTAAAAAAACATGAAAAACTGTTTGTTTGTGCTATAGAAATATATAAAAAAAGTTATATATATGGAAGTAAGGCGCAAATCTCGGCGCTATGAGATTGACTGGTGACTCTCAATAATATAATCTTAATAGCTACATAACATCTTTAAAATGAGACAGGGCTCGTCAAGCATGGGCCGCTTTCATTCTATACTCGAATTTTTTATTAGGCAACACGTTTTGACAATATAGCCTAGGCAATGGGGCGGTCCGTTGTATTGACACCCCCACACTAAATCCTCAGTCCCTGAGGCTCAATTGTAGGGGTGAACTAGCTTTATTGCCTAGACTAATTGCAATTCCAGTAACATTACAGTGGATCATTGTACCTCCTGGAATTGTACTCGAATATTGTGCACCAGCTTTTACTGGCTTAACACACGTGTTAGAACGATGCAAATAATATATCTGTGTGTTTGTTTGTTCACGCACTAATCAGTGTTTGAACTAAGTTACAGTAAATGCGGGCTGTTTTCTATCAATATAAATTGCAATACTATTTAACCTGTCTATTATTTGTGCATTTAAGGAAGGCTTCATGCGATGGCTCTACAACCCCAGGAATTTATCGCAACTCTAGAATAACTAGATGATACCTGAGACTTCATCCGCGTGGATATTTTTTTTTTTTTTGGAAAATCCTTTAGGTACTTCATTTCATATGTTTTGAATTCAATAGATAGGTAAAACTTAAATGAATAATCGCACTTTAGGTACACATATTACAAGTAACATATATTATAACAACTTATAAGAACTTGAAATTTAAATTATTTATAAATTTTTTTACGATTGACAACCACTGTTTTTTTGATAGCCTCTCAACTCTGACACAACCCTGGTCTGATCGCTAGACCAACAACTCATAACTCTTTATTAAAAATATACACACACAATACCAACACTTATTTATAGAGAAATACCATCTAAAATTCTGTAAACAGCTCAATGTTTTACAAAAAACCTTTGAAGAGAAGTGTAACTGGCACGCCATCTTGGCAGGGCAAAGTCGATGAACCTAAATTATCTTCATTACAAATTACACCCAAATCGGTTCTATCATTGTAGCTTGAGGTAGCTAGTAAAAACATCGAAACAATAATATACAAACTTACAATTATATAGAGTTAGTAGAGAAGCTACATACTTGACAACCCCTGGCGCAGTGTTGAGTACTGTGGTCTTAGCATACGGAGGTCCCGGGTTCAACCCCCGGCAGGGTCAATTTGGGGATTTATAATTTCTAAATTTTCCCTGATCTGACCTGGTGGTAGGCTTCGGCCGTGGCTAGTTACCACCCTACCGGCAAAGACGTGCCGCCAAGCAATTTAGCGTTCCAGACCGCGTAGAAAGCAATTAGAGTATGGGTTTAATATAACTGCCATGCCCCTAACAGGTTAGCCCGCTACCATCTTAGAATGCATCATTACTTACCATTAGGTGAGATCTCAGTCAGCGGCTAACTTGTAGTGGATAAGAAATAAAAACAAGTAATTTGTTTACTCAATACAAAATCAAATGCTGAATAAATAAAGCCGATCATTTTGTTTTCAGCAAATCTAATTTTTATTATTGCCATCGCTTAAAGCAGTAGATATTATTTCAAAATGACAGTTACAGTGACTCGGTACAGTAAAAAAGTTTAGAGCTAATATATACTTGATGAAACATCTTTTTACGGCTAAGCCAGATTTTACGGCGGCTGTAGAAGCAATACCAACATTCATGAGATCCTTTTTGCAATGTCAAAGAGTTTAATATACTAGAGAAAAAATATATGTAAATATATTTTTATAATATATATAAAAAAATATATAAAATAATCTAAAATATACTTTTATTAAAACTCTAACTGGACGACCTCTCATACAGTAAAAAGAAAAACCCTGGCTCTGCATTGCCCAAAACATAATTTTAACACCCCGAAACTACTGGATGAATTCGAATTTACATACTCATAGCTCTTAATTAATTAACGAGGGACAAGTAGCCTAGCTGTGACAACGCATATCAGTCGATCGCGATTGTTAAGCAACGTTCACCCAAGTCGGTAACTGGATGGGTGTACGAATTTGGAGGTTCAAATTTGGCCTTTTCGTTTCCTCCGTGCCTCGGAGAGCACATTTAGCCGTCGGTGTCGGTTATTATCACTAATATCTGTCAATAATCGTAACAAACCTAAGAGTTTAAATACTCTTAGTCGAGTCATATACGGAAAGACGTGGGAACCCACCGCATTATTATCCCAAGAAAACTCCTAGCATTATGTGGGTCACGACCCTCAGTAATGAGAAACACGACGCAGAGAGACTTCTTATCCCGAAAAATTAACGCGGGCGGAGTTGCAGGAATCAGCTAGTCCACACTAATACTATAAATGCGATAGTGTGTCTGTCTGTGTGTCTGCTACGTTTACACGGCCCATCTGCTCAACTGATTTTGATGAAATTTTGTACTTGGGTAGATTGTATCCACGGGAAGGACGTAGGCTCCCTTTTATCCCGGAAAATTAAAGAATTAATCAAGTCGCGGGAATCATTTAACCGTCTAGTATTAAATAAGAACATTTTGAGGACGATGTTCCTACATTGCGTAGGTATTAGTTGCGTGTATTCGCTGCGTTAACACGCACTGAGGCGCCCCACAGGCCGATACCCCTAAGTCCACGGTGGCTCATAATTTTCCCAACATTTCTTATCTTCAATCATAAAAACGTTGGTGCGAGTGATAAAAAAAGATCAAGCTTTGTTAGGGTTGTCAACCACCTACTTTTTTTTACTAATATAACCATACTAGATGATGCCCGCTACTCCGCGTGAATGAAGTTTTCTTCATTCCCGCGGGAATTCCTTAATTTACCGGGATACAGACTATCCCTATACCATTTCAACAAAATCGGTTGCAAAGATGGGTCGTGAAAGCATAGCAGACAGACAGATGGACAGACAGCAGACACACTTTCGCATTTATAATAGTAGTATGGATTCAAATTTATAGCTGTACGTAAATATATAATACATAGTCATAGGTGATGATGATCGTGACACGATCATCATCACCTATGACTACCTATCCACCTAGACTTTAATTCTCTCGAAATTATAACATTAATGCAGCAAAAATAACCTAAATTCGATAAATTTCTTATTGACGTCCAATAACTTATAAAACATTATAGTGATAACCAATTACGGTATCCTAAAACTAAAGCTACGAGGGTTCCAAACGAGCAGGTCTGAGAAGAGCTCAGCTGGTTTTTATTTTATTACCATCTAACAAACATCGTAAACATAAGGGTTGCAAACCTACCTTTTAGGTTCGCAACCTTAAAAATATTGATGCGTGATCTCAATTATCTCTAACTTGCTCTCTGAACGAGACAATCACACTAACATTCACGTTTAGTTATTGACAACCCTACGTGCGGGGCAATTTTACGATGTGCCCGGTACTGATAACAGAGCGGGCGAATAGCTAGTTCTTGTTATAGTCACTAAGTTACTGTTGTACTAGCTGCCGAAATGGCTTTTAGGACTTACAGACTTTATTGCCGTTTCCGATGCGATCCCCTATAACTGTTACCTATCGGTAACAGTTTATGTTCTATAGTACTGGAACGTTATTTGACTATGCGGTTTTAACTTTCAGCAGTATATCAAAAGTTCTAAACCTTGTGCTTAGGTCCTAGGGGTTGTGCTTAGGGGTCCTAGGTTCGAATTCCGGGCTAGCACCTCTCACTTTCCCATAATCGACCAATGTGACTGGATTTGAAGACTTCACACACATTTAAGAACATTATCAGGAACTAATTATGCAGTTTTCCTTCACCATTAATAAAATATAATATTAATAAACAATATTTAAACTTAAAACGCACATAACTGTTTTTTTTATCTTTATTTTGCTTTTAGGGTTTATCAAGTCGTGATTATGTCACTTTTTATACAGAGTTAAGTAAACATAATAATTCCTTCTTCTTAATAATAACAGCTAAACAAGATATAAAATAAAATAGTTAAATAACTCCGAAAAGTTAGAGGTGATCGAACTATTGATGAACCTAAAAAGAAGTCAGGCGTCCAAACCAGGCTACAAACGCAACTTCAAATTAATGCAGCTAATTAATCTAATGGATAATTATAGATATCTTTTTTGCGCAGAGGATCAGCCTAGCTGTCCAACTCACCAGCCAGCATTCTTGGCAAGATTCCACGTGGGCATAATTTATATAGTAATTAGGTTAGTTAGCAAGCTTTAAGTTCTATTGTTTTCAATAAATAGTATCCTTTCTAGATCTTATTAATTTTAGATATTTTGTGACATAGTGATAATTAAAAAAAACGTTTGTCGTGGACTCTTCTCAGACTAGGGCGCGTTTTGAACCCACGTAGCTTTAGTTTTAAGGTATCATCGTTAATTATCATCACCATCACGTCTTACACATCATATAACGTATTCAAGATCAAAAAGGGTATTGTGTAGTTACCAATTCTGAATAAATATACTTTGACTTTGATTTTACATTAAGTACCTCCTTTTGTGTCGGGAATTAAAAAGAAGAGTAGGTGGGAAGTACTCACATTTAGCGTTTTCTCCGTCACCCGTTCTCAACATGTGAGGTATAAAGTTCACTAAGAAAACCCTCATCTTTGACACTTTGTATTTTTCGCCCTACCCTCACAACATTCCGGATATAAGTCCTATTTCTAACTTGAACACGTATTAAAATACAATAACATTTTTTTACAGACAGACCACCCGTCTTTTTGATTGGGGTTTTTTATTTTGTTAGTAGGTATTTAAGAATTTATAAAAAAAAAAGTAAAATACACTTCCTTTTTAAAGTTAGTTTAATATTTCGATTTTAGTGTAATGTATAATATTTCTTTAATTTAATTACATAATGTATGACTTAACTTATTAGAGAACGAAATATAAATATAAGGCTATATAAAATATATTTGAATAAACAGCTTACAGTTACCAGTTACAAAAAAATTATACATATGCACTATTTTACGAAGGACACCATATTAGTCCCTTTGAAAAACAAACCACAACTGATGAGTTACCCAAAGGTTAAAGGGACAGCCAACTATCTGTCTTCCGTCCTGTGATATTAGAAGGGATGCTGCGTGGAGGGTTGTGTAAGATAAAGGGCTAATAATGTTCCTACTAGTTACACAAGCTATCTATAGCTATAGCAAAGCATAAAATATGCAAACAGTGGGTCAACGCACTTAATTAAAAAAACACGACTGCCTGGCCATATTGAATAATTTTCTTAAAAACTTATAGCCAGTGTCACTCAGTCAGTATGTCAGTACAAGGTCAGTACATCTAAATTTGTTCAGGCATTAGAAGCTATGGTAAAATAAAAAAACTCACATAAATATACATGTAAAGAATACACTTCTTTTTTTGGACAGTCGTGTAATAACAGACCCTGCTACCATGACAGTTACCATAAATTCCGACAAACTTATCTGACCCGATGACAGCGTTGCTAGTAGGTATCTACGAAAAATAAAATAATAAAAACAAAAATTAAGCAGGCGTAAAAATTAGTTCCAATTTTGGCCTCTGGGTCAGATAAGTTTGTGGGACTGTACGGTACTCTCACCTATGGTTGAGAGAGGTTGGAAATAATTGTATGCTTTGGCATTAGACTGTCAGAATTTTGATTGAAAAGTCAGCCAGTTTCCTCCCACACAAAGCCACCAGGCACCTTTGAAAACAATATGAAAAACTCTCGGGCATGCAAGTTTTCTTTAACCAAGTGATACTTATTGGAAAAGAACATTACTGAGAAAAGTTACAAGTGCGTGCACGAGGATCGAACCCTCGGTCATCACTGTTCAGAAAAGGAAAACACTCCGTGTGGTGTCGTTGGACACCCCGTAAGAACTTAAGTCCTTTTCGCTATTTTATTTAAAAAATTACAGAAGAGTAAAAAATGCACATTAGCAAGTTATAAGCGTGGAATTCATATACCTGCAACATTTTGCTTACGACACCGAGCCGCTGACGTCGTCTTAGGTACTCTGTCTTTCTCCATCTGTACTAGAGGGAGTGAGATCAAGTTTGATGCTTTTTCGTCAGGTACGATTTTACCAGCCCAGAGACCCAGAAAATCGTACTCATTTGAAAGCTTAAAACGTGTTACTCCATTTTTTTAAGAAGTTCATACATGCTGTTTGACATGCAGGCATCTAGGAACTCCTTTAATAATTCGAATTATACCTTTGTTAAATGATTACGATTGTCTTACACAATCGGGAGTTCTAAAAAGTAAATAAGTTGATCTACTTATCTTTGGGTGATGGCTGAAAATCGTAACGCAGCGGAAATCAGTCAATCGCTCTTATTACGTCGTTACCCCGAGCCGGTAATTGGCTGATCGAACTTACAAGGTTTTATCCACTTATCAAAGGAGATTGAGAAAAATTGGGAACTTGAGCCTGGGGGCGTACTACCATCGCTTTTAAAGCCGTATTGTTTTAATATTGTTGACGTTCGCGTTTGAGAATTATAATCTTACTAGATGATTCCCGCGTCATCGTCCGCGTGGACCAAGTTTTTTCGAACCCGCAGGAGCTCCTTAATTTTCCGGGATAAAAAGTAGCCTATGACCTTCTCCGGGGTATAATTTTCCCCTGCACCAAATTTTTTCAATATCGGTTGAATAGGTTAGCCGTGAAAGCGTAGCAGACAGACAGACAGAAGGACGGACACACTTTCGCATTTATAATATTAGTATAGATTTTAGGAACGTCAAGGTACGTGACATAAAATTGTCACTTTGAAATACCTAATACCTACTTACTTATACTAAGTACTGCTTTAAGCGATACTAGCAAACCCCCCTCCCCACAACCTTTACCAACAGGTAAAGTGTGCGTTTTCCTAATAATGTCCTCCAGACCGAATTTCGGCCACGGCGGCCAATCTCCAGATTAGACATCTGCGCGGGAGATATTATAGTGTAACTTCGTCCGCTTTCGAACTCTTTAATTTTCCAGGATAAAAAGTAGCCTATGTGGTATTCCAGACTATAACATACCTCTGTGCCAAATTTCATCCAGATCCGTTCAGCCGTTCTGGCGTGATTGAGTAACAAACATCTATCCATCCAAAGTTTCGCATTTATAATATTAAGTATAGATATTAGTATAGATTGGTGTGGGTGCAAACACAGATGCACTCTATGTTCCTTTACTCTCATAGCCCAATGAAAAGGAAAATCCGACACAACCGGAGAGAGCTCAGGCGCAGGACCGACGGCTTTACGTGCCCGAGGCACGGGGGTGAAACATCGCCAACTTCCTAACTCCGGACAAGTTGATAAAAATAAACTCAGTGTTTATTTTTATCAACTACAAGTTAGCCCTTTACTGCGATCTCACCTGATTGTAAGTGAAGATACAGTTTAAGATGGTAGCGGACTAACCTGTTAGGGGCATGGCAGTTGTATTAAACCCATACCCCTATTCGGTTTCTACACGGCACCGTACCGGAACACTAATCGTTTGACGACACGTCTTTGCCGGTGGAGTGTTAACTAGCCACGGCCGAAGCCTCCCACCGGGCCAGACCAGGGTAAATTCTGAAATTATAAAATCCCAATTTCTTGTCAGAAAAATCCAATACCTTTTTACTAGCCCGACCCGGGATACGAACCCGAGAAATCGTCAGCCGCAGTCGAACATGCTAACCACTACCACAACGAGGCAGTCAAAACGTTTACCTAAGCACGTAGTAACGTATACTTACATAACCATGTTTACAGAGTATCAGCCAAACAGCGGAAATGCGTCGCGACAGCGTGTCCTCCGTGACGGGTCAAGGCCCGGCGGCAGACTAAACAATACTACATTGAGTAATGAGCGGACACTTAGTTCATTCGATTAATAACTCATAATCGCCATCCTTTATCTATACTGATAATCTAAACTTATTTTTTAAATGCTAAAGTTTCCATGGATGGATATTTGTTACTCAAAATGGCTGAACGTATCTGGATGTTTGGCACAGAGATGACTATAGTCTGGAATTACACATATAGGCTACTTTTATCTCGAAAAAAAATAGTTCCCGAGGGAACCAAAAAGACCTCAATCCACGCTGAAGAAGCCGTGGGCATCAGCTAGAGATAATGATAATTCTAGTTTTTATAGGTTGTAGGTAGCATTTATTCAACATGCTTTAATGTAATAATTGTAAATGAAATATTTATTTAAAAAGAGCAACCATCGAGTAAATTATTTATTTGGATAAAAATTTATAAATGGCATGGATAACACGGTCTGATTTTGATCGGCATTTCTATCAATTTGTTAAATGTAAAAAAGTAGTTATAGTGACGTAACTACAATAGTTAGACACATGGTCTCGCGAAGTTTTTTGTAGATATTGATATAATCTATAATATTGTCGAACATTTTTTTGTCCTATCATTAATACTCTTCGCAGCGTATGCGATGAAAGACATTTTATGGCTCTAATTTTTTTACACCTTCGGTTGGTTTTAATAGGAATTTCTAAAGATTTCTATAGTAATCTAGTACTAAATATAGCCTATGTTACTCAGTGATAATGTAGATTTCTAATGAAAAAAGAATTATTAAAATCGGTCCAGTACTTTTTGAGTTTATTCGTTACATACAAAAATACAAAAATACAAATCTTTCCTCTTTATAATATTAGTGTAGATAGTGTAGAAAAAACACACTTGCGCTCTCTAAATGTCTAAATTTATCTATGGAAATTGGCCGTCGTCGCAATGTAATATCATTAATATGTCTGTCTGTCTATTCGCTACGGTTTCATGGCCAATGTTTTAAAACGATTTTGAAAAAAAATTACAGGGATAGTTTGCATCCTGGGTAAGGGCATCGACATTTTGATCCTTGAAAATTCTAAATCCTGATGATTTGAATACAACCTAAATCCACGCGGCTGAAATCACTGGGCATCTCATAAACTTATTACTTATCTTATATTATAAAATTCTCGTGTCACAATGTTAGTTACCATACTCCTCCGAAACGGCTTGACCGATTTTTATGAAATTTTATATGCATATTCAGTAGGTCTGAAAATCGGCTACTATCTATTTTTCATACCCCTAAAACACCTCTATCCACGCGGACGTAGTCGCAGGAATCAGCTAGTCTTACTAATATTAAAAATGCGAAAGTTTGGATGGATGTATGGATGTATGGATGTTTGTTACTCAATCACGCCCCAACGGTTGAACGGATCTGGCTTAAATTTGGCACCGAGATAGATTATAGTCTGGAATAGCACATAGGCTACTTTTTATCCCGGAAAATTAAGAAGTTCCTGCGGGAACCAAAAAACCTCAAACCACGCAGGCGAAGTCGCGGGCATTCGCTAGTAATATTATAAATGCGAAAGTTTGGATGGATGGATGGATGTTTGTTACTCAATCACGCCAGAACGGCTGAACGAACCTGGGTGAAAATTGGTACAGAGATGAATTAAAAATCCCGGAAAATTAAAAATTTAAAACCTCAATCCACGCGAACGAGGTCTCCTGTGCTAGTAATGATCTATAATACTTAGGTACTAAAAAGTACTACCGTAAATTATTAATATTGTTTGCCAGTGAAACGGGCTCAAAGATTTTCTTACAAATCCAAATAATCAAATGAAAAGCAAATCATTCGCGTGTTTTGTATACGCCTCTTCCCCCGAGGCCTCTGAGGCCTGTCAACCATTTTTGATCCGTTTGCCTTTCATCTTCCCATTACAACCTTTCAGAATTATGCTTTTATCTACTGAATTATACCTACATGAAACGCTTAAAAGGGAAGTCAAATTTTTGTACATTATATAATTTTATCTAACTAGAATTATGTATCGTCTTGAGTCTATTGCGATTGTTAAGCAACGTGGACCCATGTCGGTAACTAGATGGGTGATCGTGCCTCCGTTCCTCGTTTCCTCCGTGCCTCGGACGGGTCCCGGTTTTTATCACTAACATCTGATAATAATCGTTAGTAACTTACGTTCACATAGTAATTACTCTTAGTAAACTCTAATGCGGAAGGTAGCAGAGAACCCACCGCATTATAACTCCAAGGAAACCCCTGTCATTATGTGATTATTGAAAAGGGGGGACACCCTAAGCAATGATGAATACGACGTAGAGACAGAGAGATAATTACGTATGTCGCTGACAAATCGTAAATTCCGCCGTTTTGTAATCTGGCGATTTGTCGTCCAGCCGAGTTGTAATCACTACATGACCATACTAACGAAATAAATGGGCTATGCCAGAAAATCTAGTTTCACGCTGTACAATAACACTCTAGGAGTAGGGCACACAAGACTGCGTGGAGTCGGGGTGCCCAGATTTCATTCTGGTCCAAGCCAAAATTCACCAGCCAAGAGAAAATTCAGAAATTATAAATTCCCAAATTGACCCTGCCGGGAATTGAACCCTGGACGTCCCAGAAAAAATCTTAAAATTATATACTTGGGTTATACATCGCCACTCAGCGTGGCAATGCTGCACGCTTGGTGCGTACCTTTGGCCCAGGGGCAGCCAGGGGTGGTCTTTTTGATTAGGGTTTTATTTTTATTTTTGTTAGTAGGTAGGTATACCTATAGGGGTTTATTTTAAATTTATTTTATACATAGTTTAATATTTAAATTTATGTATCTGCTTAGTTCCACACAAGGCTTTTCCGATAGTGAGTGAAATACCCAGGTACAGTTGCAAGAACAAGATTTTTTCTGAATGCCTACTTTTTATGACTTAGATATTATGTCACCGTAAGATTGTAAAAATCGTTAGATTATAATCTAACTCGCGAAATTGTAAACTGTCCAATGTTCTGAGTGTCAATTTTTGAAATATTAATTGTATTTACGTTTTCTTGTGTCTTTCTTGTAGGTTAGGTTAGGGTTCGACAGGTTAGGGGTTAATCAGGTAGTGCCCGGCCGCAGGCTAGGCACTTAGGTTCTATCGGGTTAATATACCTAACAGATAACAACGTACCGAAAAATAATGCGTTAAATTGTAATCTTTCGACAGTTTGCAATTTCGCGAATTAGATTATAATCTAACGGTTTTTAGAATCTTAAGGTGACAGATACATATGAAAACATAATAAAATTATAAAACAGTAGGGATTCTGACTTCCCTGAAGCGAGGGTAAACTATGCCCTCAATGAATTTTGAATGACTTGAATTAAGCAAGCGCCGAATTTCGTATTGGTTCTTTCGGTAGGAATGTCATTATATCAGCGGCACGCTATGATGGCCGGTTTGACACATTACAATAGTGATGTGGAATGTCAATTTATTCTCGAACAAAAAACAATTAAGTTTTGTTTTTGTACCTGATTAAATAGGTTTAATAAAACAAAAATGTATATGTTTATTTAATTTATTTGAACGAACTGAATATTTGAACGAAAATGAATATACATACTTTATATGCACACAAGAAACATATGAATACAAAAGATACCAAAAAAGGTGCCACAAAAGGCCATAATTAATCAGATTCGTCCATACTACTATTTTCACTGTCGTCACTGCTATCATCACATACATTAATAATTATATGTTCGTTTTCTATAATATTATCTATTTTCACATCTCTTTATTTTTTTGCAAGAAATCAATTTAATAAATAAATTTTGAGTCCTAAACCTAAAACTACATTCGATAAAATTTATGAATCTCTGCACATCACTATCGTCAATAAAGTAATACAATTATTTCCTTCAAAGTCGTTATCAATTAATACGGAACTTCATGAGCGGACAAACGTCAAACCGGCCATCATAGCGTGCCGCTAGTTTAGGTACGTCAAGTTTGTAAGTAAAATCTAACGTGTTGTAACGTACGTACGAAATATTACAGTTTCTTTTTAGAAAACCAATGTTCCGAATACGAATAAGATTTCACAATAGGTATAAAGGTTAATCGGATGATCTTTATGGAAGAAAACCTTCGGGCGTCCATTTTTGCCATAGATAAAGGGATATATTGTTTACTTAGGACCCCGATTTTCTCAGTAGCAATAAAAATAAGCGTATAAATAACATGGAATGTCCGTCGTAAATGGAAAAATATAAAGGAGGCAAATTCTGGTCTGAAGTGCCTTGTATACATTGGCGCAAGTCCCAACACACTCAACCAAGTGTCGTTCTCCATACATGATGCAGGAATGGAATGCCCAAAAGAAATTTACTAAATTAATTATAATCCATACTAATATTATAAATGTGAAAGTATGTCTGTCTGTCTCTCCGTATGTCCATCTGTCTATCTGTCTGCCTGCTACGATTTCACGGCCCATCTTTTCAACCGATTTTGTTGAAACTTGGTATAGCTTGGTTGAATCCCGGGGAAGGGTACTTTTTATCCAGGAAAATTTAGGAGTTCCCGCGGGAATTAAAAAGATGTATCTACGCGGACGAAGTCGTCGGCATCGTCTAGTAAATAATAAATTTACAAAATATAAATTAAGTAATAATTATAATACATTTACAAAATCAATTCTAGAAATTATTATTTAAATGTTAAACACAAGATTTAAAAAATACCATGCTCACCCCAAAAGCCTAAACTCTAGCAATAATTAGCGAAATAATTCAATCAAATCCAGTCAGTTCAAAGATCAATTATAAGACAATGGAATTGAGAATGGCCCGGCGATGGGCTATTAAACCTTTTGATTTCGGAAAATTTTACCTTAATTGACTGTAATTAACCAAGAAGGCAATCTACCGTCTGTTAATACCACGAAACAATGAATCTGCTTATTACTAAGCTATGTTTAATATTAAGCCTAGCTCTACCACAGATTAAACTTATAGTACAGGGGTCATACTTTCTTTTTTCGTTCAGGAGGGTAAAGTCCTCATGGACATCCGACTCCGAATCGGATAGTGCCGGACTCCTACCGGCTAAAAACCCCTCCTGTCTGCAAGCAGTGATGTCCCCGCCTTGAAGGCCTACCATTACTGCCTCAGCCTGCCTCATCCTCATCCGTCCCTTTCATCCTTCTCCTTTTTTTTCATTATATCTTCTATAAATTCTTGGACTACTACCCAGTTTCTTTTAATCTCCAGCATTGTACACATGAAGCTCTTCACTCTGAATTTGCCTCCTAGGTCATCTATCACCTTTTTTCTTTCTTTCTCAAACTGAGGGCAGTGAGACAACGTGAGCTCGGCATCATCAATTGGGTATATGCAGTACATACATTTACCATTAGCCCTTTGACTTAGCTTAGCTCTACCACAGAATAAACTTAATAGTACAGGGGCCATACTGATAATGCGTAAAGCAATGCTTATCCAAAATTACGGTTTGATGTCACGTATTACCAAAAAATTAGGATTAAGTATAATTGTGAAACATGAAAGACAATAAAGAAACACTATGGCAGTATGGCCCCAGGTAGCTCTACCCACAGAGTTCTACATTTTTACTGCTATTTTTTAAAAGCAATACATTCAGTACAGCACATTGCTATTATATTGCTACAGGCGTTATAGTTTTAATAATAACATTAACTGTTAAATTCTACACTTCAGGAGTACGCATTAAATTATCATATCATAGTTTATACTAATATTATCAATACAAAAGTGTGTCTGTTTTTTGGTTTGTCCTGAAATCATGCCGCAACAGAGCAAAAGATCGACGTGACTGGCCGAGTCAAATCGATTCGATAACTTATACCGAGATATCTGTTTTGTCCAAATATTGTTAATTAATCGACTATTCAAATTTAAGAAGTAAATAAACAACTAAGCCTCTTCCTTACCAAAGATAATGTACTATCCCCGTACCAATCTGGCTTCAGACCAGGTCACAGCACAGTCACTGCGCTTATCAAAGTGTGCGACGACATCCGTCAAGCCATGGATAGCAAATTAGTCACTGTTCTTATACTCCTAGACTTCAGCAACGCGTTTAACAATGTTGACTTCGAATTACTTCTAGCGGTTTTAGGCTCCCTGAATGTCTCATCTGGAGCTGTTGATTGGTTCCGGTCTTATCTATGCGGTCGTCAAAAATCTGTTAAAACTGATGGCATTCTTCGCCCCTATCTCTCTCTGCAGGAGTACCACAGGGTGGTGTCCTTTCCCCTCTCCTCTTTTCTATTTTTTTAATACTGTCGCTACGGTTATTTCCTCTTCCTTTCATTTTTATGCCGATGACGTACAAATTTACACCTCCGATACTGCTGACCGTATATCTACCACCATTAGCACCCTTAATTCCGATTTGGCCAAAATTTGCGAGTGGTGTAAATCCTATGGTCTTTCAGTGAACCCTAATAAATCACAAGTTATCTTCGTTGGCAATCCCAAAATACTCTGCAAACTAGATAACCTACCTGATGTTTATTTTGATGGGATAGCATTGCCACTCAGTAATAAAGTTTAAAATCTTGGCCTAATTATTGACAATTCCTTTTGCTGGGGACCGCAGGTAGGAGAGGTGGGGCGAAGAATCTTCGCCACTATCGGGTACCTAAGGCGGTGGAAGAATCTCTTGCCGATCAGAACCAAGATTACGTTAGCCAATACACTCTTGTTGCCAGTGTTAGACTACGCTGACTCTTGTTATCCAGATCTGTCGCAAGAACTTCTCGATAAGCTTGAGAGACTTCAAAATATGGTAATCCGCTTCATTTTTGGCCTGCGGAAATACGACCACATTTCTGAGTACCGTGCTAAGCTTGGGTGGTTGCCAATCAGAAGGCGCAGGGACATGCATGCATTGACCCTTCTATACGGTGTCCTGTTCTACCCCCAAACACCGGCTTACTTGAAAGAACGTTTTAGCTACCTCGGTAAGGATAGCCAGTTCTTTTTTCGTTCCTGCACAGACAATAAGCTAAAGATGCCGTCCAGCCGCACGAAATTCTATGATAACTCTTTCACGAGGAATTGTGTCAGGTTGTGGAATTGTCTCCCCGCTGACATACGTCAGGCAAAATCCCTACATATCTTCAAACGTTGTCTGAAAAACTACTATCTATCTATGTAATAGAGTAGAATGTAGTATATTATAATATGTTATGTATAAATAGTTATTTATGGTAGATATTTATATGTGTATTATTAGTATGTTGTGTTTATGTAGTCTATCTTATACTAGAAAAACTAAATTGCTTGCCACGCAACCCGTGATTTCGCCAATCCAATCACCAAAGGTTGTCTGGGAGAGATCGCTTTAGCGATAAGACCGTCTTTGCACGCTTCACTACGATTAAGCTTCTCTTTTTGTAATTATATGTTTCTATTTATTTCCTGTGTGCAATAAAGAATACAATAATAATAATAATAATAAATAATATTTTTAAATCGCAAACATTGTTGTAGAAGAAAAAAACAAGAAGTTCTGTTTAAAATTTATTTTAGAATATCGTATGGTGTTCTTATAGATAAATTCAGAACCTGGCATCCATTATATAACATTTAAATACTTTTGACGGCGAACCACTTCGTCGGCGTGGATTGATGTTTTTTGATTACCGCGAAAACTCTTTAATTTTCCGGGATAAAAAGTAGCCTATGTCCTTTCCCGGAAAACAACCTATCCCTGTACCAAATTTCATCAAAATCGGTTAAACAGATGGTCCGTGAAAGCGTAGCAGACAGACAGACATAATTTCACATTTATAATATTAGTACTGGTGGATATTGAACTTGGCTCCCAAATAAATTAATTATTAGCTTAAATTTCTATTAAATACAATTATCAATAAGTAAAAAGTTCTATGAACTTAATGTGAAGCTTTTAGATTAAACTTTTAACAATCATCATATCATATCAGAATTCATACTTATACTTATAATATTATAAATGCGAAAGTGTATTTGTTTGTTGGTTTGTCCTTCAATCACGCCGCAATGGAGCAACGGATTGACGTGACTTTTGTCATGGGTATAGTTAAGGATCTGGAGAGTGACTAAAGCTATTTTTTATCTCGGAAAATTAAGGAGTTCACGCGGACGGAGTCGCGGGAATCAGCTAGTACTCTATAAACATAGCGGTAAATCACTAATTAAATAATAATGTTTTCTCCTACTGGTTCGGAAATGGCTTTATTATTTAAAACAAAAACAATACTTAGATGGGTTCTTCCATGACTAAGCGTGAGTTAAAGTACCAACAAAATCTATCAGCAATGTAAAAAAGCTTACTTAACAAATTCTGTCTATGTTTCCTAGCAAATTAGATAAAAGTACCTACTACTTAGGTATACAAGTCTCGGCCGAAATACCAATTCACAGTCTCTTTTACTTAAAAAGATCTCGGCTAGCACCTCGTCTTTTAAAATAACTTGGGAAGTCCTCGTCATCGCCTCGTCCTTTCAATATTACTTAGTCGTGAATTGCTTTATTTCCGGCGGACCATACTGCCAAGCGCCAACGCTTAAAGCCATATTGTTTCATTATTGTTGACTTTTGTGTTTCAGATGGATAAAGGATTACGTTAATGACAAGGTAGCTTGACAATAATTTGTTCTAATGGCTTCGATAGTTCCTTGTGAGACGGTGATTGGTGATAAGTAAAAAAATCCCCGGCTGAGTTTGTTGTGACTCTTCTCAGACCAGAGCGCGTTTTGAACCCTCGTAGCTTTAGTTATAATATATAGTAACTGATTAACACCATAATGTTATTTATGTTTTTGGATTTTTGATTGAATTGGACGTCAAAAAGTGAATCTAATTTGAATATATAAATATTGATTGATTGATTGACAGAATTATAATCCTTATTTTAGTAACGCCAATGTACGTGACACAAAAATGTCTATATGAGTCATTTTGATTGCTTAAGTATTGCTTTAAGCGTTGGTTGTATGGTCCCTGGGCAATAACTATAATAGCTGTCACAAAATAGGAATATTACTGGGCGTCTGGTAATACTGGGGCGTTTCGTTCAACGTGGTAGCTCCAATCAACCCCCCCGCGGCGACCAACAGTAGGCGTCGTTTCTTGTGATGACGCAGCAGTGACGTCACGCTGGTGAAGCTCCTCTCGCCGCGACGAGCGAAGCCGAGGGCCAAGCGGCCGTCTGGACGCCGCCTTACGCCCACGTTGTGGACTGAGTTGGCGCACGCCACGCTTAGGGTGTATGCGTGATTTGGCTGGAAACATATTTCCGTCATTTTAGCATCAATTTATACTAATATAAGTACCCGCATGACCGTGCTTTGCCCGGTATTTTTTTTGGTAAATCGTGGTGAAAATTATATTTAAATTTTGAAAAAATCGGAATGGAGATATCTAGACTCGATTTTTCATTTGGTGATTTGATTTGATTGATTGATTTCCCACCTGACCTAAGAGACGGTGGCGAAATTTACCTTCGTATTCTAATGATATTGTAGCAGAATTTCATTGCATGAATACACGGATAAAACGACAATATTTTCTAAAAATGAATCCTAGCTAGATCGATTTATCTCCCCGAAACCCGCTGCATACCAAATTTCATGGAAATCATACGAACAATTCTTGTAATATATGTCACCGTAAGATTGTAAAAACCGTTAGATTATAATCTAACTGGAGTTATGCAGGTGTGGCCGCTGTCACCAACCGAGAAGGGGTTCTCGATAATCACGAAGCCTTCCTTTTGTAATTACGTTTATTATCTGAATTTAATTACAAATTACTTGATACTTAATTAATTACACGATAAATGTTTATATTAATTCGCGGATAATTATGATTACGTAGTGCGAAGTGAGTTAAAGCTTCAGCACGGCGCGAAAGACAGAGTCTCAGCCGATTGTAGACTGTGCACTGTCTGATGAATGACTCCACTGTTCCCGGAGGATCTTGTATATATATCCCGCATCGTAGGGTTGTGGTAGGGATGATCGCTAGCACTCACGTAGGCCATGGGAAGATTCCAGCATGTTCCTCTGATAAGTAAAATGTTTTCTTGAAATTTATGGCTTGCAGTCACCGCTTGCAGTGGTTCTGGTTTAATGCGTAGACGTAATCTCCAGACGTCGCGACAGTTAGCTATTGAGATAAAGTTTCCATAGAATGTGCGTCGTTTATCAGTTTTGCTATGACAGACATGAAGCAAACTGGGTCCAACTTGCATTCGCGTTTATCTTAAAAGGTTTTTTTGTGTATGTGCGTCTGTTTTATGCTAGTACTTGGAGTACTTGGGAGGTCTGCTTTCTTTACACCTCCCCCCGTAAGAGAGAGCTTAGGGTGTAACTTGTTATGCCCGGGCTCTCAACATCATTGTTTCCTTCTTGTTGTACTTTACTTTTATTCTTGTTGCGTTTATTAATGTAGTAGATGTAGCAGATACTGCAAATTATTAAAGTTAATGTTATTATTGTCCAAATGCTGGGTATCCATACGTGATGAGTGATGTTTATATCTTCTTTTAATGGTTTTAACTTCAGTGATTCCCATTCTTCAGTAGGCCGATAGGTAGTTTGTTTTTCTTTTAAATGCATTTGGATCTGCTGGATCTCTTCTTTGAATATTGATGTAATTTTAGATATGACTTTTGTATGAAAACTTGCCATGGTAAGCTCGCAGCCTGGTTCTAATTGAAGCTTGTAGGGTCCCTTGATGATTTCGTAGTATGTTTCGTTGCATATAATTTTAACTCGTTCGGTATTCTTTGAAAATAGAAGAAATGTTCCGTCACCAACAGTTTCTATCGCTTCATTTTCTAATAACTTTGTTATGGTGCATGTGTGATTCTTCTTCGTGTAGAGAGCTTGATGTATGCAGTCTGGAGTCTTGTTGCTGTCCTTCCACCAGATTTGATGACACACGAGCGTTTTTTCTTTCTTCTTACATTGAGCAGTGTTTGGGTAGGCATACCAAGCGTCCTTTATGAGGATAATTGGATGTTGGACTTCTAGGATATGACCATCAGGATTTGGGAATGGGATTATATTGTATGCATGACCTTTTGATTTCAAAATGGCTACTTTTGCAACAAAGTGAATGATATTTTGCGTAGTATAGACGAATATTGAGTCAACCTTATCGCTATTAATGTCATCAAATATATCTCTATAGGCTATTCCTGGCTTCGCTAATGTAATACCTAATTCTAGCATATTTACGATGTCCTCACATAATATAAGGCTAGTTAGGATATCTAAATTAATCTTATTAGTATAACTTATCTCGTAGAGTATTCTTAAATCTTTTTTTATGCTACTTAATCTAATTTCTATTTTATCAATCGTCTCATTAATGTTTCGATATAAAGAAACGTCGTTATTTTGCAGTACTTGAATACTTTTTTGTATTTGCTTTAAGTCGTTTGCGTCTGGGTTACCAGCGATAAACTTAATTATTGTTCCTAAACCATCTATCAATCCACGTTTCTTTCTAAAATTATGATTCATTAAATTACTAAGCTTGCCAAGTAAATGAACATATAAATTATTTAGGTAATGATTATCTTGATTATTTCTAGTTGACATTATTTTAGTCATCGATTCCAAGATTTCCGATAAATTACAACGTTTAGTGATATACTCGTATCCTTCGATTTCCATTATTGTACCAATTTTTTCAAAGTAAACCCCGTTAGGATTTTTCAGTTTAGTTATCTCGTAGCTCGCGCTGCCCTGGACGATGAACGTCCTGTAACAATAGGTCTCAATTTATTGGCAGCTCGTCTTTTACCCCTATTATCTAAATAAACTTTAGGAGCAGTAACGTCTCTTATGTACGTTTTTCTACGAGTGCTGAATACGTTCGCTTGTTTCTTTGATTTCTCTAATTTTTCCTGAGTTTCCATTTGAGGTTCTGGGAGTTCTGTGTTTTTATTGTATTCGTCGGTACGTTTTATTTGTGCTTCGCGTTTATTTTTATAAATGTGATCGTAAATTGTTTTTAAATGTTCGCGGTGTTTTATCAAAAGGTTGCTTAATAATTGCGAATCGTGAAGAAAATTAAATAACGGTTCTACTTCAACATGCCCAAATAATATCTCGTGAGGCGTTAATTTGGTATCTGACTGTATCGAATTGTTATAAGCAATCAGAGCTAGTTTCATTTTGTCTTCATGAGGCAACTTATTTTTATACTGTTCAGTTAATAATCTACAATGTTCTCTAAGCGTAGAGTGAAATCGTTCTACAATTCCATGTGAAGAAGGATTGTACGGAGTAGTAAAATGAATTTTTATTTTATATAAGTTAACGAGTTCTTTAAGTAAGGAAAATTCTTTTCCTGCGTCCGTTGTAATTTCCAAAGGAATTCCGTAACTAGCAAAAAATGACAAGAGTTTTGACATGACCGTTGAGCTGTTCTTATCTTTTATTTTTTTTACAACTGCAAAGCGAGAAAAGCCATCTATGATTGATAAATATAATTTTCCTTCAATGTCTACTACATCACAAAAAATATGAGTTAATGGTCGCATAGCTATAGGTGGTAAAAGCATTGGTGGTTTTATTGGATGTCGTTCATATTTACCGGCTTTACAAATAGAGCAATTACTAATATAGTTTCTAATATCTGACATGATATTTTTCCACCAGTACTTTCTACTAATATGCATCATGGTTTCTGTGATGCCACGATGGTTTGTTTTTCCTTCGTGGTAATTTTTCATTATTTCTACCTTTCTATCTTTGTCTGTTATCGTTTCAACTATTTCAGTGCAACGTGAAAGACGAATATCTTGATTGTATTCTTTTGTAAGTATGTTAATCATTTCTCGATATAATTCTTCAGTATAAAAGAAAGCGTAATATTGTACGTTAGGCTTTAAATATTCCCTAATAAAGTTCCTAAGTGCGTTTGCTGGTCTTTTTGAGGTATAGAGACTTACTTCTATTATTTCATTGCCATCTTCATTCCTAACTAACACACTATCTAACTGATTATGTAGTTTAAAATAAATTTGGTGTGGTTTTTTATTAATTACGTCTTGAATTATTGGTATTCCTGGGTGGATATTATCATCCTGTGAATGCTGGGTTTGTGAGCTTTCACGATCGATTTCCATTTCAACCTGTTCGTCGCAATCGCTACCGATTTGTGGTAATATCGATTCATTTTCGAGACAATTAATTTTTACTCGCGATAAGGCATCTGCGTTGGAATTTATGGCACCTTTTTTATATTTTATTTCAAAGTCATACTCTGCTAAACGTAATCGCCATCTAGTTAAACGTGAATTTGGGTCTTTTAAGGACATTAACCAAGTTAAGGGTTTATGATCTGTATAAATAGTGAATTTTTTACCATATAAGTAGGGTCTAAAGTATTTGCAAGCCCATACTATCGCTAATAATTCTTTTTCCGTGGTTGAATATTTATTTTCGGTATCTGATAATGTTCTTGATGCATAAGCTACCGGTTTTTCAATACTATCTTCTTTTTGAGATAAAACCGCACCAAGTGCTACCTCACTTGCGTCGGTGGTTAAAATAAAGGGTTGTTCAAAATCTGGGTATTTTAAAATCGGTTCATTAGTTATTATCGTTTTAAGCTTGTCTACGGCTTTTAAATATTCGTCATCAATTACAATTTTAGCACGTTTCTTTAAACATTTAGTCAAAGGTTTTGTAATGTGAGCGTAGTTATTAATAAACCGTCTGTAGTAGCCTGTTAACCCTAGGAAAGATTTAATTTCTTTTTCAGTTCTAGGTACAGGAAAATTTATTATATCTTGTACTTTTCGTTGATTTGGAGTAAGACCGTTAGGGGTTAATTCGTGCCCTAGATATTCTACGTGTTTCTTTAAGAATTCCGATTTGTCTGGTTGGATTTTTAAATTATGTTGGCGTAACCTATCAAATACTTTGCGTAATTTTTCTAAATGTTCTTCTAATGATGTTGAATATATAACAATGTCATCAAGGTAGACTAAGCATGTATTATATAAAAGATCTCGGAGAATTAGATCCATCAATCTTTGGAAAGTTGCGGGTGCGTTTTTCAAACCAAACGGCATTCGTAAAAATTCCCAATGGCCGTGATTTGTTGAAAACGCAGTTTTTTCAATATCGTCGGGATGCATTTCTATCTGATGATAGCCGCTCGCTAAATCTAATGTGGTGAAGTATTGAGCTCTACCTAACTTATCCAATATTTCTTCTATATTCGGTAATGGATATTTATCCTCTATTGTTTTCGCGTTTAATTGTCTGAAGTCAATTACTAGACGCCATTTAGTTTTTCCAGATGCATCGGGTTTCTTTGGTACAATATGAACTGGACAACTCCACGGGGAGTTCGACTCGCGTATTATGTTATTTTTTAATAACTCCTGTACCTGATTATCGATTTCTTGTTGCTGCTGTGGAGATTTTCGGTAGTTACGCACATAAATGGGTGTATCGTCTGTAAGTCTTAACTTATGTTTTACAGTATGAGTGAAACTTAAAGGGTCGTCACCTGTATGAAAAATGTCTTTATACTCATGGACTAATTTTGTAATTTTTGCTTTTTCTTCCTTATTCATGTGGTCCGTGCGAATTAGTAATTTATTTTCAGAGGAAGTGCAGTTAACCTTCACTCTTTCTAATTTATTTGAACTTAATATAAATTCGTTGGGTATGTCCCGCAAAAAATCGTCTAAATTATTTATTATGGAGACTGGTTTCATACCTGTGTTTATCATTCCAATCCTAAATTCACCGTCTTGTACTGATACTAAACATTCGTTTACTAAGACACTCCTAGCTTCGATTTGAGGAACTAGGTAGTCGCCGTCAGGTTTTTCCGACACACAAGTAACAAGATTATCCGAGAGTGCGTCGATTTTTAAGACTCGCTCCGGATGATCAATAAAAATATTTATTATTTTATTTGGCGTAATAAATTGGCACGTTGAGAGATTTAATACGGCATTTATTTTTCGAATTATATCCACACCTATAATACCTGAGTACTTAGGGTCGAAGTCATATAACAAAAATTCATGATTTACTTCTTCGCCCAACGGTTTTAAACTTAAGTCAATGGCACCGCTATGCCTAGTAGAGTTATGTGCCGTTGTTATTGTAAATTCTATGTTTTTTATTTTTGTAATGTATTCCTGGTTCTTACGTATAAAAGAAGGCTTTATTAACGATCGTGTACTACCTGTGTCTATTAGAAATTTTCCACCCCATTCATCTATTACTAAATACGGTAAATAATCTTTTTCGAAATAGTTTAATTTTACACTGGGGCCTTACTCACTAGATTCTCTCGAAAAAAAATCGACACAATCACCATTGTTAGAATCTATATTATCAGAAATAATATTATTTACCCCTGCTGCATGCATTGGTTTATTTATTTGGCTCCTATAAGATTTTTTTCCTACAGTTCGCATACTAACATCGCTATCCAATTGGTCTAATTGTCGCGGTTGTTGCATATTTTGCTGAGGCGGGAACATTTTTCGCCACTGGTCAGGTGTTGGCCGCGGCATGTTTGCCCAGTGATTATTATTATTTTGTATTACTGGTCGAATATAATCGTTACTATTACTAAATACATTTTGATTACTAATTGGGTTCATATTAGTGTTAGGCCATAAGGGCCTAATTGGATAAGAAAATGGTTTCTTATTCCAATTAGATTTCTGAGGGAAATTATTATTTGAATAGCGGAACGATTTCCATCCCTCTGGTTTTTCTAATTTGTTAGCGAAATATTCTGGGTGTAATTCTAATTCGTGTTTAAGTTGGTTATAAGCCTCGTCGAAGGTGCTATGCTCTGCCGCTCTTATTAGTCTGTCTGTAGATAAGTCTAAGTTCTTACATAATTGGTCGATGCAAACATTTTCTAATATTGTTTGGGCCTGTTGATTTTTAGCTTTATTCTTAGCCGCGTAAAGTAAGTTTTTAATTTTATCAGCAAATTCTAATTGTGATTCTTTAAATGTACGTTTAATACGAGTTATTTCAGATATAACTTGTTCCAGTGACCTATTGTCTCCAAATTTCAAATTTAAAGCCTGCACTATTTCGTCTACCGTTCCATTAGGTACATGGGCCACTGCTTTAATAGCTTCGCCTCGGAGTTTGCTTTTTAAGATTATTGGAAATAATACCCTGGCCTCCGCATCAGCAGCCCTAGCTAACACAGTAACTTGTTCAATAAAAAAGTCTAATGTGTCCCGGTCGCCGTCGTATTTTGGTAAGTACTTTTCGATAGTTGTATGATTAAGTGCCATTTTGAAAAAGAATATCAAAGGGTAATGCACAAATATAATAAGGAAAAGAGCAATAAAGGAAAGGACACTTACAGGGCAGCCAGAAGGAATACTGCTGTCTTCATAGGGTAGGTCCTCCGCTTCTTTCGTCGAGCTTCTTTTCGTGTAGCCCGGTGTTCGTAGAAGTGGTTACCGCTGTCACCAGTTATGCAGGTGTGGCCGCTGTCACCAACCGAGAAGGGGTTCTCGATAATCACGAAGCCTTCCTTTTGTAATTACGTTTATTATCTGAATTTAATTACAAATTACTTGATACTTAATTAATTACACGATAAATGTTTATATTAATTCGCGGATAATTATGATTACGTAGTGCGAAGTGAGTTAAAGCTTCAGCACGGCGCGAAAGACAGAGTCTCAGCCGATTGTAGACTGTGCACTGTCTGATGAATGACTCCACTGTTCCCGGAGGATCTTGTATATATATCCCGCATCGTAGGGTTGTGGTAGGGATGATCGCTAGCACTCACGTAGGCCATGGGAAGATTCCAGCATGTTCCTCTGATAAGTAAAATGTTTTCTTGAAATTTATGGCTTGCAGTCACCGCTTGCAGTGGTTCTGGTTTAATGCGTAGACGTAATCTCCAGACGTCGCGACAGTTAGCTATTGAGATAAAGTTTCCATAGAATGTGCGTCGTTTATCAGTTTTGCTATGACAGACATGAAGCAAACTGGGTCCAACTTGCATTCGCGTTTATCTTAAAAGGTTTTTTTGTGTATGTGCGTCTGTTTTATGCTAGTACTTGGAGTACTTGGGAGGTCTGCTTTCTTTACACTGGCGAAATTGAAACCTGTCGAAAGATTACAATTTAACGCATTATTTTTGGGTAAATTGTATTCTTTTAGGTATATTAACCCGATAGAACCTAAGTGGCTACCTGGTTATTTATGTCGAACCCTAACCTAACCTGCAAGAAACAGACAAGAAAACGTAAATACAATGAATATTTCAAAAATTGACTCTCAGAACATTGAACGTTTCACAATCTTTCGACAGTTTAGAATTTCGCGAGTTTGATTATAATCTAACGGTTTTTACAATCTTACGGTGACATATATAAACATATATACAAGAATTGCTCGTAAGGAACGGCATTCCGAATCAGTGGGAACTCAACGATTCAAAAGCACTTGTACAGTCCCACAATATACTTATTTGAACCGGTGGCCAAAATTGGAACCAATTTTTATGCCTGCTTAGTTAAAGTTTTTGTTTTTATTTTATTTTTCATATCTACTAGCGACGCTGACACCGGGTCAGATAAGTTAGACGGACTATAAAAGCTTATTTGAATAAAAAAATCACAGATTTCGCAGTCCCCACAAGAATCGGAGCATTGAAAATGGATACAAAAACTTAAGAAAATAATCTCTTCTTCAAAATTTTTAAAAAATTTACCAACCGATTTTCAAAATTCCAACTCAAATGCACTTCTCGCTTGCATCCGCATCTTTTGACACCGTTACCATGACGATCGGTCAATAATCATAGAAGCTACATCGCTTTTTATGTACGGAAATACTTACCCGTTTTTCTATACAATTCTAAATCTAAAGGGACCACCTGCAAGATCACATTTTCGATTACTAAACGATTTTCAAAATTTTTCGCCATTTTGTACAGTAAACTACCTATTTGTTTTTTTTTTTTCTTAAGTCGATTTTTTTCCGAAATATTTACAATTTAGTAAACAAACATCCTCCAAAAAACCCGACTTTTTTTACATTTTTCAAAATTCCAAAAAAGTTACCAGCCGATTTTCAAAATTTTACGTGTCGATACGATACTTACTCGGATCTACGGCCAAAAATACGTCTCAGGCGATTTGCATCTGATAACCATTTTCAATGGTAAAAACATTTGAATTTGAATTTGAACTGTGTGAGTCTGAAGTCACGGAAGTAAGTTCTTACAGTATTACCTGACTCGAAGGCCTCAAGACAAAAGTGCCATCAGGCTGTCCAGACAAAAGATTCTCCGCCTCAGTCCTATCTATGTTCATGTAATAGGGCTCGTTCTCCACGGGCACCGGAAGTGGCCTCGCGGCCATGTCGATCTTCCGCTCCCATTCGCGCTCGAAAGATGGCTCCGTTTCCGATTCCTCTGATTGGGTGACATCGTGTGTTTCTGGAATTCAGAATTTGAAAAGTACAACTGAACGGATTTTCGAAAAATAGAAACTTACATTAAACAGATAAAATAATAAATTTCTTAAAACCTATGAAAAATTATTATATTAATTGTAAAAGTCGATGACTGTAGGTTCTATATTTACCTGCCCAAGAGATTAATTATAAATAATAATTAAGTACCTTAGTACTACTTTTTTACTTTTAGATAGGTACATTTATATTTTGCTAAAGTTGCCTTCTAAAAAGGGTAACAGCTGAGTTTCTTGGTGGGAAATTCTATGTTTTTTAATTTAAATTTAAATTGGTGCTACAAAAACCCGACCACCCGATTAGGAGATCGAGCGTCTCACTCTCAACCACTGGGCTATCACCGCTTCTTTAAAAAAGCCAACATGACATGACAAAATAAATTAATAGAGAGTTTCTATAAGTAACAGCAATGGAGGTAATTTTTAGAGTCCCTTATCTCAAAAGGAACGATTATAGGATCACTTCGTTGTCCGTCTGTCTGTCTGTCAACCACCATTTTCTCGGAAACGCGTGAAGGTATCAAGTTGAATTTAATATCAAATACTTAGGTCTACGGTCCCTTGGAGCTGTAAGAAAATCAAGCTTCTAAATCAACGCAAACAAAAGATACATACGGCTGTTTATCACTCGCCAATAAATCTATGATTAAAGGGTACTTCCTGTTGACCTAGAATCAATAAATTTGGCAAGAAGCAAGGTCGCACAGCTGAAGTATAGAAAAAAAATCAGTGTGTCGAATTATTTGTCAGGTGCTACCCGTTTAGCGCCATACGCAAGCCAGTTATTTCACAGCCGATTACGTGTTGTTATCATATATTTCTTACTTACTAAAAAAATTTATATTGTGTGGTGGTACGGAACCCTTTGTGCGCGAGTCCAACTCACACTTGACTGGTTTTTAAAACTGTAGGTACGTCAGTTGTATCAGTCAGTCTATTTCTTTCTTACCTGTAATAACATCCGTAAGGCTATGAAACATCCGATAAAAGAAGTCGAGCGCTCCATCACTTATCCGTACACCTAGATTGTACACCAGTGGAATACTGACTTTTAACCACCAACACATTTTTCGTTTATTTCACTTTAGTCATTATTGTATCTATACATTACACTGTCCCATTTACACTGCTTTATTCAGCACTAGCATACTATCCCCAGCATAGTTCCATATTTATTTGTTGGATGACATTTTTTCTATTCGATCTGGTGATCTACACGTTTAGTATTGTTCGTCAATGGTTTTATGGTTTGTAAAAGAGCATGGATTTGACTGGCTTTATCTATGCTTGGGACTGCAGTTACTCGTATCCATAAAACGGCCGTAATTTTTGATTGCAGAAAAGAGCAACCACCGAGTTTCTTGTCTGTACGAATGGCATTCCGAACCAGTGGTAAATTCACTCGACGATTCAAAAGTACTTGCAAAAGTCTATTTTAATATAGAAAGATTAAAGTTTGCTACCTATATCATTTTTTATTACAAAAACGTGTTATAAAATCTTATTTTGCTTAAAACTTTTTCAATATTATTAAGTCGTAATACTGTTGAATTGGCACAGTTTTAGTCAACCCAATCATCATACGCTTCATGACTCAATGTAATTATTTATCAAAGTTGATTAAAATTCAAAGGAGAATAAGATTGATTTGTTTCAGAGTAATTGCTATTATTTTCTAACAGACGTCCAAAATTGTCTAATAAATAAATATTACCTTCTCGCAAAACTCATGCAAAGTTTCAAGCTAATAATGTTAATATAATATGTTAACTTTAAACTTATCTTCCGTCACCACAGTAGAAAGTTGATATTGCCTTAACTTTGCGTTAACTTGTCTCCGTGCTGGAATAATTAAATTACTCTTAGGTATTAATCAATCATAATAATGTTATTGTGTACTTTGCTAAGATAATTATGTTATGTTTTTCTTAGAACCGTAAAATATACTTAGACTAACTTATAGTTTCCCGCGGCTTTGTGCGATTTAACGGAATTAATTCATGATTGTTTTAGTAGGAGTAGTTTTAATGCATTCATTTTGTTAATTAAACTATATTAATAACATTCCCAGAATTATTTCTAGATAACCTCCATCCAGTATTTCAAGTTTCTAGACCAAGCGGCTTTAGTTGTATTATGCATAAAATAATTAGCCAGTAAGTCTTTACATTTACAGTTTTTTTTCTAAAAGAGATACTTTTGTTTTAAGGGACCTTGTCCAACTGGGCGAGAAAAATGCGGATTCGAATCCAGACATGAGATTTTTGAAAAATGCCATTTTTATGATCTTTGAAATCAACGATATGGTTCCTTCAGTCAAATTCTTCTATGTCCTCACAGACCGTAAACATAAAACAACCCGTAGAAAAGTAGATTTCACCTATTAATTATAACATTATTATTTTTAATTTCGTAACACTATTTTACTCGGTGCCGCGGCCTTGCACGCTGTACGACCTACCTAGGTACCTAGGAACTTGTTTGATACCCGGGGCCTGCAGGGCTAGCATGCGCATAACGAGATATTTCGCGACGAGAGAGAGAGAGAGATTTATTAGGTATATATATAAGTTTATTAGGTATATAAGTTTAATTGATTGTATAGAGTATCCTTATTTTAGAATATTCAATAATGCAATGCCCTGACGGGGCGTCATGTCTCTGTATTTGTAATAAGAACACTGTACATGAAAGCAATAATAATAAATGAAAATGAAAAAATGAAAATGAGATGTTGTCGTTGCCGGCTAATTTCTAGCTTACCCTATCATGCACAAAATCCGATATATTACGAAAAAAATGCGGCATTGCGGGAGAAAAATACCACAGATAAGAAATATTACTTTTATCTCTACTTTTGACGTAACGAGACAAGTCTTATGTGTAACCGTGTTAGCTTCGGTAGACAAATAGAGATAAAAACGGGTATACAAAATATTTTACTTGTTGTGAGCATGCTAGCCCTACTAGAAATATTTTCTTTAATAAGCTATAAAGCTTTGGCCTAATTAATAGGTGAAGTCCTGTGGGACTAGGGAGTTGGGAGCCTTCGCAAAAGACAAAATATAGTACATAACGAACTATCAATATCATAGATACTGGGTACTAATAGGTTCCTAAGTAATTATAAGTATTTTTGTTTGTCATTTAAATACGCTTTCACAGACATTACATCTTTTCAACCCATTTTGATGAAAGTTGGTATAGACATAGGTCGGTTCCCGGGAAGGACCAAAGCTACTATTTATTCCGGAAAATTTAAGAGTTCTCTCGGGAATTGAAAAACTTTTTCCACGCGTATGAAGTCTCGGGTATCAGCTACCTGACGACCTCCCTCGCGCAGTGTTGGTAGCTGTTGTCTTAACGTGCGGAGGTCCCGGGTTTGATCTTCGGCAGGGTTACTTTTGGAATTAATAATTTCTGAATTTTCCCTAGACTGGCCTGGTGGGAGGCTTAGGCCGTGGCTAGTTACCACCCTACCGGCAAATGATTAAGCGTTACGATGTCGTGTAGAAACCGATTAGGGGTATGGTATGCGCCTAAGAGGTCAGCCCGCTACCATCTCAGACTGCATCATCACATAACATCAGATCGCAGTCAAGTGCTAACGTTGTAGTGCATAAAAAAATAACCTAGTATAATAATATATAGCGGTAAGTATAGAAAAGGTCGCTCAGCAACAAACGTCTACAAGACTCTATACAGGCGATATGAACGAATTGAGCTGTTAAATGGTTTAAATTAGCGTTAATTTGTATTAGCCAAGAGGTTACAAGTGTTGATTCAGAGCTGACTCACGCTTGACTTCGCAACAGATTTAAAACTAACAACGTATTTGAGAAAAAATGATAGTTTTTAGGCCACCTTGTCTGTTTTCTCTGATTATTTGTTAACTAGCTGATGGCCGCGAGTTCATCCGCGTGGTTTAAGTATTTTTATTCCCGCGACAACCTCTCAATTTTCCAGGACAAAAAGTAGCCTATGTCACTATGCTTATGAGTAATTTTTGGTACCCATGCCAAAAATTACGTCGATCTGATGCTCCTTTGCGGCGTGATTGAAGGACAAACCAACAAAAAACACACTATCGCATATATAATATTAGTAAGTATGCATCACGCAAAGGAATGGATACCATCATCATTGCGACCATAATGACACCCCATTAATGAGAGCACACGGAAAATATTTTCGGTTTCGTGACGGGAGAGCCTTGTATGGAGACTCAAAAGTTCCCATGCTAACCTACACGAGCACGCCCTGTCTTTCCGATCCTAACTTGACCTGCATAAGGAACTCTCAGGCCTGCAGGTTTCTTAAAACGCACCATATGACTCCAAAAAGTTAAAGGTCATGGCGTATCTGATATTCGATACATAGGCCGTTGATTAGGCCGTTGCGTTTTGCCCTTTACTTCCCCAAGTTTTTGCCGATTGAGCACGGGAGAGCCTTGTATGGAGATTCATAAGTTCCCATGCTAACCTGCTCGTCTTTAATCTCAAAAGTGTGTAAACTCTGCCGATCCTCACTTGAACTGCATAAGGAACTCTCAGGCCTGCAGGTTTCTTAAAACGCACCATATGACTCCAAAAAGTTAAAGGTCATGGCGTATCTGATATTCGGAACATAGACCATTGGTAAGGCCGTTGCGTTTTGTCCTTTATTTGTCCAAGTTTTTGCCAAAAGACTCTACCTAAAAGAGATCTTGACGATTTTCAATGTCAAAACAGGGAATAAAAGCTAGTTTTTTTACAAAATGGATTGATTTAGAACTGCGATCCTTTTGTTTAAAATCATTCAAGCACTTCAAACTACACAATAATGGAATTTAATATTAGTTATTAATGTTTGTATGAAATTCGAAATAATATGGTTTCAAAACTCCGACATTGTTTTAGTTTGGTTTAGTTATCAAAGCTTAGTTCAGTTTGGAAATTTTGCGGCAACCACAATTCACTGTTATTTTAAAAAAAGGTAAAGTCCCACAAACTTATCTGACCTGGTGTCAGCGTCGCTAGTGTATTTGAAAAATGAAATAAAAACAAATACTGAACAGGCATAAAAAATTGTTAAAATTTTGGCCACCGGGTCTGATAAGCTTGTGGGACCATACAATATTTAAAAGTTTATGTTCTAAACAAACACAGTTCGCTATCACTACAGAACTACAGAAATAATACTGATTTTGTTTGATATAAGCTGGGTGTGGTTTTGTTTTTTTAATTTGCTTTAGTTTTTTTTTCACAAATAAATGTTTTACAATTCGTTGCGTAGGGCAGTCATTATTCTATATTTTATCGATAAAATGGAGCGTACATAATGGAAATTATGCTTATTTATTAAATCGACATGCATCTATTAGGTTTCGGGTTGGCATAAGAAGCGAGTAGGTAAGTAAATTAACTATGGAGGATGCGTACCTAGGATCGTACTTGAGATAAACCAGTAGGTAATCGTTAATAATTCCACATTTTTGTAAGAATGTGTTTAATAACCACTTCCATAAGAATAAGCGAATTAAGAAGATTTTTTAAGCTTTAGCTGAAGCGTCCTCTAAGTAACATTTTCTGTTATTAAACCGATTTTTTCGATATTTGGTTGAGAAATAGCATATTATCTTACATAAATGTTCCCTATACTTTCTCGGAAAATTATAGAGATTCAAGGTATTTTACGGATTAAATCTCGATCAACGCGAATGGAGTAGCAGGCATCAAATAGTAATAAATAATTTAAATATTTAAATACCTTAACTATGTTCTTGGGCCTTAAGATTAAAAAGTAAATAAAATCTTCAGAGTATCGACAAAGTGCTCGCATCTCTAGCCAGATGTTCTCCATATGACGCCGACATTGAAAATAAAAATAAAACCCCATGAGAACGTGAAAGCGAGCGTCTATTAGATAGTTACATGTCGTATGGAACTTACTACTCCTTATAAACCATACAAATATTATAAATGCGAAAGTGTATCTGTCTGTCTTTCTGCCACGCTTTCACAGCCCATCTGCTCAAACGATAATTATGAAATTTGGTACAGGGATGGGTTGTATCCCGGGAAAGGACACAGGCTACTTTCTATCCCGGAAATTTTTATAGTTCCCGCGAAGTCGCGGGCATCATCTAGTTTATTATAATTTAAAAAATCGTCAACTTATAAGAGATAGGTAGGAAAGTTGAAAATATAACAGAACTTGTCGCGTTTTCTATGTCGTCGCATCGCGTCGCGTCGCGTGGTATCGCTTCTGTCGCTCACCTGGGACAACGGGTCTAATACATACAGTTCCACGATCAAAGTGTTCAGTCAAGCCTCAAACTCAAGTCCTTTCAAGTCAAAATATTTTAACTTTTGAACATAGATTCAATTAGTTTCCAGGTTATTTTAATTCAAGCAAAGTCACGGGTATTCGTTGGCAATGAATAATATCACACTGAACACAATTTCCGAGTACACTTTAAATGTTCCGACTATCACACCAAAGTACACTAGCTACTCCTTCGTAATAGGTGCGTCAAGTTTTCTGGTACCAAATACCTACGCAAAAGTGATTTGTGGTAAATCCTACCCATTGAACTAGATGATGCCCGCGATTTCGCCCGCGCGGCTAAACGTTTTTAATTCAAAATAAAAAGTAAATGTTCTTCAGTGCGATGCAAGTGCAACCTATCTCTGTACCAAGTTCGTCAAAATCGGTTGAATAAGAAATGAAATTTGAAATGGTTTATTTATCGCGTAGGTCAACTTGTGCCACTTACGAAGTTGACTCTATCACCAGTTCGGAAATAAATCTTCTGAGAGGTGCCGGCAAGAAACTCAGCTATTGATCTCTTCAAAGAATTTCTTTTACATTTTGTAAATAATATACGATACAATGCATATGACTTGTGGGTTGCTGGATGCGAAGCCGGATGTACAAATAGAGGTCAGAGACACTTTCGCATTTATAATATTAGTGTGGATTCTGTTTGTATTTAGGCCCTTCAGTGTGACAGTCGGCCAGCCCAAAGCTCGTTCGTGCAATGGAATTACCAAATCTAATAACGCGCCGACCCTCCCGCGATTGATGTATTCATTATTCAGGTAATCATTGCTTTACGCGGCTTTAATAATACCTCCGTACATACCTTATTTTATCCACTACAAGTTAGCTCTTGACTGCGATATTACCTGATGGTAACTGATGATGCAGTAAGTGTGAGATCTATAGAGCGAACTTTGACCTTGCTTAGACATGAGACATGGTTAAAACGAGACGGATTTATGTTACTCACACTCAAATAAATTAAAAAAGTTTTTACTGACCAACATTTTACAACAAATGAATCAGTAGTACAACAAATTAATTACATGTACTGTGTACATATTTAAAAAATAAATGTGGTCAACGGGCCTTCCCCCAGCCTGTGCCACAGCATGAACCTACTCGTACCTGCCTGACATACCGCAACCTGATTTTCAGGAGGGGCCCAAGAGCCGTGACGTCACGGACCATCACTGTAGGTATATTACAAGCTAGTAGTAGTAGTAGTAGGTATATATTATTTCAATACAAAATACAAATACAAATATTTTTTATTCAAATAGACTTGTTACAAGTGCTTATGAATAGTCGAATGAATCTACCACTGGTTCGGAATGACTTTCCTACCGAGAAGAACCAGCAAGAAACTCGGTGGTGGCTCTTTTAAAAAAATATATATATATATTTACAATTGCATTAATAAAATACAAGTATTACTTAGGAGCTCCATAAGTAATAATTAGCGACTCTGATGCGACTTGAGCGACTTGGCTCAGACTTTACTTAGAGTTAAAACGAGAGGGGCTTAGGTATATGAGTAACATAAATCTGTCTCGTTTTAACTTTTAACCATATATTATGTCTATTGTATTTTGTGCCGCGGTTAGGTGTAAAAAGTGTAAAGCGTTAGTTGGATGACCTTACGATGTGAAGAGACTGGCGGAAATGGCTGGATGAGGAAGGCTGAGGACTGGACGAAGTGGCAGTTGACAATACGTAACATTACGACAAGAGTGGAATACCACAGGGCAACGTTGATAATATTCAATACTCAATTTATTTAAAACATATAGGACATACAGGTGTTTCTTAAGCTACGTGATGTTTTGACTTACTACCTTTTCGGAAAACAGTTCTACTGAGAAGAGCCGGTAAGAAACTCAGCAGTTGCTCTTTTTAAAAAACAAGATATTACAATAAATAGATATATAAATTAAATACAGTAGTGTAATTTATTATACTATCCTGTGGGAAGCTGGACCCAAAGTCGATTGCTTCCATACATCTTTGTCATTAAGGAATTCGCCAATTGTATAATGGCCTCGCCTCAACCAGTGTAATGTACCTATACCTACCTACCTATTAATGTAGACATACCTCGTCTGACGCCAAAGCGGCTTTCGAAGTAGTTCATGATGTAGCCGAGAAGCGAATCGTCCTTCTGTTTGAGACACACGTCGCAATAGTCCTTGTCCACTTGTACTGGCACCAGGTACTCTTCCACTGCCAGACCCGCCTGGAAACCAACCACGAAATCCATATACCTACTTATCTTTTTTTATTCCACTAGAAGTTAGCTCTTGACTGCAATCTCATCTGGTGGTAAGGTACAGTCTAAGATGGTAGCGGGCTAACCTGTTAGGGGCATGGTAGTTACATTAAACCCATACCTCTAATCGGTTTCGTTTGACAGCACGGCAGATTGTGATAAGCCAACAGAATGCAATTGGAATATTGCCTATATCAAAAAATTAATTCTTTTTTAGTGATTATTAAATAGCGGATCCCTTAAAATACCCCTGTAAGTTTTACGTTGAACTTTAAAGTATCGATTATGATAAATTGCCAAATTGACCATGAGGGGGATCGAACCCGGGACCTCCTATTTGTACGAGATCCCGCTGCATGATTGTTACATGTATCGAGTATGTGATCAAAAACTTATTTTTATGTATATGTATAAATTGTGGAATATATATTTGCCACTTGCAAAAAATGTTCGACATTTTGTAGCTAAACTAATACCCTAGGACCCTTTTTTCATATATGTCGTTTTTTCTTCCAAAATATTTACAATCTAGTGAAAAAACGCCCCCCAAAAACCCGACGTTTTTAAATTTTTCAAAAATCCAAATAAAGTTACCAGCTGATTTAAAATTCAAACACACGTGTCTCGATAAATTCTTAACTCTTGGTAGGTACTATTCCCTTCTCGATCCTTTCAAAACCCTCTGAGCTATGGCCAAAAATACGTCTTAGGCGATTTGCATCTGATAATTATTTTCAATGGTAAAATCTTAATCCACGCAGATGAAGTCGCGGGCTTCGTCTGGTAAGTAGTATCAAAACACATTATATGACAATCTAAATAACACATGTATTTGTAGGCTTGGTTCGGCTAATTTGTTGGACTCTGTAACTAAATTAACCATTTTTAACGTACATATAATTAGCAAATTAAGTATCTGAATCTGTATGTTCTCGCTACTGAGAACCATCACACTCGCATCGTTCAAAGTCATAAAGCAAAGCGAAGGGGCAAAGTCAGCGCAATTCATTACGAGCACTGCAGTCGGGACAAACAGCGTGATTTCATCCCAAACACTGCATCACACTGAACTATAGTGCACACTAGAAATGACATCTATTTAAAGTCGGTATACTGAATGACGTTTTTGTCGTCTCGAAAAATATCGGGATTGATATGCAAATGGAATAGAAGCCCCTGACGCCGTAATTTAATTATTTTAATATTTTTATTCTATCAACACTCATATAGTTTTTATTCATTTATTCGACAAAAAAGAACAAGAATTCGACAAAAAAAATACATTAGTAAAATAGAGTATACGCATAGTCGGGATGAGTGGCCTAGTTGTGACAACGGATATCATTCGATTGGACCCGAGTCGGAAGGGTGACCGAATTTGGTGGTTCAAACTTGGCCTTTTCGTTTCCGCCGAGCCTCGGAGAGCGCGTTAAACCGTCGGTCCCGGTTATTATAACTAACATCTGATAATAATCGTAACGTCATTAACCTTAGAGTTTAAATAATAGTCGAGTCGTTTGCGGAAGGACGTGGGAACCTAACGCATTACTATCCCAAGAAAACACCTACCATTATTTGATAAATGGAAAGGGGTCACGACCCTGAGTAATGAGGAATACGAAGCAGAGATATACAGAACTTCTCAAAATGTTCAACACAAACTTAATTATGCTTATATAGATACTCTGTCTCTCTACATCTGTACTAGAGGGAGAGAGACTTACACTTTTCCGTCACGATGTTCACACGATTCCGTTTTCTGTCATAAAGAACTGACTTTCTAAAAAAAACATAATTGATTTAGATTATGGAGGTAGGTTAGGTATTATAGTCGAGTCTTATTTTTGAACTAAATATAACAATATTTTGTCTATATGTCCGTTGATTACCTGAACCTACTAATATAGAGGTCACTTGATTCAATTGGTAACAAAGTAATAGAACAGCAAACATTATAGCCACTATGTTACAAAAGATCGGAGTAACGAGTTAGTAGCTAGGATTAATAATGCAACAACACTAGAGATAATTGAATTATCCCGACTGACCCCGAACTCATCCAGTAATTTAATTCTCTGTTTATGAAATTACGCGAACAAAATACGGAGGTACCTACAGCTGTTACCTAGAGGAAAACTTTCGGCGTTAAATCTCGTTCACTTGCATTAGCGTAAAATGTCAACATTACATAATATTTACTAACCACATTATAATATTGAGCGTCTCGGATACCTACGTGCTTTTAAAACGGTACAGTACGTAGAAGTTAAAACACCCGCTTTTTCAAAATGCATACTATCAAAACGAAATGGTAATCACGCTTGATATTAGAGATTTTATCAAAATATTATGTTTAAATCGAAAAGTTTGCGGTCAAGGTTGACGATTGTCAAATCGTAAATTAGTTTTATTTTTTAGCCAAGGTATGTTAGAATATATTTAATATATTATTAAATGAATAGGTATTTCATATTTTTACTTATCATACTTTTAATATAATAAATGCGAAAGTGTGTTTGTTTGCTGGTTTGTTGGTTTGTCCTTCAATCACGCCGCAACGGAGTAATGGATCGACGTGATTTTTTGTATGGGTATAGTTGAGGACGTGGAGAGTGACATAGGCTACTTTTTATCCCGGAAAATTAAGGAGTTCCCGCGAGAATCAAAAAACATAAACCACGCGGACGAAGTCGCGGTCATCAGCTAATAATACTATAACTGCAAAAGTTATCTGTTTCATAGCATATTTTAATATCTAGTTATATTATCAGTTGACTTACATTACTTTATAGGACAGTCGAAAAGTTTCAGAAGTCAGTTTTAAACTTCTGAAACTTTTCTGCTAACATTCTGGCGTAGAATTTATTTTGAAACTAGGACTTTTAAACGAACTGTGTAGGAAAAAAGTGATTAACAAGTAATTTCTAATTAGAAGTTGTTTCTATTAAGTGTTAGGGAATTATTTGTTTTCATTTTAGCTAGTAAATGAAATCATCAACTTACATGATTGTCTTCTTTCTTCAGAGTACATAAATCTTGTTCTGTAGCCACATGTATGGAGTCGTACATATTCACGGAATTCTCATATATATTGCCATCTTTTTCTTTCTCTCTATCTTTTGTATCCCTATCTTGAGATTTTTTAACGACTTCTTCTTCAGCTTTTTTAAAAAATGGTAGTTTGAATGACTGAAATAACTCTTGAATTTTTACCATACAAGGCTTCACTTGGTTGCTTTGAGTTGTGCTAAATGTTTTTGTATTGTCATCGTCTTTAACATCATTATAGCACAGGTCTTCATAGAAATGATCGTCTGGTAGTTTAGCTGTAAATTCTTCTGCAGAGTTCATTGATTTATATTTCGGTCTGATTTCTTTAGGAGCTTTGCTGACAGGATAATATCCTCTATCACAGTTTTCAATTTTTGAAAAACGCTTTTTTAAGTCGAATATGGGGTAATCGTATGAGCTTAGTCGGAAAAATTTCCTCGGCTTCTTCTCTGTATTAACATTCATAGGCACATATGACGTCACAGATCTTTTCTGCCGTGTCGGTTGATGTCTGTACAAAAAACTTTTGGGTGCTGTAATTTTTTTCAAAATTTCTTCTACTCTATTATTAGTATTTTCTTGTTGGCTTATTTTTCTTACACTCACAGTTTGATACTGACTGTCGCTGCATAGGTTCGTCTCTTTAATAGTGATAACATCATCGCTTTTAATACAGTTCAGATACTTTTTAGGGTGTTGCTTTAAATCTTGTATAAATAGTATTAACTTCTTAGCATTAGCGTTTGGACGCCATATATTTACTAGTCCTTCCGAAGTTTCCTGTGAATCAATAATTTTATGTTTATGTCGTTATCAAAGACATTTATTATTAAGATACGTTACGTCGTTATAGTTCAGGATCCCGGGCTATTTTTTGCACTTGATTACTATCAAGCTAATTTTCCATGAGTAGCTTCGTTTCCATGAGACGCCCAACTTTTTCCTGTGCCATAATTTTCGATTGTGGTAGGTAACAGAGGTAGCTGGGATAAAATATGTTGATTTGATGATTCTCAAAAATTTATTACTAACTGGACTTTTTTATGTTAAATCTTATGATAATTATCTAAATTATTCGAATAAAAATGGTCCTACAAAATGTATGGTTTGGTCAAAGAGTCCCCCTCCTTCCAACATGTATCTATAACGAGGTCATCAAAAATGATTACTAACCAGCTGATTTTTTTTAATTTACTTAGTTAATTTATACATAATTTAACAGTAACATTGTCCTACAAATTGCGTGGTACATTGTCCCGGTCTTCCAAGTATAATACGTATTTGAAATGAAAACAAAAATATTTTCTGTATTTTGCCACTACAGCTGATTCCCACCAGTACGCATGCGCAGAGCATTTCTTACTGCATATTAGGTATTCCGTGCTACTGTCGAATATTTTTTCAGTTGACCACGTGTATCATGAAGAAGCTGATACCAACATTGTATACCTTATTTGTCAATTTAATTATAACCATCGTATGCAGATACATTGTACAGATTCTGATTTACCAATAATAATGTTGCCAAATTTTAAGTATTTGAAAGATCAAATTCAAATAATTATTAATTTAAGCACGAGTAAAAAAAATGTACTTAAATAAACATGAAATTTATGCCAAGCTTGGAGATCAATTAGATTGTTCACTCGCCATATGCAATATTTTTACAGGGAATGATTATAATCCTGCTTTCTTCCGTAAAGGAAAAAAGATACCTTTCAGTATTTAAAAAAAATTTAACTTTCTAGAGGCGTTTATTCAACTCTTGCGAATTGAAAATACAGCATTAACAACATCGAATAAGGTAGTTCAAATTATTGAAGAGTTTGTATGTAGAATGTATTCATTAAAAACAAAAAATGATATCAATAAAGGACGGTATGAGTTATTTGTAAAAGGATATAAATCAAAAAAAGAAAATGAAGAAATTTTAAAACGAAAAATCGTAGGATATGATCCTTTCAGTTTACCACCAACAAAACAAGAATTGTTGCAACAAATTAAAAGAACTGCATTCATCTGCAATGTATGGTGTAATGCACACATGCGATACCCTACAGAAAAATTGCCAGAAAATTTTGGATGGACAATAATTGATGGCAATTAGGAATATTATTGGTTCGATGGTCCCCAAAGTCCATCATTTGAGGAATTATCTTCTGACATACAAGGTACCCTATTGATACTATTGTTACTTATTGGTTTATTACGCATTATTATATAATTTTTTAAATTTTTTCATGTTATTACAGAGTCAGATATCACAAATGAGATCACAGTGAAATATATGAAGATGACAGCGATGTAACCAGCGAAGATTTATCAGATGAATCTGATGAAGATTAATTTTTTTTTTTACAAAATATAAATACAAAATTTTTCTACCCATTTCACTAAAAAATAAAATTACTTAAATTAAAAAAAAAATGTTTTCACTGTATTTTATGTAACAAATAGAGACAAACGAGAAAATCACAATTCTTGTCGTACTAGTGATACATACCTGTTTTTTTGTAGGACATTGTTTCATTTGGGCAGAGAATACACTAACTTATTACGTAATTTTTTCGTCTAACAGTTAGTAATGAGAAAAATGGTATTAACCATTTCTGAGCGTAGGACCGGGAGAACGTACCAAGCAATTAGTATGACAATGTTACTGTTAAACTATGCATAAATTAACTAAGTAAATTAAAAAAAAATCAGCTGGTTAGTAATCATTTTTGATGACCTCGTTATAGATACATGTTGGAAGGAGGGGGACTTTTTGACCAAACCATACATTTTATAGGACCATTTTTTTTTCGAATAATTTAGATAATTATCATAAAAGATTTAACATAATAAAGTCCAGTTAGTAATAAATTTTTTAGAATCATCAAATCAACATATTTTATCACAGCTACCTCTGTTATCTACCACAATCGAAAATTATCGCACAGGAAAAAGTTGGGCGTCTCATGGAAACGAAGCTACTCATGGAAAATTAGCTTGATAGTAATCAAGTGCAAAAAATAGCCAGGGATCCTGGACTATTACTTGTCTCGACGTCTAATCTAAACCGATTTCTTAATATAAAAAATATGATACAAAACAGAGAACATGAAATATCATATTGTTATGATACTTCTAATATCAGTTGTTCGACAGGAGGGGCACGGATATCCAAAAATATTAAGGACAAACCATCAGACTATTACCATATTATGTACGTCTAACTTTATCCTTCATCTAAGGAGGAACTTGGTACCATATTATAGTTACGCAAACTTTCATCGACAGCTAGTACCTAAAAAATTTTAAATATATAAAAATGCGTAAAAGTTGTCGATCAGAATTCGGCGAAAGTTTTCTCTTACAACTATCCCACTTACTTGAGTACCTTCTTTTTTGCGATTTTCTCTTCATAATTCATCGTTTATTCTTATTCTTCAACGAGTCTCCTAATTCCTGACCACTTTAACTCTGAGCTTGATATCAATATGCCTGCCCAGCGTGGTCATTGATTGGTTAAGTCCTTGTATGAGAAAAGAAAAAAGCGAAGAGTACTCACTAATAATTTTCTTCCATTTATATTCTTCTCCTTCACAAATTCCACGAACTCCATCATTCCCCAATCCTCGAACACCCTCACCACATCACTTATTGTCAAGTCTTCCAATTTAAACGCCATATTTTACACTGAATTTAACTCTTTATATTGTTTCGTCCACTGAGATGAACATTTTGTTGCTTATTCTTTCTTTCTTGTCTATGTATATTCAGAATGAATTGACATATACTAATTTTTATTATAAAACCATTGTAACTGTTAGTTAATCTTAAATAAATAAATACTTTAATTAAAAGATATAAGTCTATCAAGTGCCGAATTTGTATTGAAAAGATCTTGCGTTTGGTGTAGAATACTCACATCAATTTCAAGTGGTATATTTTTAGAAATGTAAAGATTTTAACCAAATATTTAGTTCATGTAATGTGGATGTGGACCTACCTACAAAATTATAAGCACTAAGTTGGTTTCCAAAATCATGATCACATCTCTTTTATTGATATTCAAAAAATGGGTATCTACTTAATTTGTTTAAAGATCTTTACAAATTGAAGTTATCTATGACACAAATCTTGGTAAAAGGACACAAATCTTTGTGTTTAATAATAAGATTTACTTAATTACACTACGTAACAAATATTGATCTATGATTTTAAAAGTCATTTGCCTACTGCATTACTTGCAACAATGCCTCTTCGGGCGTGCAAAACAATCGTTCAAAAGGTTTCTTACAAATATCACTACGATTAATTATTAAGTAAATTAAACGTTTCTCCTTTTACTGGATCAATTAAGAGTTTTGATTATTTCTAATAAATATCACAAAAATCTGTTTTCCTTAAAAGACAACCAATGTTAGTGAATGGCTACGGAAAAATCACGGTCGTAACACCAAAACAAACACATTAGTCACACTAACCACAAATCATGTAGTAAATAGTCTATGACACAACGCGGTTACTACTTTACATTAATTAACCAACAAAGAGTCCGTCTCACGAAGGAAGACTCGCGGCAATTAGTGGAACCAATATATTATTCATCTCACTAGCTCAAAAAGGGCGTCTTTGCTGCTTCAAACCAGTGAACACAAGTTGTTTTTGCTCACTCAGTGAGAAAAAGTATTATAAATTTAAAACCAGTGAGCGAAAGTAGTTTTTGCTCACTTAGTAAGAAAAAACTACTTTGGTCCACTTTTACAATATTTTTCTTACATGATTCTTGCTTGTCAGCTCTGCTGAATGCGTGAGGCGCTTTGCAACAATGTGCAGAATGAACGGCTTAATTAGTTTAATTGGCGCCTAACGCTGGTTGGTGTACGAACATAAACCCCGTTGTGACCTAGTGGTTACAATTGTCCGAAACAAAAAAGGAACTGACAAGTTCGAATCCTGATATAGAGGAATTTTTAAACCGAAATCCACACGGCTGGAGTCGTGGGCATCTCATTTATAACATACTAGCCCGCGACTCTGCCCGCGCGGATTGAGGTCTTTCTGGCACCCGCGAGAACTCTTTAATTTTCCGAAATAAAAAGTAGTTTAAGTGTTATTTCAGACTATGATCTATCTCTGTGCCAAATACCATACAGATCCGTTCAGCTGTTCTGGTGTGATTGAGTAACAAACATCCATCCATCGAAGTTAAAATAGTCGTTAAGTTTTTTGAAAAATGTGTCTTTCCTTAAGAACCTTCTACAAAGTATAAGAAAACTTAAAAAGAAAATATGAATGAAATAGTTGTCAAGTTCTGGCGTGACCAAGGCAAAGGAGGATTCAGGGATAGATATAATATATATGTCGGTGTCACCGTAAAATTGCAAAAACCGTTAGATTGTAATCTAACTAGAGAAATTGTAAACTGTCGACAGATTATAATTAAGCGCATTATTTTCGGTAGATTGGTTGACTTTGACTTATTTATGTCGAACCCTAACCTAACCTACAAGCAAGAGACAAGAAAACTTAAATATACTTAATGAATAATTCAAAAATTTAACGGTTGTTAAAACATTGAACGGTTCACAATCTGTCGACAGTTAACAATTTCACTAGTTTGATTACAATCTAACGGTTTTTGCAATCTTACGGTGACATATAGACTAGATATGTTGCTCTAATGGTCTTCCTAAGAAATCTCAGGGTCACTTGTGAATTTTTGCATGGGTATAGTTGAGGACCTGGAGAGTGACATAGGTTAGTTTTTATCCCGGAAAATTAAGAAGTTCCCGCGGGAATAGAAAAACTTATTCGACGAATCCGCGGGCACCAGCTAGTTATAATACAGATAATTGTATAACAATAAAGCGTCAAAGATACCCTTAACTGAATTCTGATCCGTCAGTCATGGTTAGCGTAATTAACGCAATTACGCGTCAAACGGCGCCCCAATTACCGCTCAATATTCAATTTGTTACTTTGGCGGATTAAATTATATACAAACTAGACTAGATGATAACCGCGACTTCGACGCGATTTAATATTTTAAATTCCCGCGGGAACTACTTAATTTTCCGGGATTAGCCTGTCCTTCTCCGGGATACAACCAATTATCCTATGTCTGTACCAAATTTCATCAAAATCGGTTGAAAAGATACCGTTGAAGCGAAGCAGCCAGACACTTTCTACTTACTAGTATTTATAATATTAGTATGGAAGGAATAATTTGGATTTTAATAAGGCTTTAGTTCTATGGCCATGTGTCGGGTAAGACAGTTGGACTTACTGAAGAAGGCTGAACTAGACCGAAGATTCTGAGTCGTGGGGGGTTGGCGATACCGGATAGGAACGTCATTCCGAACAAATGACAGATTTACTTGCCTTACTAGACTAGTAGTTAAGACTTCGGCATCCTAGTCGGGAGGTGCAGGTTCGATCTCCTCGCAACTTTATCTTTAAATAGTTAAATGTGCGTTTCATGAAATTATAAACTGTATTACGGTAATGATACATTGTGTGAGGTTTAGGTAATTAATAGACTTGACTGCCTCGTTGGTCTAGTGGTTAGTATGTTCGACTGCGATCGAGAAGGTCCCGGGTCGGGCCATTACAAGTATGGGGTTTTCTGACAAGAAAATTTCAGTACTAGCCCGGAGTTAGGAAATTGGCGGTGCTCCACCAGCGTGCTTCGGAGAGCACGTAAAGCCGTCGGTCCTGCGGCTGATCTCTTTCCGGTCGGTCTCCGGTTACTGAGTATTAGATTCTTGACGACCTCCGTGGCGCAGTGTTGATCGCTGTTGCCTTAACGTGCGGAGGGCCGGGGTTCAATCCCCGGCAGGGTCAATTTGGGAATTTATATTTTATGAATTTTCTCTGGTCTGGCCCAGCTTCGGCCGTGGCTAATTACCACCGTAACGGCAAAGACGTCCCGCCAAGCGATTTAGCGTTCCGGTACGATCGTGTAGAAACTGATTAGGGGATGGGTTTCTACATATATTCGATATAGGATATATAATCTGCCATACCCCTAACAGGTTAGCCCACTACCATCCTAGACTGCATCATCACTTGCCATCAGGTGAGATCGCAGTCAAGGGCTAACTTGTAGTTGATAAAAATAAAAAAGATTTTAGAGGAACGTGCACTGTGCAGCCCCCCAGACAAGTCGACGAGGCTTAAGGGGTGCTAAGGAATATAAATAGGTTTTTTTTAAATAATGTTAATAAATAAATAGAAATTGAAATATTTCTCTGAAGATAGGCAGCCGTGGCCAAAATTTGGTCGGGAGGACATTAGACCTTCTAGATTTCTGTCTGTTCCTATTTAGTCGGTTTAATTTTAGTATTATGGTGTGCGCTCTAAGTCACCTTAAGATGTGTCATGGCTGTGAATAAACCAGAGTGAAATCATCACTCGAATTGACGCAAATTCCAATGGGCTTACTACCAACGCTTAAAGCAGTGTTGTTTTGAAATTAACGTTATCATTTATAACCATCAAAATGTTATTAGTCTTAAGTTTATAACCATAACATACAAATATAACATGCCATGCATGTATTTTAGGGACGTCACCTAAAATACATACTTATTAATATTATAAATGCGAAAGTGTGTTTGTCTGTCTGATACGCTTTCACGGCTTAACTAATCAACCGATTTTGATGAAATTTGATACAGATACAGGTTACATCCCGGGGAAGAACATAGGCTACCCCGGACAATTGAAGAGTTCCCGCGGGAAAAAAAACAATCCACGCGGACGAAGTCGCGGACTTCATCGATTATAATTCTGATACAACAGGGTCCACATTATTAAAAGTATACATATTTAAGCGATAGTAAAATCAGTAGATATTTTTATCTCCAACTTTTCGAAGTAATGTGCGTTAATATCACTAGATTCAAGCGGTAAAGGAAAAACATTGTTAGGAAACCTGCATGCCCAATGGTCCTTCCTAATGTTCTCGAAGGTGTGTGAAATCTAACAATCCGCACTTGGCCAGAGTGGTGGACTGTGGCCAAACCATTCTCATTCCGAGAGGAGACTAGTGCTCAGTAGTGAGCCGGTAATGGGTTGATAAGAAAGAGAGAGAGAAGAAGAAGAAATTTATTCTTCTTATTATGTTTAATGGCATCACAGCATCACGTACCTGCTTTGTAGATTTAGATTATTTCTTTTCTTCAACGTGAAGAACATTGAAGAAAAAAATTAATCTAAACATACTGATATCTTTTCTTGTAACTTACAATCATGCAATAAATGAATAAACAATAAACAATAAACAATAAACATACTGAGAAAAAAAATTGGTTCATCAATAAAACAATAGCAGCGGTCTATTACTTATTTTTTAATCAACATAATATTAGGTATCGCTATTATCGTTAGGGTACATAAACGATAAATAATATTTAATCAACAGTTATTTTTCAGGTAGAGATAACATTTCATACACCAGCCAGAGTAGCAATTTCATACAATAAAATAGGCCAGGCAATTACACTTTCATAAAATTTACTTACGAAATGAAAACAGTCTTGTAAATCGCATATTGTTCACAAAAATTTTAATTATGGAAACACTCGCGTACGTAACTTACGTAAAAATTTACAAGTGTAGGTAATTCAGGCCTCAGTCATAGTTACCTTGTAAGTGTATTTCGGCATAATATAGGGCTTTTAAACACTCATAACGTAGTGGACTCATTCACTATGCAATAAGTTTGGTAATGCCATTAGTATGCATAGAGCATAGGTATAAGTGCATGGCTTTATCAGCATGCACCGACTTAACAAACCTTTAAAACAGAAAAAGTACGTTAAAATCATAACATTGAATCTACACATGATAAGTCGCAACTTATTAAAACTTAACTTACACTTAGCAAACTTGGAACTTAACGAGTTCATCAACGGACTTCCGAAGCAATTTAACTTACACGGCAAAGTACGTCGTACATCTTGTGGGCGACTTCTGCGCCGCCAAAACCTATATAACAAGAATTATGGCTCGGGTGAACTTTTCCAGGTGTCAATGACAACTGATGTCTTGCTCTTCCTACGTACAGCGTTTCACCAGTAGAAGTTCTTCCACCTGGGATTGCTCCTGGAGGGACGCTTCCATTCGAAGCTGGTACCCATCTCAAGCTTTCAGCCTTCGCGCACAAAACATCGATTTTCTGCACAGGTATCTCCTTTCCATTATACATTACTGATGCAGCGTTATGTCTCACTGATAACTTCCCTGGTAACAGATCCCCGTTGTGCCAAGCTCGGATGACCCATAAGGGGCTCCCATCCCAACCTTCGTGACCTCCAATCACCGCTTTGCCAGTCAAACTGTGCGCTGTAGTGGATGTAGTTGGTACCCAATCATAATCGCCATCAGTTTCTGATATTTGGACCTGTTCTGTAGTTGGAGGATTGGAAGTTTCTCCTTGGTAGATTATGTTGGTTATATACGTAGGGTTGGTTGGGTCTGGTGGAGGTCCCATAGGGATTGGCATCATGACAGTTCCGGGTATATAATAAGGGTATCCGTACGGGTAAGGTTGGGGGGGAGTTACTTGACCGTAGTCAGGTTGGTTCTGTGACCCTGATCCTGAAAGATTGGGTTGAGGGTACCCTGTGCCGGAATAGTTTGGAGGATGAGGTGGGCGCCATCCTGGACCGTAATACGGTGGTGGGGGCGGTCCATGACCATGAGGCGGTGGGTAACTCATTTTGTTTTTTTTTTAATTTTTTGGACAAACTATGAACTCTGTCAGTTGTTTCTAATGAATTTGCTTACTCTTGTAATGTGTACACTGATTTGGATTGTTTGCACACGTTTGTTTCGATCTATAAGTAGTTTTGATCTGTTTTCTTTAGTGAATAACACTGTGATATATCTTCAGATGTTCTAGTTTATTTGCACAATAATTTGCTTCTTCAAGCACGGGGAATTGATTGCTATAAACTATCAGAGTATCGATGTTACAGCTTATATTGTTCCGTTACAATCTTATCGTTTAAATGGTAACCGTCTGATAAAGGGACAACTTTCGATAGATTAAATGAATCATTGTATTGTTATTCACTTATGCGTAGATTATTTTTTTGTTCGATTTCCTTCGAAAAAATGCTTCTATTGGTCATAAAATTCTCGAGTTATCTTTAAAAAAAATGATAGTGGAATCGCCTAGTTTCGACGCTTGAATTCTTATCGTTAACTCAAATCTCTGGTGAGATGGAAAATCACCACCATCTTCTTAATGTGTGGTGTATTAATTTAGGAAAGGTTGATTCAAATAAAACAATTAAAATAATTTACTTAATTATATTTGCAATCTTACATTAATATTATTACAAATAAAAAAATAATAAATTACCGAAATAAATTGTAAAGAAACTTATACATATTTGGCTACTTGACAGCTGTAACGATAAAATATGAAATATGTTAGCTAGGGTATTTCAAAGGTTAACAATTATTCATCTATATGTTTTTTGCATTAAATTAAATTGTTAATATTTTAATTTGGGTTTGTTTATCTGTGGATTGCAAGACCCGAAACGCGGGCGCCATCGATTTAGCATCGTGTGACGTCACAGCTCACATCTGTAATTTTTATCTCAAACAAACATCACTGTGAGGTCGTATGTACGAGTACATATCGTTTTCGTTTTATTGAGAAAATTAACATAAAATATTTCGATTTGAGCTTGTGAAAGATTTCACGAAATGAAGTTTTGCTCTGCCGAGTTTCGTAATGTAATAAAACTTCCATGTAAGTACCGAAATAAACAAGGTTTATATAATAGTACATAAGTCTCGTGTTTAAGACCTTAGAAAGTGCTACTGTAAAGTGACAAAAATATACTCTAGCGGCACGCTATGATGGCCGGTTTGACACATTACAATAGTGATGTGGAATGTCAATTTATTCTCGAACAAAAAACAATTAAGTTTTGTTTTTGTACCTGATTAAATAGGTTTAATAAAACAAAAATGTATATGTTTATTTAATTTATTTGAACGAACTGAATATTTGAACGAAAATGAATATACATACTTTATATGCACACAAGAAACATATGAATACAAAAGATACCAAAAAAGGTGCCACAAAAGGCCATAATTAATCAGATTCGTCCATACTACTATTTTCACTGTCGTCACTGCTATCATCACATACATTAATAATTATATGTTCGTTTTCTATAATATTATCTATTTTCACATCTCTTTCATAATCTTCCCTTATTAATTTAACAGTTCTATTCACAACCTTTTCCCAGTCTCCTTTAGTCACATGTTCACAAGCTTCTTCTAATAATTTTAGCATTTTTTTTGTGGTAAATGGGGGTTCTGTATTGTGTCTTGCAGCATATCCCTTAATTTGAGCCCACACCAACTCAATCGCATTATACTCACAATGGTAAGGCGGTAACCGTATAACTCTGTGCCCATGTTCTAATGCTATTTCGTCAATGACGTATCGGATCTTGGTTGGTTTGTTTTCTTTTAAAAGACGTACTAATTCCGCTTTTAACATATTCATGTTTGCATCTACGCCATTTTTACGAAGCCATGCGACGATATCAGCTTTCTTTTGGGATTGGGCAGGTGGCTTGTCAATTTGCATCGAGTGGTATGGGGCGTTGTCCATAATTATAATAGATGGTTCAGGGAGGCTACACAACATTGAGGTAAACCATTCAGTAAACTTTTCTCCATTCATGTCTTCATGATAGTCTCCAGTGGTTTTTGACGCAAAAGCCATGAGAGAACCTTCGACAAACCCGTTGATGGTTCCGGCGTGACAAATTATAAGTCGCGATCCTTTTCCTACAGGAACTTTGGAAGTAGATGCTGCTGTGTCATCGTTCCAAGAACGGCCTACAGTATGGTTAGCATTAAGCCATGTTTCATCCAAGAACACAACATTTTGCCAATTTTTGATTTCTTTCACTTGCCGTAAAAAAGTATACCTTGCCATCGCTATATCAAATCTTTCCATCAATATTTTGCGTTTGTTACATTTTTTGTATCGAAATCCAATGGTCTTCAAAATCTTCGTTAAAGAACTTTCCCCACCGAAGAATAATCCAGCTTCCTTCAGTGAATGCACCAACTTTTTTCTTGTTGGATACTCCTTCTGTAAATAGTAGCCGTAAACATGTCTTCGGATAGCATCGGCATCAAAGCTATCGATGCCTACGACTGGTTTTGCTCGTTTTCTCTTTTTTGGTGTGTGAAGTTTATTTTCTTCTGTGCCAGTCTCGCCATATTTTTTTTTAGTTATCCGTCTAACAGTTCGTTGTCCAATATTAAGCGCATCAGCTACGCGTTCAACCACTGACGTTATAGGTAAAATTGGCCCTCCATTTTGAGCTTCACGATCGAAATAGTTACGAAGGCGTATTACGAACTCACGTGTCTGACTATTTAGAACAGTTCTCTGCGTACGTTCGGTCATATCGACGAAATCCACAACAAAGGGCTTGAACAGAGTCCAAATTAACGAGCAAGGGTCAACAGTAATGCAGTATCAATATTTGAAATCCAAAGCCAGGTCAAAACTATATCACAATCGCATTGCACTGACAGTTTATACTTTTCGAAGCAACGTCAATTCGAAACTGCTTTGTTTTGCATTGAGCATTGACGCGAGTTTGCCGGAGGTAGTAGTTGTGCTAGCCAGCGATCCTATGTGACGATCGTATTAGATTCCATTTTTAAAAATTTATTGATATTTTTTTGCGATTTCAGAGGTTTGTCCACATAGTGAAAATTGTTCATATTCACAAGTACATTCACCCCTTAAATGGTGCAAACTGATTTTTCTACACTTGTATACATTTAAGAAATCAATTTAATAAATAAATTTTGAGTCCTAAACCTAAAACTACATTCGATAAAATTTATGAATCTCTGCACATCACTATCGTCAATAAAGTAATACAATTATTTCCTTCAAAGTCGTTATCAATTAATACGGAACTTCATGAGCGGACAAACGTCAAACCGGCCATCATAGCGTGCCGCTAGTTTAATTTATTTTAATTTTATGTCATAGCTAGCAAATGTCACGTGACCGACTGTTTTTGCGCGAATTTAAAATTAATGTATTAAAAATGTATTTTTTTCTAATAAGTAACGCTTTTTTGAGAAAAAGATAATTGTAATAACATGAACCCACGCACATTTTTAAGTATATTTCCGAAAACTGTCAAATAGCCTTAATTAAATAATAGAGACTTAAACAATAATTTTATTGATCATCAGAATGCAATATCTTAAAATCTCTCGAAATATTGGACTTATTTCTAACTTTCTGAAACAATTTTAATCAGTTGACAAATCATTTCAAATAATATCAGCTGCCTATTACGAGTAGCTTTGAAGGTCCATCTATTTAAACAATTTTGAAAACTCTGGTGCAAAATCTGGTGGGGTATTGTAACCCCACTGATTTAGCTCACCTCATTTTGTTACAATTTTTTTCAGAGAATAGTTTTTCATTTAATTAAATAAAAACTAACTATTCTCTGAAAAAAAATGTACAAATACAAAAAAATGTACAGTTAAATTATCAAATTTGTTAATTTAACTATACATTTCTTTGTTTTAATATGATATGTTATTGATATGTTTTGTTTTATAGGTCTTTTTTGTGGTGTATAATATGTGTAATTCTAATTAATATTGTAATCTGAAAAGACGAATTGGTAAACTGTAATGTGATAATGTCTTATCAATTATCTGGTAAGTGGGTATGTATTATCAATTATCAATAAATGATGATGTTTACCAATAAAAATGAGTTCAGATGAGCACTACTCTTAGTCGAGTCGTATGCGGTAGGATCTGAGAAACTGCTGTATAAATATCCCAAGAAAAAGGTCTCACGATCCGCAGCATTGAGGAAATAAAGAGGGAGAGAGAGAAGAATGGCTCAATGTCCTGATGACTAAGATGAAATGATAAAAGAGCATGGGTTTGACTCACTTTAACTTTGCTTGGGACTGCAGTTACTTGTATCCATATAATGACTGACATTTTTGATTGAAAAGAGCAAACACCGAGTTTCTTGCTGGCTCTTCTCGGAAGGAATGTCAAAAAACACTTGCAAAAGTTTATTTGAATAAAAAAGATTGAAGTTTTAAGTTTGATGCCTAAAGACTGAAATAATGATGCAGTGATGATGATGATGAATTTCGGGCTAAAAATCGAGAGCTTAAGGTCAGTTTAGGTGAGTAAAACGGCCCTGAAGATACGCCGGCCACGCTGGCCACGCGAAGAATTTGTTTAGTTCTGAATAAAGGCTCAATGTATTGATGATCAAGATGCCTAAAGACTGAAATAATGATGAACCGAAGATGCGTGACACCAACAAATATGAACCCTTTCAACTCATCATGCAGGGAAAAGTGGAAGGCAGGAGAAGGCCCGGCACCAGAAGGATATCGTAGTTTAAAAACTTACGCCGGTGGTTTGGAAAGAGCACAAGAAGACTATTTAGAGTAGCGGTCTCAAAGGTTGAAACCGCCCTAGTGATTGCCAATCTTCGCAAGGAGACGGCACACTAAGAAGAAGATGATGATACACAGCTGGGTAAAGATCCAGGGCTTCAGGTCAGTTCAGGTGAGCACAACTGCCCTGAAGACGCACCGGTTGCCGTCCATAAGCGCCGGCCACACGAACGATTTGATGAGGTCGGAGCGGCGCTCGCGGGAGTCGCCCAGGGAGTACCGCACGTGCTTATCCGGGTTCATCACCACTGAAAAAAATGAAAAAATCTTGAGTTTTGCCTACATATTTTATTATTTGATAATAAAATATGCGATCTGCACGAAATGCAAACTAAAGGCCGCAATAGGCTCGTGACTCCATCATTCTAGTCTACAACACAATTCCACAACCTATTTTAAACTTGCGTTTACTCAAAAAGAAACCCATTAAGAGTATTCTCTTGAAAAAGCTTATTATACTGTTGAAGATTATGAATAAAAGAGCATGGATTTCACTCGTTTCAGCAATGCTTAGGACAGCGGTTACTTTTGTATCTACACATTGAAGTAATTGTAAATGCTTTTTTTTAAAAAGAGCAACCACAGAGTTTCTTGCTGGCTCAAGACTCGGTAGGAATGTCAGTCCGAACCAGTGGTAGATTCAATCGACGATTCCAAAAGTACCTTTAATAAGTTTATTTGAAAAAAAATTAATGAGTTGGAATCCTTCAGGAAACAGGAAGTTAGATTGAATTCTATATTAATATTGTCCTCACAAATTCAGATTCTTTACTCATACTCTTTTTCAATTCAAATAAACTTATTGAAATCATCCCTTCGGAAGAGATGGTGTTTTATGTACATAGCTTGGTATTATATATACTAATTAGGTAAGGGTGGCTTTCAGCTTTCAGTTCCGAAGATTGAAATTGTATTGTTTCTGAAGATTGAAAGTAAGATATTCACCTGGTGTGAAGTCGGTGTCGATGCGTAGTGGTGGTGAATGTAGACTTAGCGCCCAGGCGGCACGACAGGAGGAAGCCACTAGCGCATGTAAAGCGCCACATGATGCTAGGCACGGGTACTCGCGCAGGGTGCTTACTACCTGAAATCCAATAATCATCCAAATGTGTATATCATATAGTAGTATAGCAAGTTAAAACTAAAACAATTAAATATTGGATAGATCATAGAAGCAGGCGTTATTTTGCGAAAGGCCATGATAATGAAAGAATAATTTGGAAGATTTGTGTGGAGTGGTGTTGTGCCGGTGCGAATTGCTGGCTTACTGTACGGTGAATATTGCAAGCTACACGCTGTACCACATAGATTTGTCTACTTTGGCGGATTATAGCGAATTAAACTTCAAGTTCTTTCATTAGAACAAATAAGTTGGTAACCCCGAAACGAAGCCTTTATGATGTCATGTCTGTAAGTTCTAAACGAAGCGAGCCAAGTAAGCCAAGAGAGCGAAGAAGAAATGTAGCTAGCGAAATGAGTTAGCGACTTCGCAAATACATATGAAAGGAGTCGAAACCTTATCAATGACCTATAATTATCACCATCACGTCATACATTTTGTGTTGACCCGTGTTATCGTTATCACGTCATTTTTTTTTACCCGAGTTATCACCATCATATCATAAATTTTATGTCGACCCGTGTTATCACCATCACGTCATAAATTTTGTGTTTACCCGTGTAATTTCACATTTAAAGCCGATTGAAAACAGTCCAATCTGCATCGAATTAAGCACAGCTCTGGATATAGGCTCAGTGTTTCCAAAAATCAGTAACAGTGCAATCTAAATCACATCCCAAACAGCGACTATGTAGCCGCTTGTCTCTTCCGACAATGAAAGAACTTTAATAGAAGTTTAATTCGCTTTTATATAGGAGATGTTGACTCGACAATGCACGATTGTAAAGCACGTAAGTTGTAAGCTTGTAAAGATCGAGCATTGCCGAATCAACATCTCCTAAAGATGCTCCGGTGTCGGAGTGAAATGTAGGTTAACAATAATTTAGAACATTTGTGTGGTGTGATGGAGATCGCAAGCTACAAGTGCAAGATACACACTGGACCACATATATTTAACTACTGCGGCAGATTATAGCGTATAAAACTTCTGGTTCTTTCATTATCATTATCATGGACTTTACAATCGTGCATTGTCAAGTCAACATCTCCTGAAGATGCTACGATGTCGGAGTGAAACGTACGTTGAGAATAATTTGGAAGATTTATGTGGTGTGGTGAATATTGCAAGATACACAGTACACAGTACCCTCATAGGTTTATCTACTATGGTGGAATATAGCCAATTAAATTTCAAGTTCTTTCACTATCATGGACTTCCGCAAAGTAACGCCTGCTTCTATCCAATAATGAATGAAAAATTAAAAGTTCTGTAATGTACACCAAGAAACACATAATCATATACAATAACAACAAAACTAAGCTATGGTACAAGTGGCGGCCTTATCGCTTTAAAGCGATCTCTACCAGTACTCTAATACTCTTCCGACAGACATACCTGGTTAACAACAGTCCTCTCAGCGTCCCCCAGCGGGAAAGTATGCGCAGTGTTCCTGAGCAGCCTCATAGCCGCTGCCACGAAGCCCGACGCGCCGGGCGTGTCATCCGACTCGCATCCCAATAGCGACTTCACTTCGTTTAGCCGTTTGTCCCGGAGACTTATCGCAGCTCGGAAGGATAACTGAAAGAATATTCAAAGAAATTACTGTTTTTACTTAGTTGGTAAAATCAAACTTTTTTTTGGTTGTGTTTGAGTCTCTGAACCCGTGGTCATTGGAAACATAAAGTTCTTTAACCATGTTTAAGATACGTCTGGTGGCCCATTTAGTCAATTGGGCTGATTCTGGAAACAAAAATGACAGCTTTTAAATATTGCTAGCCCTTTCATTATACTCCCTGCGGAATGGTATAGAACTAAATTTATAGCTGTCATTTAGTATAGAGAGTTTAGAGATAGTGTTATACAGAATTTGTCATAATGGCCTTACTTTCCAAAGATGCAGTAGCCTTAACGGATGAACACTCTTCTATAAGCGTTTAGTAGTAGGCATCCTGATTTAAAACATACAAGACGAGGTAGACTGACTCAAAATAAAATTAGTAGTGAGAAATAAACCAGCAAAAAATCTCGTTGCTTATTCTGTTTCCAAGAAGTGGCTTTTGAGGAACCTCCTTAGCCTGGTTAACTTAACATTTTCACAAGAAACATTCTGGGCGGTGTCACAGACAAACATATTCGTATGTTCAACTGTATGTTATATGTTTGTCTGTAACACCATTGTTGAATAAATGTATTTTCTTTCTTTTTTTCTTTTCTTTAAACAACAGTAAACTATAAATATGATAAGCCAATCGCCCATGGTAAAATTTAGCCGATTTTAAAGAACGTGTTTAGCCACAAACATAATAATAATAGAAAAATGTGAACTTACGACAACAATAGAGAAGACAATCTTGTATTTGAGATTGGGCGTTGGCTTCAGTTGGTCCAACGCGGCCAACGCTGGCAACACTTCGTCTGCGGCCCGCGACCACACTGCCGCATACTGAGACACTAACTTGCTTCTGAAACATTTTCATTTTGGTGTTTGAAGTTATACGAAAAATATTGCTATTGTTTTGTTGAAGGGGATAAAAACATTAATAAAATTGCTTATCTCTCTCTCTCTTGCGTCGTATTGCTCATTACTATAGGGTAGGGTATGACCCCTTTCCATTATCCAAATGATGGTAGTAATTTTCTTGGGACAATAATGGGGTGGGTTCTCACATCTCTCGTCTCACGAACTCTCAACGTTGGAACCGTAGCCGCTATCGGATTAAACCTACTGAGAGCGAATAAGGCGAATCCTATACTGCGACGCGTCCGGCTACAGACCGCGGGGCGCGTCGGAGTATTGTTAACTGTAATCATATTAGTTTGTATGCTAAATAGGCGCGGTAGTTACCACACAATAAGGCGCTGTGAGCTTCTGAAATCAAAACACAAATCGAAAGGTCGGCTCTCTCCACCTCTCACGCCAGACATGCCCGCTTCGCCCGCAAGGCGCCCCCGTCGCGTATTTTAAATTTTCGCGCGGTTGTCGTATCATGCAGCACTCAGATGACACAACGCGATAACACAAAATAAGTGAACTTGGGAAAACACGTGAGTTTGAGAACCCCCTACCTTAACGATTTAACTAGCTCACAATACTTAAAATTTCTGGATTTTCCCTGGTTTGGCCTGGTGCCAGGCTTCAGCCGTGGATGGTTACCACCCTACCGTGAAAAACGTGCCGCCAAGCGTTCCGGTATGATACCGTGTAGAAACCGATTAGGGATATCGGTTTAATATGACTTCCATACCCCTAACAGGTTAGCACGCTAACATCTTAGACTGCATCATCAATTACCATCAGGTGAAATCGCAGTCAAGGGCCAAGTTGTAGTGGACAAAAAAAATAAGACTGACCTATCCGGATGCTGATGGGAATCGTCGCTGTCGGAATGGTAGCCATCGCTGGCGGAGTCTGTGGGCGAACGTGGGGTCGTCTCCACTGGTATGGGCCCCTCGGTCATCTGCGACAGGACAGCCGCGCAGCCACGAGAGTAACTCATGAGGACGCCGGCTACGGGCCTGGAAAGAGATAAGAATAATAATTGTTAATACTTATATCAATATCTAAATTAAAAATTAAACCTTAAAAAAATATCATCCAAACCGCTGCAATAAGGCAACGTACCTACCCAGAACTGGGTTCAACAGTGAGTATGGCTATTCAACAGTACACTGTTGAATAGCCATACTTATATTATTTGGGCCGGAATAATTGTCAGCCATTGATGTATAATCCTAGTATGTTGCCGGCGCCATAACTTGAGTTTATTTTTCGGACGGGAGTAACGTTCCGAAGGAAAAGTGAACGCTATTAGTACCGCTGTTTTAAATCCTAAGCAGTTTTATAGTGTTCCAGTGATAATATTTAATAAGGTGATGGATTGGCAAAGGGTTGACATTGAACTTTCCATTCGACTAGTTTTGTATGCTGTAATTGACCGAGCGAAGCGAAGGTATCTGAGTCTACTTGAGTGAATTTGCACTTGTCCGTCCGTCCATCTGTCAGAGCCCTATAACTTCTGAATTACTGAACGTAATTACTTCAAATATAATACGTAAACCGATGGCCTCCAGCCGAATATGGCTTAAAAAGTTATAAAAATCTTTATTTCAGGGGGGCTCTCATAGAAGCGAATGCGAAGTAATATATTTTTATAGCATTACATAGGGTTGCGGTAGGATCATTTTAAAGATAATTAGAAATAGAGTACAATTTTTTTTTTTAATTTTTCCCCTAAAATTGATGAAATGAGGGGGCTTTCAAAGTGGACATTTTCTAACGTCCAAAGTTGACCTCAGAACTCTCAAATTTCTGAAAGGCTGAGCCTGAAACTTGATCAATTATTTGAATTATATCCTGTACTTAAACAACAAATACTAAAATTAGATAAATATTATAAGGAAACGAAATTATTTAATTTTTAATGGGCTTCAGTATTTTTAACAGAACTTCACAATGATGTCAATAGATGGCGCTCTGTAAAAGTTTAGTCGTTTCTCCAATAACTCCTTAGCTCTTTTGCGTTTAATGTTAAAAGTTAACTATTACAATTATATAGTTAAAACTATCTTATGGATGCCGCGAGGTCTCAGTTCGGGACGAACCACTAGTATTTATTATTTCTTCATTGCAATTTCAATGTTGTGTGAAGTCTGCTAAGCCGCTCTTGGCCTGCGTGGTGGACAATGGCCAGACACTTCTCATTCTGAGAGGAGGTTACTGCTCTGTAGTGAGCCGGTATTTGTTGTGATGATAATGATAAATTTTGTATACCTACCCAATATAGTATACTCGACACAATGACAACGAAAGTAAAAGAAAACCGCGCGCTTACGACCGCCCGATCTGAGCTAACCTCTAAAACTCAGTAATTCAAATTAAACAATGACAATTAGAATCTGGTAGAACAATGGTTGGTGTTAATTTGTCTGGTGAAGCCACTCGGAACAAAGGAAAATAATCATATTACCATCTTTCCCATGTGAGATGAAAGTTGTTATATAAGCGCTACTAACGTAATTGAGTAGCGGCTAATTATGTCACATTTGAGGTTAATTGATCTTATTCATTAAATGTAAGTTATACCAAAAATAACACTTCACTGCTTTGGTTTTTCTCAGGGTACTAAAAATGGTAATCATTTTTTATATTTTTTTATTATTTGGACAACCAAAAATAGACCCAATTAGGACACTGTTACATTGGATACAATAGAACACTGTTAAATGTCCAATTCATCAAATTTGCCACATAAAAAAATAAAAAGTTACATTACAAAAAATATCCAAACTTAAATTTAAACAAAAGTTCCTACCTAACATAGTTTTAGGAAAGAAAATAAAATGATAATTATAGAGCGTTGAGACAAAAGTATTTTTTTTACACTTCTTAAAATAAAAAAATTAAGAATCTTAACGTTTGTTTTTGAAATTTATATAAAATACATATATTGTATTGGATATTGCCCGCGACTTCATCCGCGTGAATTTAGGTTTTTTGACTCCCGCTGGAACTCTTTAATTTTCAGAAGAAATGCCTGTGTTCATTCAGCGAATAAGCTATCTCCATTCTAAATTTCATTCAAATCGGTTCAGTCATTGTGGCCTAATCATACTTCATACTAATATTATAAATGCTCCTATAGCCTTTGTCAATCACGTCGATCCGTTGCTCTAATGCGGCGTAATTGAAGGACACACCAACAAACAAACACTGTCGTATCTATACTCTATACTAATTTTATAAATGCGAATGTTTGGATGGGTGCATGGATGGATGGATGTTTGTTACTCAAGCACTCCAAAACGGCTGAACGGATCTGGATGAAATTTGGCACAAAGTAGATTATAGTTCTGAATAGCATACAGGCTATTATCCCGGGAGTATATTATAGTTTAAAAAACCTCAATCCACGCGGACGAAGTCGCGGGCTATTTATAATAATATTAGTACATATTTTTTGTGAAAGAAGTGCGAAAAAACTAGAGAAAACCAACTTTTCCGTTTAGGTAACTCGACAGAACTCGATAGAAAATCCCAGTTTTATCCAGTTTTGTAATTTCTTTCGAGAATTTATCTCAAGCACTTTACACCAGTTTTCCCTGCTAGTCTAACTCGATCGCATTGACTCATTTTTCTTTTTGCTTTCCCTGCTTTAACAATTTTCTATAAGTTCCTATTTTAAGCCTCATAGGTTTTTCAATCACAATTTGTCCTACCGTAGTGGTTTCATAGATTTTCTTTAATTGACCAATAGTGAGTATTGAAAGATGACAAGAGGCTCAATTGTATAAGCAAATCGTAATCATTTGACAGCTTAGAACGTATTATTCGAACTGTTTAAGAAGTTCAGGTCTTATCCGTAACCTTTACTGCAGCAACCGATCCTTTGTTAAGATTGACACCGACTGTTCTGATGTGTTTGTTACAAGCAAAGGCGTACGTCAGGGCTGCATTCTTTCTCCAATGCTTTTTAACATATACGGAGAATACATAATCCGCACAGCTTTGGAGAATTGGAACGGAGGATTCCCTTTAGGTGGAAAACGGATATGCAACCTAAGGTATGCAGACGATACTGTAATTGTCGCTACTTCACTGGAAGATATGCAGGAACTTCTGCGAAGACTGGAAGCGGAGAGTATGGAGTTAGGCTTGACTATAAACAGAAGTAAGACCAAGCTTATGATAGTTGACCGTGCTGGGAAGCTCGCAAAATCCTGCACTATACCATCTATAGAAGTTGTGTAGGAATATACCTATCTAGGCTCACGAATATGCAGTGATGGTAGCTGTGTTCCAGAAGTTAAGAGACGCATTGTAATGGCTAAAAGCGCCATGACACGTCTAACCGGAATAAGGAGGAATCGGTGTATAAGCAATAACACTAAGAGTCGTCTGATCCGTGCTTTGATTTTTCCAATATTCATGTACGGAGTGGAAACATGGACCATAAAGTCGAGAGAAAGGCAAAGGATAGACGCGTTCGAGATGTGGTGCTGGAGACGCATGTTAAGGATTCCTTGGACAGCCAAGCGCACAAACGCAACTATCCTGTCACAGCTAGGGGTAAAAACGCGACTTTCCTCCATATGTTACCAACGCCTGCTCTCTTACTTCGGTCACATCATGCGACGAGGGAACGACAGCTTAGAAAGGCTTTATAGTGACGGGCAACACCGAGGGCAAAAGATCGAGAGGCCGCTCACCAACCAGATGGTCAAACCAGCTGAGAGATTCTAAGTGCAAATTTCACACCATTCCAAGATTGGCCTCCGATAGAACCCGATGGAAAAATTTAATCCGCTCAAGGTTGCAAAATCCTCAGGACCACGATCTTCAGCAATGAAGCAACGACTTGAGAGAGAGAGAGAAAGAAGTTCATGCTTTATTTCTTTTGACGTGCAGGCATCTATGAACTCCTTAAAAAGGTCGAATTATACGTTTGACAAATGATTACGATGACGATATGTAAGGAATTACATTTATTGGTCAAATGGGAGATGAGATTAAGTGTTATAGAAGTAGAAAAAAAATATAAATTTTCGCTATTAGAACAGACAGATTGACCTATACTTGAGAACGTGTTCTAAGCTGATGTCGGTTTATAATACGGGGCTAAGATTTCAAAAAATCGGACGCCGGAAGAACACCCCTCGTCAAAGTAAATCGTAAACGTCAAAGCCCAAAAAATCTCAATCCACTACCACTGCAGCCCATTAACGGCTGGGCAAAGGCCTACATTCTCATAGGAGAGAGGGAATTAGAGCATAGAACCACCACGCTAATCCAATGCCGGTTGGCGGGCTTTAACTACTATTATCATGTTAGTGATAATAACCGGGACCGACGGCTTAACGTGCTGACCGAGGCACAGGGGTGAAAAACCCCCAACTTCCTAACTCCGGACTAGTACTTACTGAGAATTTCTAGTCAGAAAAACTCAACCCGGGACTCAAACCCGAGACCTCGTCGGCCACAGTCGAACATGCTAACCACTAGACCAACGAGGCAGTTCAAATCTCAATGCAACAATGAAATTAGCTCCGACACATTATATTATTCAAATGGCAATTCAGTGAAGATTTCTCTAGCGTTCAACTAACAAATAACAATAGCGGTAGACGCACGCGTGTTAGCACAGTTTGTGTGAAAACTAACGAAAAGAAAGCTTTGGACACCGTGAAAGCATGCAGACCTTTGGTCATTGTATATGTTTTTATTATTCACTACAAGTTAGCCTTACCACTTCACCAAACCTATATAAGTAACACTATAAGTTACCATCTTAGACTGCATCATATCCATCATTTACCATCAGGAGAAATTGCAGACAAGGGCTAACTTGTAGTGTTGTAAAAAAAATATAATTGGCAGTCGTAGGGATTGCCGATAGAGATGAAAACGAATATTTAAAATAATAAAAAAAAAAATTAAAATACTCAACATGTAAACCTTAAAACGAAGGCATTAAAGTTGAATTACGAATGTACTATATTCCTATTTAAGTCCACTTTTCTTCGTAACAACGCGAGGTGCCGGTGACGGTGTCGGTCACGGAGTCGGTCACGCGTATCCACAATTTTTACCCCCTACCAAAAAGTGCTCAACGCGGCTAAAGAAGTTTTCACTTCAAAGTCTCTTGATTATTATTGTATTCCTTATTGCACACAAGAAATATAGAAAGAATTATTACAAAAAAAAAGGAGTTTAATCGTAGTGAAGCGTGCATAGGCCGTCTTATCGCTAAAGCGATCTCTCGCAGACAACCTTTGGTGATAGGAAAGGCGAAATCACGGGTTGTGTGGCAAACAATTTAGTTCGTCTAGCATGGATATGATCTGACAACTATCAGAGGCCCAATTGTCCACTCTAAGCAAATCGTAATAATTTTACAGCTTAAAAGCTTTTACTATACATACATGCTTTTTGACGTGCAGGCATCTATGAACACCTTAAACAGGTCGGATTATCCGTTTAGCAAACGATTACAATTACGATTTCCTTACACAATCCGGAAGCTAAAGAGTTATGGGACATCGACTACCTTTTATCCCGGAAAATCAAAACCGTTTGCTTCATCTTCTATCCTATATCTAACTACAACTATCATCTATCACCCAGTCAAGCTGTCATCGATAAAACATCTTATCTTTATAGCCCACCATAAAATGGCAAGATAAATCAAGAAACCTGTAATTTCACCAAAACGGAAACGTTTAAAGTAACGTGAGGAAATTACAGCTCGCATCCGTTACAAAAACTTATCCAATAACAGGTGCGGTTGTTACGTCATTGATTCATACGAGTGTGAACACATCATTATGAAAGTTGTATGGCCCTAGATATTATAAGTGTTTATTGAGTACTTGCTCATACAAATCTCTTCATTGGGCGTGCTTTGTCGTTGTAATACGAATCAAATCAAATCGTTTATTTTTCAATCATTTTGTTACACTATACAGTATGATCTTGAACAATAACTTATATTAAAAATTGTAATGCTTGTAATGCATTGAGTAGGTAAGTGACAAGTTTTAAATGGGTAATTCTGCATTAAGCTTGTTATATAGAAATGGACCGAGGTAGAAAAAGAAACGTTTGGCAACGGCTAGTTTAGGGGCACGCAAGGTACAAATCTTGTCTTTACGCCGTTTTTCAATAGGTCAATATGGTGTTATTTTGTGCTGATGCAGAATCACGTTCAGAATTAACAGTTTTCTAATACTTAGGATGCCAAAGTTTTTGTACAATAAGGCGGTAGGAATTTCAAGTGGCATAAGTGTAGTTTTGGCAGTGCCACCCCAACATATGATGCAGTATAGTATAATAGATTGACACAGGGCATAGTACACATTACGGATCACAAGGGCAACGTTTCGAAGATTTTTGAAAATAAAAATTAATTTACGGTCCCTGTAATGATGATGACCCTGATGTAAGTATGTCAATATGGTCTTTAAAATTCAAAGGACTTGATCTGCAGTTTCTGCCTTCGATTCGGATGCAGTGCAGGATTTCCGTTTTTACAGTTTAAAAATTAAAACCGAAATTATTATGGATTTATTATTCCGAAAAAGGTCAAAGTAAAAATGTCTAAAATAAAAAATACGTTTATTGTTTAAATCTTGAGCATCCGCTTTCCTCTTTTAGGCACTACTCCATTTTGACGTTCCATTTTATCCATGCCTAATAATAATCTTGTAATCCTTCATGAATACCATTTAAGTACCTCTGTCACTATATTATGAAAAGGAAATGTAGATTTTGTTAATAATTATTTTTATTTGTTGACAAGCCTCAATGAAACGTGTAATTGATCGAACATTTATAAATAACCACAGCGTTTAAAGGAACGCCCTTTGACATTACATTTGTCTGCCAACTGTGGTCGAATAATTGAACTCGCTAGCCAAAATTACATAATTCTTGCAAATATAGTTTTATTATTCCAGTATTATGCTCATCCCTGCCTAAATAATGCAAATCTTAATTTTTTCCTGAACAACGTGGTCGAATAAATAATTGTTTAGACTCGCTAACCACAACGTTTAGCGCCATCTAGCGTGGGAAAGCAGCAGTTGTTTGGTGAAACTTTTCTTTATTTTTTTTTTATTTATGTGAGCCTTCAGACTTTTGAAAGGGTTTTAATCTGAAAAGTATAAAATATAATTGCTGCACATTGATTTTTGACATCTAGGCAAGTTCCCATAGTTGCGCTGGTCAAGTCATTGAGATCCAATATAATACCAAGATATTTAATTTTGTCAGTAAAAATTATGGATTCGCAGCTAGAATTTGAACTCAGCCTACCAGTGCAAGAATGTACTATAAGGGTTAATGGAGTATAAGGCTGGGAAGCATTTCGTATATAATAAGTTATAAGTTTGGTTTTAGAGATATTAAGAGTTAAATCCGAATCCAAGTTGAGCAGCTGTTGTAAGTTCAGACCAAGATTTAGCGTAAAAGGTGATGGCTGTATCATCAGCGAAGGAGACTATTTGAGCATTTGGAATGCGAAGGTTGCATAGGTCGTTTATGAAGACGAGAAAGAGAGTTTGGCCAAGAATACTGCCTTGTGGGACGCCATACGAGATCGATAACTCGTCACTCAAGTTATTATCAATTTTAGTAATTTGTGTTCGGTCAGTAAGGTAACAGTGGAAGAAGTTAAGTTGAATACCACGGATACCCATTCCTTTAAGCTTAGAGTGTAGGAATAGGTACCGTATCAAACGTCTTTCCAAGGTCTAAAAATACTGTTAAAACTTTATTTAACTTTATCTAATACAGTGCCACAAGTATAACTTACTCGCTGATGCCCGCGACTTCGTCCGCGTGAATTGAGGTTTATCGGTTCCCGCGGAAACTCTTTAATTTTCCGGGATAAAAAGTAGCCCATGTGCTATTCCAGACTAAAATCTACCTGTGCTAAATTGCATGCAGATCCGTTCAGCTGGCGTGATCGAGTAACAAACATACATCCATCCATCAAAATTTTCGCATTAGTTATATTAGTATAGGTTATGCAAACTGCCTATTTGTATTTTAATAACTGTACCGATATTACATAATTTTTGATTGAAAATACCTGTCTCTGTGTACAGGTAGATAAGTGTCCCGCCCACAACTGTTATACAACGGTGAAATTGAAATCAATCAAACCGATCTACCGTGTTCGATGCATAACCATAAACACTCCTTCAATATTGATGTTGCTTTTAAGGCTTTACAAATATATTTTATTAAATTCCTTCACAAGTTAGCCACTAACTACGATCTGTTATTTTTTATTTTGACTGAGCTACTAAAGTTATTTTATATTAGGTAACTAGCTCCTCAAAGGGCGGGTAAACAAATTTTCCACCACCTTCATTTTTCAATTTCTTTATTAATTGCAATTCCTTATGTATACCTATCCTTTTAATATCCTTTTAATAACATTTAGTCAATAACAAACATTTAAAAAGAAAAATAGTTTTAAAACACATTACGCATAGCGCCCAAGAAAAAAACTGCTTTATCCCGGTGGTGTATACTCTACTTTATACTTCTACCATAACAGTAAAACAAACTGTAACGGTTAGATATTTATTACTATAATCACTACTATACATAATAATTGTTTAATGATCACTACACAAATTCTCATAATTACTTTCCATCACGATCTTTGAATTGTTTTAAAAACAATTTTTAAAGCATTCACCGTGATTAGATAACCTCTTTAAACACGAAAATGAGATAATAAATGATAACCTGTCCAAATTAAATATGAAACTTGAGAATGATCTCGAACGTAATATAAATGCATGCACAAAATTACTAACATTTTTTTTTTAAAGTTGGCTTAAGCTTGACGGCAATCATGTTCAATGCAAAGCAAAAGCAATGATGAGGTCTAGATTGGAACACGCTTGCCTCGAAGATGCCTATTCACTCTTGCCTTGAAGGTACTTAAGTTATACGTGGGAAAAAATAAATGCGCTGGAAGATCATTCCACGCCTTAGCTGTTCGTATCAGAAACGTTTCGAGCGAATTGGACGTCAACCATATAAGGATACCGACGCTCACGGTTTCTTCTTATATTTTGGTAGAACGGTGAAAAAAAAACTAGTTTGTTGTCATGTCAATACTAGAGTAGTAGATTAGTATAACTAGCAATTAATTTGTTGGAAACAGTGTCCGTTTCTACAATAAGCTCCCAGAAGACATGTTAAAGCTGTCTCTGAATAAGTTCAAAGTTAATGTAAAACGTAAACTCATTGAAAAATCTTATTACCATGTAAAGAACTACTTAAACGACAAGGAGGCTTGGCAATAATTTTCTCTATGGCTCTGATAGTTCCTTAGTTAAGATGATTTATGAGATGGTGATAATAATAAAAAACCCAGGTTTGTTGTGGGCTCTTCTCAGAGCAGGGCGCGTTTGGAACCCTCGTAGCTTTAGTTTTAAGATAACATAACCATCATGTTTTATAAGTAAGTAATTTTTACCGTCAATAAGTGTACCTAAAGTGTACCTATATTGAATAAATGATAATGAGTATTGTTTGAAAAGTTGCTCAGCACACTGCCCAAAGAGGTGGCTATCACCAACAGCATTCCGAACCAGTGGTAGATTCACTTGACGATAAAAAAGTACTTGTAAAAGTTTATTTGAATAAAATAAAAAAAATAAAATGAATTTGAAATTGAATTCAACGAGTCAATCACTCACCTGGTATCACTCAGATCCAACGTTGGGTCGCTTCTCTTGATCTGTCCTACGCATGCTAGTACAGCCTTGTCGCTCTCCACCCTAGCGGCCAACGAGGCGACTAGTGTTGGCAGCTGCCTCAACGCGGGCTTGTCGACGATAGTGAGGAGACTCTTGTTATCGATAAGACGCCTCTCGACGTCTGCGTGCGATAACGCGAGCAGCCGCTGGTGGGATGAGGATGCTGGGTCTTGGCTCACTGTCACTGACGACTGTGGACAAATCATTATAATTAACTAGCTTATGCCCGTCATTTTGTCTGCGTGGATTGTGGTTTTTTGGTTCCCGCGCGTACCCTTTAATTTCAGACTATAGTTCAATTCATCTATCTCTGTGCCAAATTTCATTCAGATCCGTTTATCCGTTCTGGCATGATTGAGTAACAAACATCCATGTAACATCCGTCCAAAAAGTTCAGGAAAAGCATGATATGAATTTTTCCAGCGGCTAATTAATGTAATTTTATAAAGTATAATTGTAAATCTAGTTTATTTACGATATATTATGTGAGATGGTGATAATAAATAGAAAACCCGGCTGAGTTTGTTGTGGGCTCTTCTCAAACCAGGGCACCTCCTTTTTTTGGAACCCTCATAACTATAGTTTTAAGATACGATAAGACAAGATTATCCACGGTAAACGTGACGTTCAGAAGGTGTACTGTATAGGTACCAATTTTATATAGGTATACTTTGAGTATGAGTTTGAACGTATCCCAAACAAAACAGATGTCGGTATAATTCTCACCAGTTCTTCCAGCTTGTGAAGCGCCTGCTTGTAGACCTCCACGTGCCGCTGCAGCTCGTTCTTCATGGCCACGTGGAGGGAGATCAGCGACCCTGAAGAGTCCGCTGTCAGGCCGTGTGTGCCGAGACCTTCCCCATAAGAGGTTCAATGAATATCTATCATAGATGTTGAATAGAGAACACTATGATACCTAAGTCATGCCAATAGGGAAGATGCGTATGTCAAAAATAAATTATTTCTTAATTATTATTAAATGACTTGACCGGTGGAACTATGGCAGCTTGCCTAGGTGTCAAAAATCAATGTTCAGCAATTATTTCTTTATTATTGTAATTGTAATATTTCACTGTTTTCAGATAAAAAAGTTTCAGGAGTCTGAAGGCTCGGAAAACTGCGAAAATGAACAAAAATGCTTTCCCACACTAGATGGCGCTATTTATTGTGTTGAGCGAGTCTAAAAAAGTATTTTCAAGTATTATTTCTTTATGATTGTAATTGATATATTTTATAGTTTTAAAATAAAAAAGTTTCAGGAGTCTAAAGGCTCTGAAAACTGAAAAAATAAATAAAAAAGTTTCACCAAAAACTGCTTTCCCACACTAGATGGCGCTAGTTATTGTGGTGAGTCTAGAAAATATTTTTAAGTATTGCTCACTACTTTTGGTTAACAAGTTCAACTATTCGACCACAGATGGCAGCATATGCAATGTGAAAGGGCGTTCCTTTAAACGCAGTATTTCAAAATGCTTTGTTCGATCTATTAGTTTGAGACTTGTCAAAAAATAAAAATAATTATAAACAAAACATTCATTTCCTTTTCATTACTATATAATTGATCAAAAATAAATCATTCATAATATAATGACTAAGGTACTTAAATGGTATTCATGTAGGGTTACAAGATTAGGTATTATTAGGCATGAATATAATGGAACGTCAAAATGGAGTAGTCCAAGAGGAAAGCGGACGCTCAAGATTTAAACAATAAACGTACTGTTTTTTTTTGCCATTTGAACCCTGACCTTATTTGGAATAATAAATCCATAATAATTTCGTTTTGAATTTTTAAACCTTACTGTAAAAACGGAAATGCTGTGCATTGTCCCGAATCGAAGGGCAATTACTGGTCATGTCCTTTAAATTATTATTTAGCAAGTTTACGAGTAATTATACTGCAGATTAGATATATTATATGTATTTCAGTGGTTTTGTAAGCTTTTGAAAATATATAATATTGTTAAGAAATCAACGCACAGCCTGCCGCTGGGTTTATAAACTTGAAATTTTGACTATGGGTAGGCGCTCACTAAGGAAGGATTTTTCAATATTCCACCCCTAAGCGGGTGAAATAGGGGGTAAAAGTTTGTATGAAAGTCCGCCATTTCTCAAGCTATATCCATGAAACTTGATATACTAGCTACCGTTTGAAAATGAAGAAATACGTGTTTCACAGTTTTATCAAAATCTACCCCCGAAGAAGTGAAATTGGAGATGAGAGTTTATATGAAAGTCCTACATTACTCAAGATATTCTAAAATAATATCAACGAAACTTAGTATTTTGGCTTTTGGTAAAAAATATCCCATCAAAAACATAAATGTAAAATGAGAGCCAAGTTCAAAATTGTGATATATATGCCTTGGTTGTTGACTTCAGCGACAAAAGAAGTGAGATCTAAATGGGTGCCAAGTTCAATGGTCAGTCCTGCAATTTATTTATCCCATCAAAAACATAAATGTGAAATGAGAGCCAAATTCAAAATTATGATATATATGCCTTGGTTGTTGACTTCAGCGACAAAAGAAGTGAGATCTAAATGGGTGCCAAGTTCAATGGTCAGTCCTGAAATTTATTTATAACAACATATAATATTTTATAACAACTTAAAATATCATTTCTTCTTATAACTTAGTATAAAATGTTGAAGACTAAGGCTTTGGCTTGGCTAGTTTTCATATACGAATTATAGCCTTCACAAGTTGTAAAGCTGTAAGTTCTTATTTTATTCTTCCGAAAATTTGGCTTGCTGGTAGAAACTGTACTTTTAGGTACCTACTTAATAATAATTCGTATATGGAAACTAGCCAAGCCAAAGCCTTAGTCTTCAACATTTTATACTAAGTTATAAGAAGAAATGATATTTTAAGTTGTTATAAAATATTATATGTTGTTATAAATAAATTTCAGGACTGCCCATTGAACTTGGCACCCATTTAGATCTCACTTCTTTTGTCGCTGAAGTCAACAACCAAGGCATATATATCATAATTTTGAATTTGGCTCTCATTTCACATTTATGTTTTTGATGGGATAAATAAATTGCAGGACTGACCATTGAACTTGGCACCCATTTAGATCTCACTTCTTTTGTCGCTGAAGTCAACAACCAAGGCATATATATCACAATTTTGAACTTGGCTCTCATTTTACATTTATGTTTTTGATGGGATATCATTACTTTTTGTACAGAAATTATTGAACTCAATCTCAACCTCAAAACATATTTATTCAAAATATGTACCTACAAAGTACACCTTCTGAACGTCATGCTTACAGAGCATAAGACGTGATGGTGATAATTAACTACGATATCTTAAAACTAAAGCTACGAGGGTTCCAAACGTGCCCTGGTCTGAGAAGAGCCCGCAATAAACTCCGCTTTTTTTTATTATCACCATCTCACAAATATTTGAAATTATATATATGTACTTATAATATAACATTACATAATCAGCCGTTGTAACAATTCATACCCATGCCTTGCTATCATTCAAATAATCCTTTACACTGTAATAGGACTTTTCTATTAGTTTAGTTTACGTTTTACATTAGTAGGTACTTATTATTTGGTGTAAGGTCAGTGTGTCACCCACCAGTAATTCTATTGTACGACTCATTGTACAAGATAATTAAAGACGAGAATTCTCAAGAAAAATATATAGTGTACCTAGAGTTACACTGACATTGACAGATTACATCTATGGTCAGACTACCTCTACAGCACATTTCTACATCTCATCAATTTTGATTGCAAAAGTTCAAAATCAAAAGATTTTTGTGAAACATTGAAAACAAGCACGGTAAACAGTCGATATCACTAAAACCACTATAAACAATAAATACAAATCACAATGACTGACAGCTTGAACTGACGACTTCAAATACGTTTCTTCTTCTTTTCTGTCAATGACGTTTCGTTGCACAAAATGTATGAATACGAAGGTAAGGTTTTAATGCAACTATATTATTATTCATTATTATTTACATTAAAATAATAATTATGTGTCATTTTCAATAGTTAAGGAGTTACTACCACCGCTTAAAGCAGTATTGTTTCAAACTAACGGTTGAATGTCACGTACTTTGACGTCCTTAAAATAATGATTATAACACTACAACAGAAACGTCAACAATATTAAAATAATACGGCTTTAAGCAATGGTAGCATGCCTCGTGTCAGAGTTTTGATCTATACCTTTGATCATAAAAATGACGATTTTTGTACGTTTATATCTAAATAACCATTTGAGGTGTGCTTATGAAATTTGGAGCACATATGTATCTCACGGGTCTCAATATATGCGCCAAATTTGACATGTTTATGTGAAATAGTTTTTGAGTTATGAGGGGGTCAAAAGTGGCTTCAAATGGTTCGTGTAATATTACACACGGTGCTGCTCGCCAGTTTTTTTGAACTTTGGCTGGACACGCTTCCGCGTGTCTTGATAGAAGTACGTGTGGCACAGTTTTTCAGAATTCCAACCCAAAGGGGTAAAATAGCTGTTGAAAGTTTGTATGAAAGGCCTCCATTTCTCTGCAAGATATTTTTCAAGTTATATCAACGAAACTTGGTATTTTGGCTTTCGGTAAAACATAGAGAAGTATGTGTCACAGTTTTTCAAAACTCTACCCCCAAAGGGGTAAAAGAGGAGTCGAAAGTTTGTATGAAAGTCCTTCATTTTTCAATTTATAGCCGTGAAAGTTAGTATTTGGGCTTCTGGTTTAATTAAAGAATTAAAATTAATAACTAAAAAAAACACGTGTATCACAGTTTTTGAAAATTTTATTTCCAAGGACGTCAAATAGAGAGTTCAGTCACACCGCAACAGAGCAACGGATCAACGTGATTTTATGCACACCCGTGTTTTATGCATAGTAACTTTTATCCCGGAAAATTAAGGAGTGCTTGTGGGAATTAAAAAACTTATGCCACGCAAATGAAGTCGCGAGCATCCGCTAATTATGTATTTATTATGTATTTTAACCAATTTTAATGTGCCTACACAAAAGCAATGACGCAAACGACTTTTGGAGCTAAATTAATACAAAAACAAAGACACAAAAAAAGAGATATGAATCGCAAGGAAATAACACCATTATAATAATTCCCCGCTTTTGCTTTATTTCCATCCGTTTTTCGAGGAAATTAGTCATCACGAGCACTTCCAGCCGTCGCGGTCAATACTCGAGATTTATGTTTATTGTTTATGATGCATAACATTATAGCAACCTTGGGATTCATGGTCGGAAGCATTTCACTAATTTGTATATTATGGAAAACAGTTGTGTATCATCGTATGGGTTTAAATTCAAAGGTTTTTTTCAGATAAACTTATTAAAAGTGCTTTTGAAATTCCTAGTGAGAAGAACCAGCAAGAAAGTCGGCATTTGCTCTTTTTAAAACATTCATTTACCATTACGTCAATGTGTAGATACATAAGTAACAGTTCTAAACGTTGTTGGAGCGAGTGAAATTCAAGTCCCTTTTAATAATCTTCAACAGTATAATAAGCTTTTTTCAGGATCATGCTTTTAATGGATTTCTTTAATTTGTGTAAAGGGAAGTTTTTAAATAGGTTTAAAATTTCCAGGTTTTTATTCCCACTAAGCGATGGAGGCACGAGTTCGAATCCTAGGCACCTCTAATCTCTATATTTGCGGAAGCATGTCACTGATACTTAATAGTAATTGTTATACGTGCCTTTTATATAAGGTTTTGAGCTTAAATAAGTTTAAGTTTAAATATCGCTTCATTTTCACAGTGAAGGAAGACATATTGAGGAAACATACATCCCTGAGAGCTCTCCATAATATTCTTAAGGGTGTATATTGCCTGTTAGTCCGCACTTGGCCACCGTGATGAAATATGACCTAAGCCCTGCTCATTCTGAGAGGTGACTGCTTATGCACAGAACCGAAATGAACCGGCGTGATATGATGATAAAGATGAGCTTAATATCCTCGGTTAATTCACAGAGTAGTATAAAATAGAGATAAACGACTGCGACTTCGATAGATTTAGGTATGACTATGCCCGCGGCTATGTCCGCGTGGATTGAGGTTTTTGATTTTCACGGGCACTTTAATTTACCGGGATAAAAAGTAGCCAATATGTTATTCTAGACTGCAATCTATGTCTGTGTCTAATTTCACCCAGATCCGTTCAGCCGTTCGGGCGTGATTTAATAACCAACATCCATTAATTCAAATTTTCGCATTTATAATATTAGTACAGAAGTATAAATTTTCCGTCCATTGTCACTCTCCAAGTCCTCAAGCATATCCATGTAAAAGTCACTCGACAATCTATCGCTCTGTTGCAGCGTGATTGAAGGACAAATTAAAACACTTTCGCATTTAAATTTTTCAGCACGTGACAAAAAATCCATCTTGCACTTAAAATTTGATCCTCAGCGACAATTTCAACACCAGATTTTGGACAATTGCAAGTAAAATATATGGCGCAAAAGTATCCAAGGTTATAGTATTGACCAACGATGCTACAATGATGTTGCCACAAATATTTTAACCACGCTAATTGAAATTGCGATTCCTAAAAACGATTCGCGCGGAAGACTATGAAAAGATTTTGAAATCCATTATTTTCACAGATTTTTGCTGCTCTAAAGTCGGGAGTATATTCATAACTTTCGCTGTCAGTCAGAATAGGTACGGTCAAGAAGAGGCAAATGTGTATAACACACACATTCCTATCAAGAAATAATAGAAATGTGGCATCATATAAAATACTTTTTTGCAGGTTAGGCTTAAAGTTTATTTACGAATGTAGTATTTTTATATTTAGGACCTTTTGTCTTCGTAACAACGCGGTGTCGGTGACGGTGTCGGTGACGCGAATCCACAAGTTTACCCCCTACCAAAAACTGCTCAAAGCGGCTAAAGAAGTTTCCATGAGGAAATGATTATAGATAATTTGAGTCTAACTGTCACCGTAAGATTGTAAAAACCGTTAGATTATAATCTATCTGGCGAAATTCTAAACTATCGAAAGATTGTAAACTGTTCAATGTTCTGAGTGTAAATTTTTGAAATATTCATTTTATTTACGTTTTCTTGTCTCTTTCTTATAGGTTAGGTTAGGGTTCGACATAAACAATCAAGTATTGCCCGGGCATTTAGGTTTTATACGGTTTAAATACCTATCAGATTACAATCTACCGGAAAATAATGCGTTAAATTGTAATCTTTCGACAGTTTAGAATTTCGCGAGTTAGATTATAATCTAACGGTTTTTACAATCTTACGGTGACATACCTAATAACCTGCGATTGATCAGATTAAGTGGCTCAAGACAGGAGTGACGACCATAATTAGTTCTTAAGAGATCATGGAACATCCTTCCTATTGGATGACTCAAACGTCTTCGTCGAAAAATATGGCTGACATTGTCTCACTATTGGCTGAAATTTATGTACGTATTTATAGTATACTTTATTGTACACCACAAATATACAAAGTAACATGTCCCCCGTTCCCATGGGTTCCCTGGGAACGGGGACGGGCGCTAATGTGGGACGCAAAATGCGTAGACACATTGGCGCCGTGTCATATCAGGGAGACAGCATCAAGGCCGGGAGCCGCAGCAGAAAAGGCTGAAACCGGCAAGCGGCGGAAGTATGCCTCTCTCATAGAGAGTTACATATTTGTTCCGTTTGCCGTGGAGACCCTTGGACCGTGGAGTCTTAGTGGCAAAATTTTTTTGCGAGATATTTCACCGCGGTTAATTGCCTCATCTGGTGACAGAAGGGCTGGCTCATTTTTTGCGCAAAGGCCTGGCTGTCCAGCGCGGAAATGCAGCCAGCATTCTTGCCACCATTCCACGTGGGCATGATTTATATAGTAATTAGGTTAGGCTAGCTAGCATTAAGTTCTATATTGTATTATTTTCAATAAAAAAAAAAAAAACATTTTACAAACAAGAAATCAACATTAAGTAGGTACAATATCGCTAAACAGCGATCTCTTCCAGACAACCTTAACGCTACGGAGAAAATGAAGAAGAGAATAAAGGGAGGTGGTGTAAAAATAAAAATAAACTTAAATACTAATAGCTAAATAAACTAACCAATACCAGTAACATATTATGATAAACTAATAAATACAAAATAATTATAATAGATATACATAAGACTAAAGAGACATAAATAAATATAAGAAAGAAAACAATAAATATGTCGCTATTAATGATAACAAAGAGATATATAATGATTTTTAACGTCAATTTTAAAATTATTATGGGTTTTAGCACGATGAATATGTGAGGAAAGTTAATTTCATAGACTGGTGGCTCTGAGAGCGAATGAACTATGGAAATATTTAGTCCGACGCGTAGGCACCTCAAGAATAAGTTTATCGGCCGACAGAAGAACCCTATATGGTCTATCATGCCCAAGATAATTAAACTTATCTTTTAAATAGCCTTTCACGACTATTGCTCAATGTGATTGTAACAAGTATGAGTGGTAGCTTCTAGTTTTGCAGTCCCAGATGTTGTATGGAGTATGGACGACGTGGAGTTCCGCTGAGTTTATTGCTGGCTCTTCTCGGTAGGAAAGGCATCCAAGCCAGCGGTAGATTCACTCGACGGCTCAAAAGCACACGTAAAAGTTTATTTTAATTTAAAAAAAACTCTTTCATTAATTGAATTCGTAGTACATGATCCAACCTTGCACTGCAGCATCCAGCTGCCTCCTCCGGTTGTCCACAGCATCTCTCGCGTCAGGGCTGTAGTGCAGTAATGCGTTGGCCAGACGAGAGGTCCTGGGGCGAAGCCCTGAGCCCTGCTCCCCTCCGAGGAGACCGACCAGCCTCCATGCCACCGCCTCGCATTGCAGCTCTGGACGTGGAGTGATCTCTAATGATATTAACCTGGGGATGAAAAATATATTTATCAAAAAATGTTTCAAATGGTCGTGGCTAGCTTATTTGGCTGTGGCGTAAGTGTATATTAGCGTATCAAAAGAACCTGGGGCAGGCCAAAGAATTTAGGGGATTCTAAGCTACCGTTTTCTATGAAAGAGGTTCTGTCCAATTAAATGAAATTTATCATTTATTTTTTTTCTTGGTTTATGACGAAATTTATCTTTATCTATATTTTTGTACTTTACTTATGACAACTTGTGTCTATCAAGAATAGGCGTGATGACAGTATCCAAGAATCAATGAAATTATGAATTTATCCAATGAAATAGGATTTATGGAATATAAAAAACGTATTAATTTTTCTATTTCGAGTGAGATTGTTATTTATTTTGATAAAATAAAACTATGAAATACACCAATCCGCCATATTGTATAAAACACCACTGAAGCGAATGACGTCACAATTGTTTTCGAGCTTTGACAATCGGCCAACAATCTCTATGAGTACAGGTGTTTTAAATGTTTATCAAGTATTTTCGTGTTTTTTTGTTTCCCAAAGATCATTTCCTTAATCTAGTTTTCTTTTACCGAATCCAAAGATATGAAATTAAAAATCGTTAGTGGATCAAGGATTTACCAAAGCTACTAGCTCTAATTTGCCGATTGATTTGTTAATGCTGGGTATCTTGCATCAAACAAAGACTTTTGTTCAGCAGAATTTCGCAACGTCAAAACTTCCATCCAATAATAACATAATAATTTTTAGGTTCTAAGCCCGTAAAATCTGCTATTTTATATATTAAGCACTTCATGATAAGCAGGTATTATAGGGATGAAATGTTGTTTTTTAAAACTATACCGTATAACTTAATATGAGCGGTGATTGCGTTCTATGACGTCTGCCTCATTCGGGGCGTATGGAGTTCGATTCTTGGTACGCATCTCTCAACTTTTTGCAGTTATTTGTGTTATAAGCAAATCAGCATCACTACATAGTATAAAACAAAGTCGCTTCCCTCTGTCTGTCCCTATGTATGCTAAGATCTTTAAAACTACGCATCGGATTTTGATAAATAGTAGAATTTAGCCCTATAGCTGTAGGATCTCGCCGTGCAAGATTAAGCTAGGTACTTAGATCGCATTGTTTTTTAAAGTGGCGCGTGAATAAATAACTGCTTTGGAGTTAAATTTGATGTGTTACACACTGGGGGACCGCACACGACTTACACACTTTAGAATTAATATTATTCACACAAAATATCTAAATTACTGTACGAAGACTTATTGTTTACTGCACACAGTACATTGGAGTACATTGGTTTTACCAATAGTGACGTCACAAACGACGCCATGGCACCCGCGAGCGTATTGGCGTTATTTTTAAAATTGAAATTTCAAATGCCAATTTTATCTACCAAACCTTTTTTTTCTGCTGAAATAAGATATTTTTCCGAAATAGTAGATACTTCCGAACATAATCTGACCATTTTTCAAAATCAGTCATCATGCCTATTCAAGACTACCACTGCAACTTTGATATATATAATGTTTTTTTCTCGAAGCAAAGCGATACTGGCGAAGTAAATTGTGCTGTGCTGGCACAAACAAAAGCCACCACACCAAAGAACAACGAATATAATCAAAGCACTGCAATGCATCGTAAAGAGCTATTATTGAAATCTTGTCTATAATGATATTATCTTTAGAAATGTATTATTATATAGGATATGTTATTCTTCCTAAAAGTATGCACATTAGGTACGTTAGACATCGTTGGCTTTCAAGAAATCCGTCATCATAAATACATATGGGTCAATTAAACAAAAGCGCGGCGTGGCATAATTTCTTAGAGGACACAAAGGAGGACACGAGAGTTTGATTCGTTTACTTGGTAACGTTGGATAGACTGATTTCCGTTACAGCACTCGTATATTCTGTATAGATATGGGTAACTCCTGACCTCCGCCTGATCTCTCTCCTGTTGTGAAGGATTGCCGTGCCGTCGGGCTGTGACAGTGAGGGAATATTGAGTGTTTACGCCGTAGATACGTCGGTGGGATCTACGGTGGGCGTAGATCCCACCGACATTATAATTTATAAGCATTCCCATAAATTATGAAACTTTTTCCTATGATTCTATTGTAAAGTTTTTAGCTTTAGTACTCTAGCGGCACGCTATGATGGCCGGTTTGACGTTTGTCCGCTCATGAAGTTCCGTATTAATTGATAACGACTTTGAAGGAAATAATTGTATTACTTTATTGACGATAGTGATGTGCAGAGATTCATAAATTTTATCGAATGTAGTTTTAGGTTTAGGACTCAAAATTTATTTATTAAATTGATTTCTTAAATGTATACAAGTGTAGAAAAATCAGTTTGCACCATTTAAGGGGTGAATGTACTTGATCGCTGGCTATTATGAAAGAGATGTGAAAATAGATAATATTATAGAAAACGAACATATAATTATTAATGTATGTGATGATAGCAGTGACGACAGTGAAAATAGTAGTATGGACGAATCTGATTAATTATGGCCTTTTGTGGCACCTTTTTTGGTATCTTTTGTATTCATATGTTTCTTGTGTGCATATAAAGTATGTATATTCATTTTCGTTCAAATATTCAGTTCGTTCAAATAAATTAAATAAACATATACATTTTTGTTTTATTAAACCTATTTAATCAGGTACAAAAACAAAACTTAATTGTTTTTTGTTCGAGAATAAATTGACATTCCACATCACTATTGTAATGTGTCAAACCGGCCATCATAGCGTGCCGCTAGTGTAATGTAACGGAATCCGTGGTAACTTGTATTGTTTCAACAAGTAGGTATAGTATTTGTGAATGACTTCTTGTTGATGTATAATGGTGTGATATAAATTATGATGCTCTTATTTGGTGCACACGATTTTTAATGAATGAAAACTGTAATTAATATTGTAATTAAAACAAAGACCCAGTAAAAGTTTTTAAAAATATGAAAAAACGGCTAAGAGCGAGCGAGACTTGCCCAGCGATGGTTCCGTAGCTTGCAAAGAGAATACCTATTATAGCTAAAGAAGCTGATGCTCGCGATTTCGTCCGCGTGCATTGAGATTTTTTGGTTCCCGCAGGAACTCTTTTAACTCTTTTATATTTCGGGATAAAAAGCTATAAACCTTTCTCTAATGTGCCAAATTTCATCCAGATCCGTTCAACCGTTACGCCGTGATTGAGTAACAAAGATCCATCCATACAGCCATCCATCCAAACATAGCCTATAGTCCACTGAGTATAGGCTATAGATTAAAGAACACCCAGATCTGATGAAAGGTGTGCTTGACAAGTGAAACTGCATTACCTAATAAGTGTTAAGTGAGTAAATATGTGAGTAATAAACAAGTATTTCGTCATAAGCAAGGGCTAGCTTTTTTTGAGTGAAAGTGATTCGACGTCGCTCCGTCTGCTGGATTTAGGGTTGCCAACAAAGACATTAAAGTATTATTTAGTTTTAAATATCTCTAGTTGCCCATTATTCATAATTATTTATTTTATCAATCCAAAATCCAAACACTTTCTTATCGCTTGGGAATTTCTGAAAAAAAAACTAGATAATCTATAAGTCTATGATTATAATGACTTCGTGGTTGTGGATTAACGATTTAACTTAAATCCCTTGGGAACTCTTACATACTAGATCCATCCATCCATTTCATTGATTCCATCTTGGACTGCATCATCACTAACCATCAGGTGAGATCGATCGCAGTCAAGGGCTAGCTTGTAGTGGTTAAAAAATACCGGTTACAAAGTATATGCCTATTGCCATTCGTCTTTGAACCGCTTTAGCTCCACTATCATTGCACTCTCAAAAATGGGTGCCCTGTAGAAAATCACGGAGTGGACAAGTATATAAACGAGCCTAGTGGTCCATGGAAAGGTAGCAGACCGACATACTGACTTATTGTGCATTCATAATTATTTAGTAAAGTCCTGAGTCCTGACATACCATGTTATAATACTACTTTCTCCTAAGTAGTGTTGTGTTTTCCAGCTCGAGCCCCGATGACCTAACTCGTAGTTTCTTAATTTTGAAATTGCAATCCTATCGACCCCATCACGTATCCCCACCAGCGCCCCCGTCCATTCCGTTCAGAATTTGGTGTGACCTTTTAATATTGCCATAGTAATAAATAATTATTATTACTTCAATACTGTGTCTTGCAATTTCTCTGATCCTATACAAATTACTCAACATTATTTTACAAAATTATGACAGCCATTGTGAGAAAAGTTTCCGTACACGAAATAAAACATTTTTATTTACGCCATGAGACAATCAAACTTTTTAAAGCACTGTTGACAACCCTAGCTGGATTCCTAAGCTAAAACTCGTTTTGTATCGAATGTGAACGTCAAGTTATTGGGACCACGTTTTGGTTCGAAAATCGTATAATTTTGAAATTATACAGATATGTAGTTAATGTGAAAATTATAACTAGGTATTATCTTACTACGCCGGTGCCATGTTGCATATAAATTATAATGTATATGCAACATGGCACCGGCGTAGTAAGTTGTAAATGTCATCATAAATAAATAAACGAAAGTGTGAAAATTAGGTAAAAATAAAATAAATTACGTACAAAATGATGCCCGCGACTTCGTCCGTCTGGACAAATATTTTTTTGATTGAACTCCCTAATTTTCCGGGGTAAAAAGTAAGTCCTTCCCCGGGATATAACCTACCCCTGGCCCTTATACCAAATTTCGTCAAAATCGGTTGAAAATATGGTCCGTTAAAGCGTAGCAAACAGACAGCCAGACTTTCGCATTTATTGCATAGATTGTAACTTTTTGTATGCCGAAAATTCGTAGAGTGCCCACCGAATATTTCACAACCTAAGCTACTTTGAAAGTGAAGAATACCTTAGTTGATCGGTTGTCAATAATATCGGAAACAAGCAGTCAAATAAAAAGATAACAATCGACATCTTCATTTATGTAACACGTAACATGATGTTATACAATAATGTTACATGTTACAAACCATGACATGCGATAGCGCTGGGGGGCAGAGTTCAGGTCTATTGTAAAACTAGACAAGGCGTGAAATTTTAGGGTCCAACAGTCAAATTGAGAAAGGAGAATGTGATCTACTGTATGGAGCGTTTACGCTCTTAGAGTGTATTAATTATATTATCGGTCTAGCACCCGCCCGCAGCTTCGCTCTCATGGGTCTCAATTTCGAAAAATTGGGTCTTATTCCTTTTCTACACAGCAGTTACAATATTAGTATAATGATTGTTGAAAATTTAAATCTCAGTAAGTAGGTATACTTTCATGTGGCCAATATGTGGAAATACCAGAGATTATTAGATAAGTATATTTTTATTGCAATATACCAACGTAGAGAAAAAAAGGTAATTTAAAAAAACAAAAAACCCGACTGCTTGGATACCAAAAAGTATAAAACAAGATGTGAATTTCATTATTATCTATTTACATAGTATAATACTTTTAATGAAATAATGAACAATATAATATAGCCAATTCAGTATTCTCACAGCTCACGTTTTATAATAATATTTTTCTAAGATATAAATTTTATTTATAAGAGACTCGTTATGAGAATCGTTATTATGTGTATTAATTGTACTTTTTATTTATTTAAACTATTAGATACCTTAATTTAGATTTACTAACGGTTTATTGACTCTTATTTAGGTAGGTGCCTAAATTATTTTAATATATCTTTATCTAACTTTAATTTTACATTAGATAAAAGACAATATTTATTAGGTACCTATTATGTAACAAAATTATTTGTACTTACTAAACAATTTAAGAAAATTTGTAAAAGACGTTTATCCGCGTGAAGTTTTCTGTTGCATGATAAACTTTATTTCTATGATATTATCTCATAAGATGTTCATCTAAATTGAATGGTGTAAAGGACAATTTTTGTCTATATTAAATACTTGAGATAAGTAAGATATTTGTTTTGATAAGAAATTAACAAATAAGACTATGTTGGTAAAAACACCTTCGTAAGTAAAGCACTGTTTTAGACCAAATTTGAAAATCATAAAAATGGTTATTGTGAGTCAACCTTAAAAAATAGTTATATGCTATCGCGGAATTTTGTTTAGAACTTTTTGAGAGGACAGTTTCCACCATACATTATTGTCATGTAACTTTAACGATTTTGGCAGCGCACGCCATGTAAGCTCTCAGATGAGATGATTTTTTCCGACTTAACTCACATTATTGCAATTTTCGTAAGGATCTCAAATTTTTTGGAAATAAAATAAAGCCTATTTTACTTGTGAATAATGTAGCTTTCTTTAAGTGATATAATTTTTAAAAACGGTTGAGTGGTTTTTGAGATTATCCACTTAGTTTGATAGATATAGATGATATGAGTAGGAACTTTAAACATTTCCTTTGAAACCTCGTAAATCCTAAATTATCATTTAAACGGAAATATGGTTTATGGAACCTAGGTCTGATTTTAAAAGACCTATCTAACGATACCCCACTTGCCTATAACCCATCGAGTATCGACTTTCATTGATAAATTGGCTTCTAGTGGACGCCATTTTGTTTTTCTCAAATTCGGCCTCCGTAGTGACACTCAGAAGATTAAGATAAAGCTAGTGGTACAAGTATTATCAAAATCGGTTCAGCCGTTTTGTCTGTAGTGCGACACAAAGGAATACACTAAAAATGAACCTTTGAAACCTCGTAAATCCTAAATGATCGTTAAAATGGCAAAATGATTAAGGGAACCTAACTATGATTTCGCAAGACCTATTCATTGATACCCCACTTGCCATAATCTAACGACTTTATTTTTTTAATTTGTTACATTATTGCTTCTAGAGGGCGCCACTTTGTTTTTTCTTAAATTCGGCTTCCACAGTGCAAGAATCATCAAAATCGGTCCACGCGTTTAGGCTGTAGCTGTCCTGCAAGGAACAAACAAACATATATAGACTGATGAACAAACCCTGTGCGTTCCGCAGTCGGGTAAAAATGACAAAACCCACTAGAATAGGAAAACCTAAGGTTGAACAGAATTCGTTGAGTATATAAAATGTCTTAACCGGGATTCAAATCCAAAAACTTCCGTATGTACGAGTACATTGTGTAGGTACATGCATCAAGGAATGTCTCGTAATCTAGGTCAAATAAGATAAAATCTAGGCAAGCATCTCGAAATTACACATTTCTCTACATTTAGGTAAGCACCTACATCTAGGTATATCACCATAAATAAATTTCTTTCAATCGAGAAAGTCGATACAACCGGTCAGAGAGTACTTTCATCATGTCCTATCACTAATATGTAACAGTTAAGCAACCCAATTTAAAGTTTAATTTGTAAAACATACAGTTTAAAACACGATGCGGGTGATACAGGTGTACAACATTATAAGTTATGCGTTTGTCTTGAACTTCGTGGCCTTGATTTTAAAGTTCATTATCGATTATTTCGCAAGTTTCATATGTAATTTGATTTATATAAAGTAGGTTTCCTGGGTGTGCTAACTACTAATAAGCTAACTATAAATATTTTATTAATTTGAAACTATTCTTTGGTATCGGATTTACAAGGTTCGATTCTGTGTCCAACTTTTCTTACTTAAAGTTTATCAGGTTTATTAAGTTTACAACTTTCTTTTTCTTTTAACCACTACAAGTTAACCCTTGACTGCGATCTCATGATACCTGTGTAAGTGATGATACAGTCTAAGATGGTAGCGGGCTAAACTGTTCGGGTCATGGCAGTTATATTGAGCCCATACCCCTATTCGGTTTCTACACGGCATCTTACCGGAACGCTAAATCGCTTGGCGGTACGTCTTTGCCGGTATGGTGGTAACTAGCCACGGCTGAAGCCTCCCTCCCACCAGGCCAGACCAGGGAAAATTCAGAAATTATAAATTCCCAAATTGACCCTGCCGGGGATCGAACCCGCGACCTCTGCAAGTTAAGACAATAGCGCTACACACTGCGCCACGGAGGTCGTCAAAACTATGGCAATGTATGTATAATCTAATCTAGTAGAATAGTAATGGTTTGAACTTAATGTTTTTAAATTAAGGTAAATATTTTGAACGGACGCAGTTTGTATGTATGGTGATACAGATTGCTTGCACACAGTTAGTAGTTACACTATGTAAGTATGGACTTTTGACGTCGAGTGTACATATGAAAGAACAAAAAGCAGTAGCAATCAAAACAGATTTTTTGATACATTGATACATGGTGGTGGGACCTGATTTTTGTATACAAACATCCCTAAAACATCCTCCTTAGTCCTTCTGTTGCAGTCGAGGAAAAATGCATTGTTTTTGCAGACTACTAGTTACTACTTACTACCCATTCATAAAAAAATAATTAAGATTGGCAATGTGATTAAATCGTAACTTTCATACTAAGGGGGCCGATACAGCAATTACCATGTTTGTAGATCAATGTCTCCAGATGCTGCAAAGATCTTGTTCACACGCACCGCAGTCTTCTAAGAATGTTTCTACATTGATTCAGTCGGTATAATAAGCATTTCTAATACGATAATGAGCAGAATGTCGAATGCAGCGTTGTATGGTCACAGTATAGCTATATTACGGTAGGGAAATATCTGCTACATTTGCCTAATTGAAAGGTGAAGCCAACATTTAGCTGCTACATGATATAAGAAACCAAAAATAAAATCAACTCCTTAATATTGAAATTCCGAGGAGATTTTTTGTTGAACTTTAATTCTTTCTTGCTTAAAATAAAATATTTTTGAGCCAATTTACTGACTGTTAATTATAATTATGCTTCTTAAATCAACTGAAGCTCTGCTCAGTAGATGATTGTTAAACTATGGCATCATCACTGTGTGTGAATATATAACGGATATATTGGAAAAAAGCATCGCACGAGTATTTATCTTTGCGGAGAAAATCGAGTTAAAATCGATGAATACAAGGTTAATGGCTTGCTCAATGTAGTGGAAACATGATTGGCTCTGGTATTCAGCTGCCATAGATCAATAGAGCTATAGAGCGTACTTATCATAGACTTTAAAACTAAAATCAACTAAAAACTATTAAAACTATTGTTTACAAGAAGGTATAATATCTTGTAGGCTCAGAGAAAGATTAACTCTACAAGCATAGAAACAAATATAGAATAGTGTTTTTTTTTCTAAATAATGAACAGTCAAAACTAGTTCAAAGATAGAAGAATGTGTAGGTACAACATACGTTTTCTACTGTTGATCCTCCACCATGATTTTTATTTTCTATGTATAGAATCGAATGGACCAAGATTTTTCGAAACAAATATCAATATTTTTCAAATTAGGTACACTGTACTTACTCTTTTTGACGTTTTTATAAAACATGCTGGTGATAATCAATTACGGTATCTTAAAACTAAAGCTACGTGATAATAGATAAATAATGATAGTAAAAATGACCTTACACTAGCGGCACGCTATGATGGCCGGTTTGACACATTACAATAGTGATGTGGAATGTCAATTTATTCTCGAACAAAAAACAATTAAGTTTTGTTTTTGTACCTGATTAAATAGGTTTAATAAAACAAAAATGTATATGTTTATTTAATTTATTTGAACGAACTGAATATTTGAACGAAAATGAATATACATACTTTATATGCACACAAGAAACATATGAATACAAAAGATACCAAAAAAGGTGCCACAAAAGGCCATAATTAATCAGATTCGTCCATACTACTATTTTCACTGTCGTCACTGCTATCATCACATACATTAATAATTATATGTTCGTTTTCTATAATATTATCTATTTTCACATCTCTTTCATAATCTTCCCTTATTAATTTAACAGTTCTATTCACAACCTTTTCCCAGTCTCCTTTAGTCACATGTTCACAAGCTTCTTCTAATAATTTTAGCATTTTTTTTGTGGTAAATGGGGGTTCTGTATTGTGTCTTGCAGCATATCCCTTAATTTGAGCCCACACCAACTCAATCGCATTATACTCACAATGGTAAGGCGGTAACCGTATAACTCTGTGCCCATGTTCTAATGCTATTTCGTCAATGACGTATCGGATCTTGGTTGGTTTGTTTTCTTTTAAAAGACGTACTAATTCCGCTTTTAACATATTCATGTTTGCATCTACGCCATTTTTACGAAGCCATGCGACGATATCAGCTTTCTTTTGGGATTGGGCAGGTGGCTTGTCAATTTGCATCGAGTGGTATGGGGCGTTGTCCATAATTATAATAGATGGTTCAGGGAGGCTACACAACATTGAGGTAAACCATTCAGTAAACTTTTCTCCATTCATGTCTTCATGATAGTCTCCAGTGGTTTTTGACGCAAAAGCCATGAGAGAACCTTCGACAAACCCGTTGATGGTTCCGGCGTGACAAATTATAAGTCGCGATCCTTTTCCTACAGGAACTTTGGAAGTAGATGCTGCTGTGTCATCGTTCCAAGAACGGCCTACAGTATGGTTAGCATTAAGCCATGTTTCATCCAAGAACACAACATTTTGCCAATTTTTGATTTCTTTCACTTGCCGTAAAAAAGTATACCTTGCCATCGCTATATCAAATCTTTCCATCAATATTTTGCGTTTGTTACATTTTTTGTATCGAAATCCAATGGTCTTCAAAATCTTCGTTAAAGAACTTTCCCCACCGAAGAATAATCCAGCTTCCTTCAGTGAATGCACCAACTTTTTTCTTGTTGGATACTCCTTCTGTAAATAGTAGCCGTAAACATGTCTTCGGATAGCATCGGCATCAAAGCTATCGATGCCTACGACTGGTTTTGCTCGTTTTCTCTTTTTTGGTGTGTGAAGTTTATTTTCTTCTGTGCCAGTCTCGCCATATTTTTTTTTAGTTATCCGTCTAACAGTTCGTTGTCCAATATTAAGCGCATCAGCTACGCGTTCAACCACTGACGTTATAGGTAAAATTGGCCCTCCATTTTGAGCTTCACGATCGAAATAGTTACGAAGGCGTATTACGAACTCACGTGTCTGACTATTTAGAACAGTTCTCTGCGTACGTTCGGTCATATCGACGAAATCCACAACAAAGGGCTTGAACAGAGTCCAAATTAACGAGCAAGGGTCAACAGTAATGCAGTATCAATATTTGAAATCCAAAGCCAGGTCAAAACTATATCACAATCGCATTGCACTGACAGTTTATACTTTTCGAAGCAACGTCAATTCGAAACTGCTTTGTTTTGCATTGAGCATTGACGCGAGTTTGCCGGAGGTAGTAGTTGTGCTAGCCAGCGATCCTATGTGACGATCGTATTAGATTCCATTTTTAAAAATTTATTGATATTTTTTTGCGATTTCAGAGGTTTGTCCACATAGTGAAAATTGTTCATATTCACAAGTACATTCACCCCTTAAATGGTGCAAACTGATTTTTCTACACTTGTATACATTTAAGAAATCAATTTAATAAATAAATTTTGAGTCCTAAACCTAAAACTACATTCGATAAAATTTATGAATCTCTGCACATCACTATCGTCAATAAAGTAATACAATTATTTCCTTCAAAGTCGTTATCAATTAATACGGAACTTCATGAGCGGACAAACGTCAAACCGGCCATCATAGCGTGCCGCTAGTTTAGTTACAATTTCGAAAAAGTTGCGCTCGAACGTTTGCTAATATCTCGTCTCAGATAATATAACTCCTCTACTTGCTACCCTCCACTTTTATCCAGACGCGGAAGAAAACTGAACCGAGAATTTTCTAAGTCTAGTTGGGTCAAGAAATTGGTTAGACATTTTATGTGTGTTTTATACTCTTCTTACCTGTTCAATAGAGTTTCTATAAGATGAGCGGAATGAGGCAAAGCCTCTATCAGCAAGTCTATCGGCAATTCCGAAGCGACGCTGTGGAGAACCCCGGGGCCTAATCTCGACAAGATGGCCGCTGCTTCTCGAAACTGCCTGCCCTCCGCCAATAGCAGCACTCGACGTAATGCTAGACGGGGAGAAGTGTACGTGTTCTTCTCTCTTTCCCTCTCCCGTCGTATCCTCTCTCTGCTTTCGTTCATTATGATGGACGGGTTGATATTTCTAGCCCATTATTCCGGTGATTGTGGATGTGGAGTTTGAAATCTGCAAAAAATAACTTTAATGAATTAATGATTCCTTCGGTAATATACACTAATATTGTATATGTATATTGTATACACAGCACAATTAAATTTGTTACAGAGATAGTCTGGACCCTGAGAAAAGACTTTTTAATGCAAAAAATGGGCTGTAAGGGGTTGAAATAGGGGATGAAAGTTTGTATGGAAATTACGTCATTTTTAAAGCTAGAAGTATGAAACTTATTTTTAGGCTTTTGATTAGATATAAATAAATACGACATTCAAATTTTGGAAATAATTTACCCTAAAGGGGGCAAAATAGGCAATGAAATTTTTTGGAAACTAGTTGTAACGTATGTGTTGTATTGTCTACATATTGTAACCTTTTCTTTTCTATGAAAAGAGCTACTGCTGAGATGCTTGCCGACTCTTCTCAGTATAATCAGTGTTCCTAACCGGTGGTAGAGTCTTAACGTTTCATAAGTGATAGGTACAAGTTGTCCTACATGAAATAAATAAATCATTTATCATTTATGTGATGACGTGGGCAAAAAAGCTTACAGCCGAGAAAATAAATATATAGAAGAAAATACAGACAGAGTATTTGCAGTAGTATACTGTAAAAAGCTTATTTTAATGTATGTATGTGTTTAATTTGCAAAATAATTAGCCGAAAAAATTCAAAATGCTGCCGAAAGTCACTTTTCCACGCGGATGAAGTCGCGGGCACAGCTAGTATGCTTTATAAAACCGCCCTTGCGTACGTGTTGTTTCTGGTTTTTGTTTATAATTAAGTTGTATGCTATATGTGACAAAATAATTTATCTATCTTTCTTTATTATGAATCATCGAGGGAAGTGGAGACCGCGTCTTTGCAAACACAATGTAAAACTTAGTATCCCAAAAAAATACTTCACGCTGTACACTCTAGCCAATCTTCAGCTCTGTGTTTTAGTAGGCAATAGCCGATCGATAACCGACCCGTCGACCACACGGCGCGCAGAATAATGCTGTCTTAGAGCAGCCAATTTAAAAAAAACATATAAAAAACAGAAACATATAAAGTTGGTAACAATATTTTATTTTAAAACTAACTCTTCTTTTTAATATTATGTTTCTTGCCGAGGAGCGAGCAAGAAACTAAACGGCATTGGGTTAAAACTGCAAGATGCGTTTCCGCCTTGCAAGCTAAACTAATACCAAAAAAAAAGATGACTAGACTAACTATAACCGTGATTCCGTTAGCATTATGTGTGGCATGGGAGCGTAACGGAACGAGACGAACAAACATTGTAATGCCACTGGTTATGAGAAAGACTGCGATATCGTTTTTGTCATCTCTTTTATTATAGGGGTGTCTACACAGACCACCACTATAGTTCATTAACGTCCCACGGCTGGGCACAGGCCTCCACTCTAATAGGAGAGAAGGAATTAGGGCTTTGACCCACCACGCTGCTCCAATGCGTGTTGGTGGGCTTTATTAACGACTATCATGTTAGTGAAAATAACCGGGACCGACGGCTTAACGTGCTCTCCGAGGCACGGGGGTGGCTCACCGCCAACATCCATCTCCGGGCTAGAATGGAGAATTTCTAGTCAGAAAAACCAAACATTTATTTATGGCCCGACCCGAAACTCGAGCCCGGAACCTTGTCGGCCGCAGTGGAACATACTAACCGCTAAACCAACGAGCCAGTTCTACACAGATATAAAATAAATATAAAAGGAAGATGTGACTGACTGACTAATCTATTAACGCACATTTCCAAGTACTAGTCGGATCGGGCTGAAATTTGGCATGGAGATAGCTTTTAGGACGTAGGCATCTTCTAAGAAACGATTTTTGATAATTCAACCCCTAATAGGGTAAAATAAGGGTTTGAAATTTGTGTAGTCCGTACGGCGACCGTTTTATTTTCTTTAGTTTTATCACAGCGTAAGTAAAATAAGTATACCTAATAATTATATTTCCAGCTTTTTAAGGCTCTTGAAGAAGCGGGTGGTCTGAAGGAGATCACTTTTAGTGATCTAGATATCTATCTTTATTATTAACTGGTTAGTTGTTACGTTTATTTTTACCTATTTATGTGTTATACTTATATTATTCTTTAGTTTTGACCGCATAATACTTGGTTTATGTACTAGATAGTAGATTCTAGAGGAATATGCAGCCTCCAGACCAGTCGACAAGGCATAAGTTGGCTAAGAAATCATAATATAAATGCAAAATTTTCTATGTTCTAAGTAATTATATAAGAAATTATAATAAGAAAATCATTTCTATGAATTTCACATTATTTTTTTATCAATTTATCTATTAGTGACAGCCCTGCAATAAAATGGTCTTATGCTTATTGATATTAAATGAGAGATTGTATTCATAGAGTTATTCTGTTTTTGCAGACGCTACAGGCGCAAGAAGTCTATTGGCTTCCCATATTTGAGTGCCTATTGTTATATTTTTTGAACTGGAATACTGAATACAAATGAAATTGAAACACTTTCTTACAACAAGTACTAAGTTAGAAGTTATTAGAGAGATAAGATCATAAGATTGAAATAAAAATGGCTATTTCGTGTCAGGTTTTCAAGACACTACCTATACTACCGCGACAAATATTAAATTTCGAAGACCTGAAGAATTTCAAAATTTTCTCTGATCTAGTCTGGTGGGAGGTTTCGGCCGTAGCTAGTTACCACCCTACCGGCAACCAATTAGGTGTTTCAGTACGATGCCGTGTAGAAACCGATTAAGGGTATAGATTCAATATAACTATACCATACCCTTAACAGGTTAGCCCGCTACCATTTTAAGCTGCATCATCAGTTACCATCAGGTGAGATCGCAGTCAAGGGCTAACTCAAATACGTAGTGGATTAAAAAAAAGCAACAACAGATGAACCTACTTATGACAAAAACAAAATGGTTCATAGCTGTCTGATAGAAATAACTAAGAACTAATGGTACGGAACCACTGCATGCAAGTCGAACTCTCGCACTTGGCCGTATTTCTCCAGGTACTTTAAGCCTAATTCACCTTATTATTCGCACATAACTGATATTTATGAAACTGTTAGATCACACAGTAATAATAAACACTTATGTTACGAGTAACAAGACATTTAGTATAAGTACATAACTGTACGTGACTGTGCAGCCAAACGGTCAGACGAGATGATTTGACAGAAATATTATTATTTTTTCAATACAGTTGCTCGAAAAATCCACTACAGAGGCGGATAACAGGGCCTGTAAGTTAAATTTACTGCCCTCGTAATATTTGTAATATTATATTATTTCATTTTTAATTTCATTATCGAATTATTGCATCAATCCGCATTCCAAATTTTATTATTTTTTAAGGTCTGTACATACAAAGTCATTAACAATAAGAACTATCTTGCAAGACAATCCAGAATTTAGAAGTAAAGTACCTACAAACCCGACTAGGTCCCGGGTTCGAGTCCCGGGTCGGGCCATATTTATGTACTTATTGAGTTTTTCTGACTATAAATTCTCAGTCCTAGCCTGGAGTTAGAAAGTTGGCGGTATTTAAACCTCGTGCCTCGAAGAGCACGTTAAGCCGTCGCGTCGGTCCCGGTTATTATCATGATAATTCGATAAAGCCCGCCAACCCGCATTGGAGCAGCGTGGTGGGTCTAAGCTCCAATACCCACTCTCGTATGAGAGTGGAGGCCTGTGCCCAGCTGTGGGACGTTAATGGGCTGTAGTGGTGGTGGTGGTGGTACCTATAAAAATACCTATAAAGAGGAACTGCAAAAACTGCACGAGAGCGGTAAATTTAACTTACAAGCCCTGTTTACTGCCTCTGTAAGCGCATTTTTCGAGCAACTGTATTGAAAACTACTATTGTAATCGTCAATTCGTCTTCAATAGAGCCGAACGGCGGCCGTTCAATCATTTCTTCGATAAATTCCTAATGATGGAAACAGTTATTGCGTTAGTTGCTTTAAAAGCTCAGAATAGAAATAACATTATTGGATAGGAAATCAGGTAAATCGCAATAGTAGGTATAGCGGTTCGAAAATGTTTTAATTTTTACATCATCAATTTCAAATCAGTTAGGTACTTTTTTTTCAAACGTCAAAACGCGCGATGAGCATGGGATTTTGCATGAAATAATGAATATTGAAATTAATATAGAATGAAATTTATTTCAATATTCAATAAGTGACTACGTCAAAGTTTGACGCACTTTTCTGCTTCAATCGATAGTTTAAAATACATAACTATTCATCTTAAAACTAACAGGGGACGTGGATTGTACGACTTTTGGGAGAGCCTCTACCTATTTAAATATTTATCACAAAAAAAATATTTATTTGACAAGTAGTCAAATTATTCTAGTCATTGCTAGAACACTCCAGACCGAGCACGAGTCTGTCCTCAAAATACTCGAGAAGAGATCACCACGCTGGTCAAGTGTGGATTGGCAGACCCCACAGACCTTTCAGAACATCATACTTCATTCTAATAATTATATATAATAATTATATTTAATATAATAAAAATAATTCTTCTAATATTATAAATGCGAAACTGTGTTTGTTTGTTGGTTTGTCCACGCCACACGCAACGGATCGATGTGACTTTTATCATGGGTCACCCGAAAAAGTAAGGAGGTCTCGTGTCAATCCAAAATAACTTACCTTTTACACGCGGACGAAGTCGCGGGCATAAGCTAGTAGTTAATGAGGTTGAAGTCAGGGGCATCATTTCATGCTAAACTGTGTCTATCTGTCTGTTTTTCTGCCTCATTTTCATTAACTTATTCTGTTACAGAGAGAGCTTAAATAAATATCTTTATTAATTCAAAGAAGGACATAGGCGATAAAATCATAGAATTGCATATATTGTTTAATTTTTGTTGACTATCCTGTTTTACAATTATAATCCTTATACTAGGAACGTCAAGGTGCGTGACATCAAACTGTCATTTTGAGTAATATTGCTTAAGTATTGCTATAAGCGTTGGCAGTATGACCCCAAGTGGAATTATCCGCTTGACAAAGGATTACGATGACGATTTCTTTACACAATCGGGGGCTTATCAGTTTTTCAATATAGTATAAAGATCAGAGAAAGAATGTGTAAAATTCGAAAGAAAGTCACATAAGCAGCGGCCCCAGTGGATGTAGAAAGTAATGACCGGACCGGTTGATTGAATACCCCATAGGGCTATAAACATATACGCCATACCTGATACCATGCCGGCCCAGCATAGCGCGCTGAGCAGGTTGCTTTTTATATTTCTATTACGGGAATCGGTGAAAGTGACGAGTTTTTTAATTATTGTTTTTTTTTACTGCAAGCATAGATTTAGGATTGGTCTCCGCTGTTGTCAGCGGAGGCCATTCCTAAATCTAGAACTACAGGTTAGCCCTTGACTACGATCTCACCTGATGATGTAAGTGATTATGCAGTCTAAGGTAGCTAGCTAATCTGTTAGGGGTACGGCAGTTATATTAAACCCTTAAGTCGGTTTCTACACGGTATGGTATCGGAACGCTCAATAGCTTGGCGGTACTCCTTTGCCGGTAAGGTGGTAATCCCACACGGCCAGACCAGAGAAAATTCAGAAATTATAAAATCCCGAATTGACACTGCCAGGGATCGAACCCGGGACCTCCCACTTATTAGACTACAGCACTCACCACTGCGCCAGGGAGGTCGTCCGAGATCAGGCGCAGGACCGAAGGCGTAACGTGCTCTCCGAGGCACGGGGGTGAAACACCGCCAACTTTCAACTCGGGCTGGTACTGAGACCTTCTTCCTAGAAAAACCCAACCAATAGATTATGTCCCGACCCGGGAATCGAACCCGACATCGCCAGCAGTCGAGCCTGCTCTGACCGAGAAACTAGGAAATAGCTCAGAAAGTAGACTTATTTGAAGTTTGAACAAGCTAGGAAGAACACATTCAAAATGATAAACATATGAATGGAGAAAACTGCAAGTCTTGTATGATAATGTAAATCGAGTGCTCCAATATGTTAAGCGACTTTCTGCCATATATTTACTATTTACAACTAGTATGTAGTCGTGACTATAGGTACGTCCGTGTGGAAACACTTCTATTTTCCGGGACAAAAAATATAGATTATGACCTCCTCCAGGATGCAATGATCTTGAAACTAAATTTCGTCAAAGTCGTCAATAATCAAAATCAGCTAAGCGACAAGGCGTGAAAAGGTAATATTTGTATATTTATATGGATATAATATGGATTTCGTGTTAAGTTTATTGACTTCGATTAAAAAAGAAAATAAAATGTTTTACTTGAGTAGGTACTTACTTTATTTTCCAAATAAATACAAATCCGTGCACAAAACGAGTCCAAAAGCACACACACAAATGCCAAGCACTATAATTTACTGCCACTAAAGTTTATAATCGTCTCTTGTATCTTTACTATCAAGTACAGCACTATTATTCACCGATATCGATACTAGAAACTCGTAAAAGTGATCGCGAGAGGATATCGAGCCGTGCGGTCGCCGCGTCGCGTCTCTACAGAATGAAGTACGAGTACGTTGATGGATGGAAGCTTCGCTCGCGACCAATTTGTGTGAAAGCTTCCGGGCAGTGTTATGCAGGACCTGGCCATAAGTATATTAAGCTAATATTTCGTATCCTATGAGTTCAGATGGCACTTACAAACTCAAACTCATATTTTTTTATTAAAATACACTTAATAAAAGTGCTTTCGAACCGTCGAGTGAGTCCAACTACAATTTTCAGTTTTAGCACAGTTTGACTATAGCAAAAAAATTAAACAATTAACAAGTAGGCTTGACTTATTCTATAATTTGCTTACTTGAGCCCATTGAGGTAGGTATTATTCGTGAATTTGTAGCAATTAGATGCATTTCTTCCGAAATTTAATAATCCTTTTAATAGTAGTGAAAGAAATTCGGCGAATCAAGGGTGATTGCGATCTCACAACTGATGTAGCTGTAAAATTATGACGGTAACGTGGGAAGTTATTAATTAACACGATTTTTCCGAGGGTTCCGTACAAAAATGGTAAAAAGGAATCCATCTGGTGAGTTTCCTTCCGTCTTTTTTTCTGTCTATCACTATATTTAACTTTGACTTGTCATGACTTGACGTTGCATTGCGCCGTCCCGCAACAGGTGGTCATAAAGCTTTGGCGGTTTCCGAAGCACTGTCTGCATTGGGTTGTGGTTCGATTCCCAGCTGAAGGTAGCTATGACTCAGCAGTGATGTACCAGTAATCTATCTAAAGGCACACACACAGCGAGATCAGACTGAACAACGAGTCATCGATGCGTGACGGCAACGAGATAGACTAGAATTAGGAACAAGAAACTTTATGACAATACCAGCGGATTCCCGCGACTTCGTCTGCGTGGATTGAGGTTTTTTGGATCCCGTGGGAACTACTTAATTTTCCGGGATAAGCCTATGTGCTATTCCAGACTATAATCTATCTCTGTGCCAAATTTCATCCAGATCCGTTCAACTGTTCTGACGTGATTACAAATATCCATCTAAACTTTCGCATTTATATTTATAAAATATTAGTATAGAAGTATAGTTTTTCAATGTAGGCACTTTTATGAGCGGATGTAGGAAATATGAATAAGAAGTAATGACTGAGTTACAATAATAATTAGTGCAATCTGTAGATCGCGTTAATTAGCCTCGGAGCGAGGCTACGCACATAATGTAACGTTTTTTTTAATATTAAAGAGTTTAATTTAATTTTTTACCTAAAAGTTAATAACTGCCTCGTTGCTCTAGTAGTTAGCATGTTCGATTGCGGGCGAAGAGGTCCCGGGTCGGGCCATCGGGAAGTTGACAGTGTTTCACTCCTGAGCCTCGGAGAGCACGTTAAGCCGTCGGTCCCGGTTATTATCACTGACATGATAATAGTCGTCAAAGCCCGCCAACCCGCATTGGAGCAGCGTGTTGGGTCTAAACTCTAATTCCCTCTCTCCTGTGAGAGTGGAGGCCTATGCCCAGCTGTGGGACGTTAATAGGCTGTAGTGGAGTAGTGGAAAAGTTAAGACAATTGCGTTTTCTTTAATATGCGTAATATGCGTTAAGGCTACTGTTGCGGTGACCTAGGTTCTGCAGCGCGTCAGAGTTGCTTCCCCAGGCGCAGACAGATGGCTTGATTTCTGGTGCAAGAACTGCATCACAGCTATCCAGGGTCCGTGAGAGCAGCAACGGCATCCTGACTAGCATAGCGGGAAAAATGGATATTCTTGTAATGGAGAAACTCATACAGAGGATTAAATAAACTCGCCGGCATATTTAGCGGAATCTAAAAAAAAGGTCCATAATTAAAAAAATGTGGTTTTATTTTAAAATCTACTTACTACACTTCTTTTGTTAATTAAAGTTTCATTTGTTTTAATTAAAATGAGATTACATTAAGCATTATCCTGCATAAAAACAAAATGAAAGAATAGAAGCAGTGCGGGGTGTAACCGTAAATGAGCGTACGGTACGAAGAAGGCTCGAAGAAGCTGGTTTGGGTTCATTTGTACCCGCCAAGGCTCCAAGGCTCGAGGTAAATCATCGTAGAAACAGGTTAACTTTTGCTCAGGAACATCGACTTTGGAACGCGGACCAATGGAGTAAGGTATTGTTTAGTGATGAGTGCAGAATTCTCTTAAATCAAATTGACGGCAGGCAAAGAATATACAGACGCAAAAGAGAACGATACATTCAGACAAATTTTGAAACTACAGTTTCATACGGTGGTGGTTCAATAATGGTTTGGGCGGGCATTTGTTTGGGAGTTCGCACAGACTTGGTAGTGATTGACAGAGGGAGTCTGACTGCAGACCGCTATGTCAGAGAAGTTTTAGAAGAAAATGTCGTACCGTTTGCCCCATATATCGGTGAAGATTTTGTTTTTATGCAGGATAATGCTCGGCCGCATACCGCTCGGGTAACTCAAGCTTATCTTAATGATATGAATATATGAATATAGTATATGGAGTGGCCGGCGAGATCACCGGATATGAACCCAATAGAGCACGTTTGGGACTTGCTGAAAAGAAAAGTTAAGTCCAGAATTCCAGCTCCTGCCAACGTGGGAGAACTGCGAATCGCCGTAGTTGAGGAATGGCGGAGACTATCCCAGGAGACCATCGATAACATTCATTCTCAGTATGCCTAGACGGGTAGAAACTTTAATAAGAGCACGTGGAGGTATAATACGCGATATTAATCACCATTTTTCTAATTTAATTAATTGTTATTTTAATATTAAATTTCAGTTTTCCCGGTTACATGAAAAGTTCAAAAATGTACCATTTTTCACAAATAGCCTTTACTCGCAAAATCTGTTCTTAATGTGATCTCATTTTAAGTAAAACAAATGAAACTTTAAATAACAAAAGAAGTGTAGTAAGTAGATTTTAAAATAAAATCATATTTTTTTAATTATGGACCTTTTTTTTATGTTCCGCTAAATATGCCGGCGAGTTTAGATTAAGTTAATACTGTTACTAACACCTTAGATTGTAAGTAAGTACTAACATGGTTCGTATGATTATATTGGTACTAACACTAAAGCGGACCAAACTTTAACGGAGAAATAAAGATAAAATAAATAATAATATCAGCAGATAGATAATCAGAGAATAAACAGATTATAGTTACTATCTTACTAATATTATAAATGCGAAAGTTTGGATGGATGTATGGATAAATGGATGTTTGTTACTTAATCACGCCCCAACGGCTGAACGGATCTGGCTGAAATTTTACACAGAGATAGATTATAGTCTGGAATAGCACATACTTTTTATCCCGGAAAATTAAACAGTTCCCGCGGGAACCAAAACACCTCAAACCACGCAGACAAAGTCGCGGGCATTTGCTAGTAGACAACTATAGTTTTTAAAGTTTTCTACTAGCTTGCAGCTACGTGATGTCACCTGAATCAGGGTTCCGGCTGAAAATCAGCGCTGCATGCTTAGTGCTTGCACTGAACATACAGCATTATGCTGAGCCTGGTCTATTTTTCGGGTTGTGCCATACGTGGTTCATTCCTGCGCCTCTTCGCTGTTGTTTAGATTCTAGATCTTTGAGGTGCGGGGGTGATCTACTTCTTTAGGTACCTGCGCTTGATTGTGTACGGCACAATTTAGAAATCTCAATGTCTTTCTGTCTTTTTCCAGACAGACGCACTTTCGCATGCAATATAAGTGTGGATAGTATGACTATCATTATAGTTCCGTTTATAGAGATTGTATGTCACCGTAAGATTGTAAAAACCGTTAGATTATAATCTAACTCGCGAAATTGTAAACTGTCGACAGATTGTGAACCGTTCAATGTGCTGGGTGTCAATTTTTGAAACATTAATTGTACTTACGTTTTCTTGCATCATTTCTTGTAGGTTAGGTTAGGCTTCGACATATATAATCAAGTTCGACACATATTATTACGGATATTACCTATTAGGTTTTATCGGGTTAATAATACCTAACAGATTACAATCTACCGAAAAATAATCCATTAAATTGTAATCTTTCGACAGTTTGCAATTTCGCGAGTTAGATTATAATCTAACGGTTTTTACAATCTTACGGTGACATATACATCGGAATTATTCACATTGTAATTAAAATATTTCCACGCGTCATCAACTCCTACACGGCTCATAAAAACAAAGCCGTGAGTCGTTGAAATTAAAAAATCTCCGAAACTAAAAGCCGATAAACAACGTATCGGCAAACGTTTGGACTTTCGATTTTCAACTACTAGGTTATTATATGGCAGGACATTAACAGGGTTGTCATCGGCTTTCTTTTTGAAGTGACGCTTCTACATATAGAATCGTTGTGATTTGAAAATTCGATGAAACCAAAAAGAGACAAACATATTCATAATAGGATTGAGCCTGCCAGATAATGAGATCGAATACAAGTTATATTTATCTCATTATGTACTACTACGTAGGCTACTTTTCTGAAGTTTTACTTCTGCCGTGTGTGAATTGCACACACACACACTTTTGTAAAACTTCTTTAGGCGTGTTTAGCACTTTTTGGTAGGGGGTAAAAATGTAGATTCGCGTGACCGTGATCGACATGCTCGCGTGACCGACATGCACGCGAACAGCGACATGCTCGCGAACATATAAGTATACTACATTCGAAATTAAACTTTAATGCCTTAGTGTTAAGGCCTTTTTTTTAAATCCACAATTGCTCTGCGATTTCATCTGATGGTACTTAAGCGATGATGCAATCTAAGATGGTAGCGGACTAGCCCTAATCGGTTTCTGTATGGCGTCGTACTAGAAAGCTAAATTGCTTGGCGGCACGTTTTTGCCTGTAGGATGGTACCTAGCCACGTCCGAAGCCTCCCTCCCACCAGAAAAAGTTTGATCAAAATAAAAGCTAAAATAGGCTGTGAAAATTAAAATCACTCTAATATTTAAAATACGAAAGTGTGTTTGTTTGTTGGTTTGTCGTTCAATCACGCGGCAACAGAGCAACGGATCGACGTGATTTTTTGCATGTTGTTGTTGAGTTGAGGGTCTGGAGAGTGACATGTAGGCTTCTTTAACGGGAATTAAAGAACACTTAAACAACACGGATGAAGTCGCTCGTATCATCTAGTTAACCTAATTAATTAAAAAAAATATTTTCACTACTTCGCCCGCGTGGATTTAGGTTATTTACACACTTTGTGGGAACTCTGATTTTGTGGGATAAAAAATGCTATAATTGGGATAAAAGCTGTGTAATTTATTGACAGATTACAAATTGATTATTATTATATCAGTTTCGGTTGCAGAGATCATCAACGTGAATATCATTCTGAAACTAAAATCGACATAATGTATAATATGTTATATTGTATGCTATTGGTTAGTTTATTTAGCAATTAGTATTTAAATTTATTATTATTTTTGCACCACCTCCCTTTGTGTACTTTTTCATTTTCTGCCTAGCGTTAAGGTTGTCTGGAAGAGATCGCTGCTTAGCGCTAAGACCGCCTTATTGTACCTACTTATTGTTGTTTGGTTGTTTTCTTATTTGTAACATTTTGTTTTTGTATATTCGTAGTGTACAATAAAGTATATACATACGTACATACATAAGTTCAGTTTTTTTATTTTTTTTATTTAGCACCTAAAAGTTGTAAAATTACATAGAAAAACAGAAACATAGTGGACAAGGAAGTACAGATCTCTACCAGTGACCCTTGGCAGGTTGAGACGGTTTACTTTTTAATGTGTATTAATTGTCATGGGACAACCCTACGAGCAAGTCCACGACATATTGCGTAAGCGCAAGTAGATACATTAAATAAAGTTTTACCAGAACATGGGTGTAACGGGCACACTTTCTATCAATAAATCTCTTCGTCATATCCAGCTGTAGGTAGGTATCTAACTATATGACAAAGTGCTACCGTCTGTCCGTAGCTATATCCATAGCTACGGACAATTAATCATATTAATGCGAAAGTGTATGTGTCTGTCTGTCCGTCTGTCTGCTACGCTTTCACGGCTCATCTGTTCAACCGATTTTGAAGAAATTTGGTACAGGGATAGATGGTATCCCGGGTAAGGACATCTAGGCTACTTTTTATCCAAATAAAAAAATACATTCAATCAAAAAATCAAAAAATTTTCATCCACGCTGATGAAGTCGCTGGCATCATCTAGTTAATTATATGTATAGTTATTACCGGGTAGCTGTATATTTATTATTATCTATTTGAAATTTTTCATTTATTAATTAAAATTGTTTGACTGTTATATAGTTGAAGATCTTAAAATAGTAATAATTTTACATATTTTTTATTCTACCTCTAACAGGCATACGATATAGGAAGCTTAGAGCAGTTAATTTAACATAAAGTCATAATATTAATATTGAATGCAAACAATTAAATTTATAAGACACATTTCCTAGGTATTGTATACATTTAGCAATTTTTGGGTGCTCAAGTATTTCTGGATGGCTAAAAAATAGCAGCAACGCACATTTTGCCAGTCTTCGAGGTCATTTTTTACATTGTAGCAAAACAACATAATAAGAAATAGAAATAAATCATTAAGACATTTTCTAGAATGGCTCGTCATTGTTTACATTTCCTAGAAATTTTATACTCCCATTTTTTCGTAAATTTCCGGTAACTTAGATAGCTATAGATAAATCAAAGTTAAACGTTTGTAAATACCTAAAAAACATATATGTATTTATTATGCAAATTGTAGAGTTTAGAATGCCTGGGAGGGAACATTATAGATCATTTTTATAATGGCCGTTAAAAAAGAGATTTTATCTTTGACTTATTATAGTGATTGTGCACGGTCAAACTAAACCACATTACTGTTCCAACACAGTAGGCACATTACTGTTGAGGGCGAAAATAAAGCAATTCACGGCTGAGTAATATTGGAAGGACGAGGCGAAGCCGAGGACTACCCATGTGAATAAAAAAAAAAATATTCCTGTTATCTAAGACTTATTTCTTAAATAAAACTAATCATTCGATTGATACTATATAGATCTATTTATTTTATTAATTTAACAAAAATTTTGAAGTGTACAAATCTTGCCAGTTGTTTATTCACTTTTATAATACCTGCCTATGATAGTTTTAAGTATTTTGCACGCCATTGCACGGCTGATACATTTACATACTAGCAGATGCCCGCGACTTCGTCTGCGTGATATAAGTTTTTTAAATTTCCACGGGAACTCCCTCATTTTTCGGGTTAATACATAGCCTATGACACTCACAAATAATGACTGTGGCTTTCTATTGGTTTCAAAATCGGTTCAGTAGATCCAGAGATTACCCCCTACAACGTCACAAAATCACAAACTCATAAACTTTACCTCTTTATAATATTATTATAGATAACACCGTACTAAGTACCTACTTACAATCATTCAAATAAATATATTCTATTCTATTATAAAGGACGTACCGGTATTTGGTACAAACACAAGCCATAAACTCAAGAATTCAATTGAATTGCGACTTAATAGAGTTTCAGTCCTTTAATGTCGTTGAAATACAACAGACATATATTAAAGGTATACAATACAATAAACAAAAAATATCTAAGTAGAGTCTTTGAAGAGTCTGAACAACTTATCGTTTCAAACCATTGCGTTGAAACTCATAATCTAATCTGTGGGTACTTGAGTAAGTAATTGTTAGTAACAATTCGCATAAGATATATTTACTTATGTAATCTAAAAAACATTTACTTCTCCTAACACGGAGTGATTTAAACGTAGAAATGCGTTGAGGTCGTGGAGGCGTGATTCGATCATTATCTCTCTACCTCTCTATCATAACAATCAAATCAATCAATCATTTTAATTGGATTTATTCATTTGCAAAAGCCTGGTTGAGTTATATAAATTTTCTAAATTACAATTTTTTAACTTGTCAGCCTTAGTCTTTAGCAGGGATTTTTTAATGGCATCTATAGTTAGTATGCTGTGGTATAACCCGTGCAAAGTCGGAATAAGAAGCTAATATCCCGGCTTTCAACGGATAGAAAAGTATCCCCAGATTTTCCATGGCATTTTAATGATATCTTTGTTTTTTATTTATTAAGGCCTTTGGAAATTTAATAGTCAAACCTAACTATTGCCAATTAAAAAGCAGGATATTTACCTATCGAACCGACTACCTATAGAATTTGCCTTTCCTATAGACCGCTCTTTCCAATAGAATTTTCTTTTTACTAAATTAATGCTGCTTTCAGAAAAATAGACAGTATCAAAGTTTAAATTGTTAATTAATATTGCCATTTGCAAAACTTCTTATAAGTTTGTTTGTAAATTGAATAAAGCGTATTTTGAGTTGAGTGTCCGTTTTATTGTTCCGTGTAACATAATAAACACTTCCATTATACTTATCAAATAATAATCACAATCAGATACACCATAATAGGTGGTTATACACTAAACAAATTTTCTATTAATCTTAATAATAATAAAATGTAATCATTAATTAAATCTCAAAATTCACCGCACGCCAATCAATTTTTTTGCGATAAGCCCGGTAGAAATATTATGGTCTCTCCACATTTTACTGTATCAATTACTAAAGGAACCAAGTATAGCGCTATATTCTTAATTGATTGTAAAGCTTAGCTTGAGCAGGGAAAATACAATCAATCATCTTTACTACGCGGTCCAAGTTCAGATTACATATTGATATATTAAGGACATAACTCTTTTGGGCTAGGCTCGACCAAATTTCGGCCACGGCGGCCTATCTCCAGAGGGATTAGCCACCTGCGCGGGATATATTATAATTTATAACGCATAAGTGTGTGCGCATACACAGGTGCGCTCTCTGTTCCTCTCTCTCTACTGTTTTCTCTTATAGCCCGATGGGATGGAAAATCCAAAACGATCGGAGAGAGATCAGGTGCAGGACCGACGGCTTTTCGTGCCTCCGAGGCACGGGGATGAAACACCGCCACCTTCCTAACTCCGGGCTAGTATTGAGAATTTATTGTCAGAAACATCCAATACTTAATTATGGCCCGACCCGGTTCGAACCCGGGACCACGTCAGCCGCAGTCAAATATGCTAACTACTAAACCAACGAGGCAGTCAAAAGATAGAGAGGGACAGTGTTTGCTTATTAATTTAGTTAGTGTCGGACATTTCGAACACTTGCAAGTACCTACGTCTCACATGCAGGGGTATAATCTAGACAAGGAATAAGGCTGGATTTTCGAAAGAAGTAGGAGCGATGCTACAGACGGTTTCTAATAAAAATAAAGCCCAACATTTTTCTTAAACCGACCAAGTGTGGCCATACCTTCAGCCGATACATAAGACATAACCAACAGGTTCGGTGGACAAAACGAACGACGCCGGTGAAAGCCGAATAATTTATTTTCGCATTCACAAAACTCACGTCTATAACCAAAAGGAGTTACGGAAGTGTCTCTTTGAAATAAATCCAATACCTACTACCTCTTTTCCTGGACGAAATCATTGATTCGTAATTATCATCGATATAGTATTTATGTAGGTCTTCAAAAATTTGATCTTCCGACTTGTGGTGCATGCTCCACATCTTAAGTCTTAAGTTTTTTTAAGTTAACCTAGTTTTGGGTCCAGCCCTAGAATTGTCCAAGACAGTACGACTACGATCTAAAAAAAGCAACTAAGATTAGTTTCAGTATAGTAAAAACTAAAGTAATAACGGACATTAATACTACCTATACGGTCTAATAAAATAGTTACTAAATTAAGTTCGACATTCTTTGTTTGATAGGGCCCGTCTATGGTAATTGAGATCGTTGGTAATTCTTGTTTCGGATAGAAACACTTCTTGCTTAGGCTGCATCACTACTTCCGACAAGTCCTGATTGCAGCCAAGCGCTAAATTAAAAAGAAAAGCAGTCTTTTCTTTGCAGAAGATGGATAACCGCCCTCCTTCTGACGACCTCCCTGGCACAGTGAGCGCTGTGGTCTTAAAAGTGGGAGGTCCGGGGTTCGATTCCCAGTAGGGTCAATTCGGGAATGTTAACTTCTGGATTTCTCTCAGGTCTGATCTGGTAGGAGGCTTCGGCCGTGGCTAGTTGCCACCCTAACGGCAAAGACATGCCGCCAATGACTGAAAAGGTTGACATAAAGGTAACGGTAAATTTTACCAGTAAATACCCTTATTTTCCTACCGTTTTCAATCCCTTATGTTAACGTTCTGGGGCCATACTGCCAACGCTTAAAGCTGTTTGCTGTTTAAGAATTATAATCCCTATTTTAGGAACGTCAAGGTACGTGCGTAAGTATTGCTTTAAGCGTTGGCAGTATGGCCTCAGTAATGACCTATCGAACTTGAGAAAATCTATCCCCCAGTTTCTATTGTCAACTTTTATAATAACTGGTGTATTAATGGCGTGATTATGCATATTCTCGTGTTAGACCGATACTTAGTCACTTTCGCGTATATCATTAACTTTGTGTGTCAAGACTTCAAGAGTTGCTTGTGTTTTGAAATCTATTAAAAGTATTTCATTTTCATCTGTACTAAAATTAAAAATGCGAAAGTGTATTTGTCTGTCTGTCTGTCTGTCCATATATTAGCATGTATGTTTGCTACGCTTTAACAGTCCATAATTTCAAGCGATTTTAATGAAATTTGGTATAAATATAGTTTGCATCCCGGGGGAGGACATAGGCTTTTTAGTACAAAAAATTGAGGAGAAGTCATGGGCTTCATCAAGCTTAAGTCTAGCATCCAGCTTCCAGAATCAAGCTTACAGCTTACTTACTTAATGACTACTCAGAGCCCAATTGCTATAGCAGTCCAAAGGTAACAACTAGACAAATATGATGCTGACCCACTTATAAAACATTTAATAGTGTAAAGTTGACAATAGGAAATGGGGCGGCAGAAATATTCTCATGATCGATAGGTCTCTAATAGATACGCGTCTCTGATTGCGTGTATTATACAGAAAGTGGCCAGCAATTACGTTATAACTTATACAATGAGGCTGTTGTTAGTGATTGATTGATTGTTGTCGGCGATTGACGGACCAGAGGCCCAATTGTCTAATCAAATCGTAAGGATTTTTATTCCAGAAAATTAAGAAGTCGCGGACTGGTTTCTGGACTTAAACTAGATGAGTTGAAGTGCAGAATCCAGCTTCCAGAATCCAGCCTCCAGCATCCAGCTTCCTGCAACCTTAGGAGATAACGATTACTCAGAGCAAAATTGCTATAGCAGTAAAAAGGTAACAAATAGACAAATATGATACTGACCCCCCTATAAACATTTAATAGTGTTAAGTTGGCAATAGGAACTGGGGCAACAGAAATTTTCTCATGATCGATAGGTCTCTAACAGATACCGTGACCCTGCGGGTTATTACAGAAAGTAGCCAGCAATTACTTAAATGGGGCTGTTGTTAATGCTGGATTGATTGTTTCTCTGCCGTTGACGGGCCAGAGGCCCAATTATCTAAGCATTTTCGTAATCATTTGACGTAAAACGTATTACTCGAACTGTTTAAGAAGATCATACATGCTTTTAGGCGAGCAGGCATCTACGAACTCATACGTTTGACAAAGGACTACGATTGCGATTCCTTACACAATCGGGGCCTGATTAGAAGTGCGTTTTTAAGTTTGATAAAGAGTTGCTGATCTGATTGAGTTGTCAACATCTATTGGAGACTGGCCGCCTAAACTCATACGATTTATAATAATTTACACTTTATAATTCAGAATAAGACCACTCTGTACCTACCCTAATCTATACTCTATACTAATATTTTAAACTAGCAGACTTGCCCGCGACTTCGTTCTCGTGTAATAAGTTTTTTAATTTCCCACGTGAACTCCCTTATTTTTCGGGATAATATATAGCCTATGACACTCACAAATAATGAAGCTTTCTATTGGTACCAAAATTTTCAAAATCGGTTCAGTAGATCCAGAGATTACCCCCTACAACGTCACAAACTCACAATTCACAAACTCACAAACTTTACCTCTTTATAATTAGTATAGATGTGAAACTTTGAATGGATGGATGTATGGGCGGATGGATGTATGGATGGATGTTTGTTACTCAATCACGCCAGAACGGCTGAACGGATCTGAATGAAATTTGGCACAGAGATAGATTATAGTCTGGAATATGCTACTTTTTATCCCGTAAAATTAAAGAGTTCGCGCACGAAGCAACAAAACCTCGATCCACGCAGAAGAAGTCACGGGCATCAGCTAGTTTGTAGTATAATTGGTTGATTGAACGACTAGGAGCCTATAGTCGATCTGTGGGTATATATTAATTCTATGGTTATAATATTAGTATGGTAAACCGATGCATAGTTATCATATATGCATATAGCCATATAGGAACCAGTTTCGAACAGAACCTGGGAGTCTAGTAGAAAGCACGTCCTGTCTGCCTAGATACGTCCGATGTCTATAATTTAGTGGTACTTTAGGATCGGTTTAGGTTTTATTTTAATATCTTAACGCATTTCATATGCAGATTTACGCTGAATAGGTATAATGAATATAATATTATGCATTAAATAAACGGTGTGTTGGAAATTCGACGGGTTATAGGTTCGATTTCGAGTTAAGTCTCTATAATATCCTCCCGATATAATTTCGGCCACGGCGGTCAATCTCAGTGGAGATAGGCCGCGCGGGAGATACTTAAGTGCACAAGTGTATACTTGTTCCTCAATCACGCCCCAATGGCTTAACGGATCCGGCTGAAATTTGGCACAGAGAAAGATTATAGTCTGAAATAGCACATAGGCTACTTTTTATCCCGGAAAATGAAGGAGTTCCCGCGGGAACCAAAAAACCTCGATCCACGCAGACGAAGTCGCGGGCAATAGCTTGTTATAATATAGCCCGTAGGGTTTAAATAAAAGTCCATTGTTATATTATTAGGATATGTTGTTTTATTGACTAGAATATGAAAAATTCATTACAGACCTATTCCGAACATTAAATTCTGAAAGGAGCAGTTAAGAAACTCTTAAATGTTTACTTACTTAACGTAACCCTTAAGCCAATAAAACTTGTGACTTACGTAAGAAACTCAACTTGTTAATTTCATCAAAATAGTATGTTGTGTGCTTAGGGGTGAAACAAGACGATTTCAGACTTCGCTCAGGCTGGCATCACCCGAAGTCACATTACAATCACACTATTTTTCATATAACCTGCATTTAAAGTGAGAGTTTTATTAAAATTGTATTTCAGTATTGTTCATAGACTTATTTTGGTTTTCGCTTTGCTTCTAAAGCCAAAAGAAATCTTTGGTATTGTTTAATTGTATTGTTTATTATACGACTGCCTGAAAAAAGGAGTATATTGTTTTCACGGTTCATGTATGTATGTATGTATGTGAGTTTGTATATTCCACCATAACTTCTATACGCCTGAACCGATTTTGATAAATGAGGTATCGTTAGAATCCCTAGCTTATTCCAGGTGACATAGACTAGTAAAATTTAAAAAAAAATGATGGGGTGACCATGGTCCCGCATTAAATACCGAAATTGAAAAAAAAAAATCGAAAATAAGATTAACTATATAATCATCATCTAGAAAATGATGAGTAGATTCCAAAAATATATAACATTATAGTTCAATATCCAGTGCTTAACAAACAAGTATCATTTAATAAAAATGTGAATAAGATACCAAAGGCTATAGGTATATTCAAATCGTTTCATAAGGAGGTAAACTCCGAAAATAATATAGCAGGGCAGTCGTATTTTTTAATTCGTTAAATTAACTTTTTCAATGCAGGTTATATGGAAAATGTAATTCAAAAAAACTCGAGTTTCTTTAAGTACTGAATCAAAATTTAAGTGTTTCTTAACATAATAATTTAATCCATAACACATGATACTGTACATCGCAGTAACATGGTTACAAATTATCATTATCAAATGTAACATTTCGTGAAAACTCGTTGACTATCGTTATCGTGAAAAGTCAATAGTAACGGGCTTTATTAACGGAAAAGTTACATTCGATGACAGCGAAATCACGAGCTTAATATGACAAAATATTCACAATTCTTTAGAATTTAACTTCACTCACTTATCCGTAACTATTTACTTTAATGCAAGAAACTCAAGTTCTTAATAATCGAAGGAAAAACTAGAGTTTCTTATCATAAATAATTTATCACACATATTTTAGGCTGCCTGTCCACAGCGGAAGCTAAGCGGAGCGGAGGCGTGCTAGTATACCAATCAGATTACTGACTCGATAAAATTTCGACCTCCCTGGCGCAGTATGTAGCGCTTTTGTCTTAACGTGCGCAGGTCCCGGGTTCGATCCCCGGCAGGGTCAATTTGGGAATTTATAATTTCTGAATTTCCCTGGTCTGGCCTGGTGGGAGGCTTCGGCCGTGGCTAGTTACCACCCAACCGGCAAAGACGTTTAGCGTTTAGCGAAAAACCACCAAGCGATTTAGCGTTCCGGTACGATGCCGTGTAGAAACCGAATAGGGGTATGGGTTTAATATAACTGCCATGCCCCTAACAAGTTAGCCCGCTACCATCTTACGCTGCATCATCACGTACCATCAGGTGAGATCGCAGTCAAGGGCTAACTTGTAGCGGAGGGCTAGCTTGTAAAAAAAAGGAATCTGATTGGTTGGCTTCGCTCATCTCCGCTCCACTCCGCTTCAATGGACATGCCGCCTTAGAGCCCTTAGAGTAATGGCCCCTCCTATTGAATCTAAAGAATTTAATAGGAGGGGTTGCGACAATAGTGCAACAAGTGAGAGCTTGAAATATTCCGGATTTTTTCGAATTTATCTTCATTCCCTAATCGTTGAACTATTGAGTTTACTTCAAGAAACTCAAGTTCTTAATACTTGAATGAAAAACTAGAGTTTCTTAACTTAAATAATTTATAACCCATGTTTTAGGCTGCCTGTCCACGGCGGAAACGGAGCGGAGCGTAGACGTAGGCAAATCAAATTCCCGACTCGATAAAATTATCGCGTCACCTGTCAGGAATCTGATTGGTCTGCTTAGCATATAGCTCTACTCCGCTTCAGTGGACATGCAGCCTCTGAGGCTGTCATGATGTTATAAATTATTATGTTCGAGTGTAACTTTTTCGTGAAAACTATCGTTATCGTGAAACAACGGACGATAACAATAGTAACGTGTTTTATTTACGGAAAACTTACACTCAATTATTTTTTTTATGTACATATCACAAAGTCGTGTTAATCCGTCTGCCCTAATAGACAGATTCACACCAACTTTAATGAAATTAAAGATGGTCGCATATAACGATTCGAGCCGCAAGCAAGATGTTTGCAGTTCTCCTTTGATTATCCGGATTCTTCGTAATGTGCGATCACCAGAAATTAAACCTAAGGGTTTAAGGCTGCCTTTAAGGCGTGTCAAACCACATACAGATCGGAGGATAGGAGCGCTTAATCTAAATGTGAGATCAAGCGCTCCTATTGGTTGGTTTCACACACTTCAGTAGCTTAGCATAATATCAGATCTCTGGTGGAAAGGCAGCCTAGGCTGACGTCGCTTATGGACGAGGGTAATACGTTCGTAAGCGACATCGGTGTAGTTAAGGCCAATCCGGTATTTTAAGGCGAGCTTTTTAAGGCTGCCTGTCCACCAAATCTGAGCCGAGACATAATATGCAGATTTATTATTGATCGCAGTATTATTATTTTAATACTGCTCTAAGTTTTTATTGGAGTTTGGCCCTTAAGAGTTGTATATAATTTAGTGACACGGCTATTATCGCTTAGCAGTATTATATTAATATTGTTGATGCCCTTGTTTCAGAACTTTCATCCATACACGTATTAGGAACGTCAAAGTAGTCATCTTAAACTGCAATTCTAAAATAATACTGCTTTGAGAGGTGGTAGTACGAGGTAGCACGAGCCCACAGGTGGTAGCGGGCTAACCAGTTATGGCCTCCCCAAACCGAACCATACGAAACCGGTTTGAGCCAAACATTCAGTTCCGCATCCCTTGATTTAGGGAGACCCTTAAGGGGTATGGCAGTTGTATGATACCCCTAGAGTTAGTTAAGTTAATCGCTAACAGTGATGGTCAGCTGCTTGCTCCGGTTGGTCTCGAACCGGTCCATGGTTTTGATGTCCATGATCATTGAGATGGAGATGGCCAGGCCGACCGCCATTATGAAGGTCACCATCAGTCCGGACCTGGAAACATCAAACATCATACTTAACATCCTTAAACTCAAACTCAAATGTTTTTTAATCAAGTAGACTTTCACAAGTGCTTTTGAATGGCCGAGTGAATCTACCACTGGATTGGAATGCCGTTCCTACCGAAAAACTCGGTGGTTGCTCCTTTGTTACATCACAACCTCTTGCCGCCTCACTGCTGACGACTAGTCTTCTCACAACGAGAAAGGTTTGGCCATAGTCCACTGCGCTGGAAAAGTGCGGATTAGGAGACTTCGCACACCTCCGAGTAAATTATGAAAAACTCTCAACTCTGTGACATCAAGGTCACATAGCCCTGTTCAGAGTTATACAATCTAACTATAGCTGCTTCCTAGGAGTAATATTTTACCTGAGAGTAAAAGTGAAAGTTATCTAACTTAAGAAATTGGTCATTTCCGATAACAAGCATACATATGTAATGCATGAACAAACAATGCTTTTTTGTAAAGTGGACAAACCAGATAAGCTTATTTACACGTTTTATATAACCGTGTGTGTTCATGGTAAACAGATTTTAGAAACTAGCCATTAGGTAAATTCAGAATTAAGTAGGGCACGCTAAAAAGATCGCGTCTAATTGAGGGCCTCTTTTATTTAAAAAAGGACAGCGAATTCCGTAAAGTTTTTAATGCTGTAAGATTGATTGACTTTTGACCCAGGAACTTTTTGTTTAGGATTTTTTTTGTTAGTAGGTATAGGTAATAAGGATGTATTTTATTTTATAGTTAGTTTAATATTTACATTTTAGCATATTAATGTAACATGTATAATGTTTGACTTTTAATAGGTAGATTTTAATTACATATGTTATTATGTATGTCACCGAAAAACGACAGATTACAATTTCGCTAGTTAGATTACAATCTAACCGTTTTTGCAATTTTACGGTGACATATACAACAATAAATAAACTTTGCCTAATTACTTTTAAAGCATCTTAGTTTTTACCAAATGGGTACTGATGTGAAGCCGATACAGTCAAATGCATCGGCGAACTTCTCTGTGCTGTCCATGAAGGGCTGCATCTGGTAAACAAAATTATTACTTGGTTTTAACTTTATTGTTTTGAGAATATATTCTAAAGATACATCCTGGGCTAGAGATCCAGATGATATAAGAACGATAAGGAAAGATCTAAGAAGTATACGAACTAGACAAATCTATGTGGTAGGTACAGTGTGTATCTTGCACTTGGAGCTTGCAATATTCACAAAATCTTCCAAATTATTATCAAAGTACCTACGTTTCACTGCGACACCGGAGCATCCAGGAGATGTTGACACGACAATGCACAGTTGTTGAAAATCTTGGTTTCCAACAACAACCATGGCAAAGGTTAGTGCACTCATGCTTTTTCATTAATTCTCTATTAATCTAAACCTCCAAGCGTGTTCTCCATTTACCTGGATGTTAGTGAAAGTGAGTGTGGCGCCATCAGCGGAGTAGGTACACGAGCGGCAGTGAGCAGTGGCTGAGTGCGTGTCCGGGGGCGCGGGCGCTTGCAGGTTGAGGCGCGTGTCTCAACTCGTTCTCCAGTTACCTGGATGTTAGTGAAGGTGAGTGTAGCGCCCTCAGCGGAGTACACGAGTGGCAGTGAGCAGTGGTACGCCTTGCCAGGCACGGCTGAGGGCGCGTCCGGGGGCGCGGGCGCTTGCACGTTGAGCCGCGTGTTCTCTACTCGTTCTCCAGTTACCTGGATGTTAGTGAAGGTGAGTGTAGCGCCCTCAGCGGAGTACACGAGTGGCAGTGAGCAGTGGTACGCTTTGCCCAGCACGGCTGAGGGTGCGTCCGGGGGCGCAGGCGCTTGCAGGTTGAGCCCCGTGTTCTCGAGCCCCCGCTTCACCTCCACGCCGACAGCCGTCCACCAGCCGCCAGACTGCTTGAAGGAAAACTCCAAGGTTGTCTGGAAAAAACAAAATAAGGTAAAGTTGATGAAGACCGCGTACGTGATAGCGCCGTGTTGCAGAGAATGGAACAGAGATACTTACTACAATTAAAAAACTAAAGATAGAGTATTTTGGGCACGTAATGCATAACACACCAGTAAATATGAACTCCTTCAACTCATAATGCAGGGAAAAGTGGAAGGCAGCTGATGCTGCAAATGTTCATGGGCGGCGGTAATGACTTAACATCAGGTGACCCGCCTGCTCGTTTTGTCACTATACTATACTACTACTATATACATACTTATATATATATATATAAAAATATTTTAAAAATATAATTACATATATATTTTAAAAAAGTGAAAAGAAGGTACCTTTTCCCTGGTGTTATTCCTGTCAGCAAACCTTACGACCAGGATGGTGTAAAGTCGGGTGGGCTTGACCGTGGGCTCGCCGACGGGCGTGTCGAACACCGTCACCGAGCCGTCGGGCCATCTGAGCTCAGGCCAACCTGAGGAGTAAAGCAACGCGCCTTTGCCTGGAGGACCTGCACAGAAGACAAAAACAAGAATGACATAGACGATCTCTATGTTTATCGATGCCTTTGTTTCAGGGAATGACAATAGATTTTCCGTTCCATCGGGCTATGAGAGGTATGTGAGTCAAGGTACAGAGCTTACACACTTGTACACCCGTGCAGATGGCTGATAATCTCTCTGGAGATTAGCCGCCGTGGCCTAAATTGGGTCGGGAGGACATTATTAATTCTTTCTAGTTCCTGTCCTCACCAGTGGCGTTGTACAGCGCATATCTGGGCAGCACGCGTGCCGGCTTCTCCTCCTCAGCAGTGGCGGTGCTGGTGCTGGCGGTGGATGAGACATCCTCAGCCTGGCGACGCACCCTCGACCAGTCGCCGTCGTAGTCTGGTGCTTGAATTTGAGACACCGAGTTGCCTGGAATTAAAACAACTGTTGAATCTACATCTAAATATGGATGGAAATATATAAATAGGTATGGATCTAAATACACTTAATTGACTATGTCAGGAAAAGGTGACTGACTGACTGATTATCTATCAGCGCAAACTAATGGTCGAATCGGGTGGAAATTAGGTATGCAAATAGCTAGTTTGACTTACTTAGACATCTGCTAAATAAGGAATGTTTGAAAATTATCTCTGAGGGGGTAAAAAGAGGTTTGAAAGAGTAGTCCACGCGGTCGCAGGCACAAGCTAGTTATATTATATATGCCTTGTATCTGTCACCGTAAGATTGTAAAAACCGTTAGATTATAATCTAACTCGCGAAATTCTAAACTGTCGAAAGATTGTAAACTGTTCAATGTTCGGAGTTTCAATTTTTGAAATATTCATTTTATTTACGTTTTCTTGTCTCTTTCTTGTAGGTTAGGTTAGGGTTCGACATAAATAAACAAGTAGTGTCCGGCCGCAGGCCGGGCACTTAGGTTTTATCGGGTTTAAATACCTATCAGATTACAATCTACCGGAAAATAATACGTTAAATTCTAATCTTTCGACAGTTTAGAATTTCGCGAGTTAGATTATAATCTAACGGTTTTTACAATCTTACGGTGACATATCCATTCTTCCCAATCAATTCAGTCATATTTCGTTTCATTCCTGAATGCTGTTGTTACACCTCTAAGTCCAACAAACTTATCTGACCCGGCTGCTTGGAACTAATTATTATGCCTGTTTAATTTTAACAATTTTAATGTTGATAATGTAGAATATAAAAGTAATTAGTTATTTAAGTTTAATTTTTGTTTTTATTTTATTTTTCATATATACTAGTGATGCTGTCACCAGTCAGATAATTTTGCCGGACTTTATTGAGGGACGGTAAACTCACCCATAGAATCTCTCACATAACGTTGAGAAAGGTAGGAAACGACAGGATGTTTTATTGAAAATTCAGTGTCCTCCATCCCTGCGACCCCACAGCGTTGATATGTCTAGACGCCTCTGTGGAACGACTGGTAGGAAAGAACGTACCTCTCTTTAACGTACTTGAACGTACCGTACATCTCTCTAAACTGTGGTAATAGTTACCTAAAACGCCAAGCACTCGACCTGGCCCGTAGATGTCCTGTAGCCTTGCGAAGGTTTCGGTCATTTGCGCATCGCGCTCCGACCATGGTCCTTGCAACGTCAGCACCTGAGAATTAACAGCATAAACTTAGTTTATACTACACCCGCTCTGAAAGTACCTTCTATATTTTTTTCAAAACGAGGTAGAAAGTACGTCACTGTTACAAACCAAATATGCGGGAGGAAAAACGTATGAAATATCATTTCTAACGTGCTAAGCGGGAAGTGTGATATCGACAATCGACAATCGATATCGACAATCAAAATCGATATCGACTATCAAAATCGACATTGATATCGATCGTTGACGATTTCGATTTCGATGTCGATTGTCGCTATCGATGTCGATTGTCGATATTGATGTCGGTGTCGACGTAGATTGTCGATGCCGATTAATGATGTCGATTGTCACTATCGATTTTCAATGTCGATTGTCGATATCGAAATCTATATTGATATCGATGTAGATATCGATGTCGATTATCGATGTCGATTGTCTATATCGAAATCTATATTGATATCCATTGTCGATATCGATGTCGATTTATAAAATATATCCTCAAAATGAAGTCTACTTGTGTTAATAAGTATTATCGCTTATTTTCCTCGCAGGTGTAGTTAAAGCACAATGTATCACTTGGAAGAAAGTACGATTCCTAACTCGTGTGTACTACGCCTTGGGCCTCAAACTACACCCTTGTTAGTAATAGGTCTCTTTCTCCCCTCGGTGAACAATGTACTATTCTTTTTTTATTTGGAAACGTCACAATAAACTTTTTAGCTAAGTTGCCTTCTACTATACAAATCACGCCCGCGTGAACTGCGTGGACAAAGAAGGCCTGGGAACCCACCGCATTATTATCCAAAGAAACCCCCTGCCATTATATGATTAATGAAAAGGGGTCACGACCCTCAACAATGAGGAATACGATGCAGAGAGAGAGAGTCTGGGTCTCTCGAAACCAACGATTGGAACCAACAGGTCGACTGTAATCTTTCTTTGAGGCAACCCATTTTTGTTTGATTTAAAATTATGTAAATCCTTTAAGGCTATGGCTGAATAAAGAATATATTTTAATATTTAAATCTCTAGGTTTCATCTCTATGGTCGACCTTTTATTGTAAAAGGTCACCTAAAGAAAACGCGTAGCCATGTTACCACGCATGCGCGGCATACAAATCAATACCATCCGTCCTCCATTTTGTCCTATGCAATATGCATGAAATGCACCGCTATTCTGTGTAAATTATTATTTTAAATACTTTAAAATACAAATAAATTAAATATGAAAATAATATTTATGTTGGTTTTCTTTAAAAATAATATCAGTAAAATTTAAATCATTTGAGTTTTTTTGTTTTTCATCACCAATGACCAATATACTTAAATTGGTATATTAATTTCGAAGTATATTGCTGACGGTCTTCTTAATGGAAATGCGTAGTAAAATCCTGTTTCGTTTTTTAAAATAAATAGTAATAAGTAGGTACTTAATTAATCAGTACTACCTATTAATAGTTAAGGGTGGGAACCTAAATCTTTAGGTAAGGTTCATAAGTTATATTCAACCTGGTTGAGCTATTGTTTGTATTGTCACTATAAGCTATTTGTTTAAAGTTTTGATTATGTCGTTTTGCCCAATGTTAAAGCATATAAGAATTCCAAAAGTCTCTATTTCTTCCATTATTTTTTCGAAACAATACTTGTGTAGTATGTAAAATGTAGGTAAAATACTAGTTGAGCAATGTAGGTCAACTGTTCCCGGAACTGGAAATCGATGCGCAAATTCTAAAAATAGAAAACTAGCTAACTCACCTGGGTTTCATTGATGATATAGTCCGGGTGTACATCGAGGAAGTCCTGGGGTAGCACCAGCGTGGTCTGACCTTCCAGCATCTTCCGCAGCCTTGGAAAGCTTCCACTGGACAGGGGCATAGAATCCTGATTGTTGAAGACCACTATCGCCGCCTGCTCCCCATATATCCTCATCAAGTCATCTTGATCTAACGACTTCAGCGCTGGTCTTTGATACTTCTCCAGGGATTTGGGGCCGAAGAACAAGAAGGGGCCTTCCAAATTCGCCCGGCCGAAGCACCATAAGAACGCGAACAGCAAAAGACGTATTTCTTGAATCATGTTGTTGGGAGAACTGCAACAGATTCTAGCTGGGAGGTCCGGGAATTGCATGTATTGATTTTGTGACGCATGCGTAGTGACAAGTTTGAAAGGATAGAACCGGGAAGACCTTGCAGGAGAGCTTTATTTAGCCGGGTAGAATTGTACACAAAAACCTCCCAAGTGCGAGTCGGACTTGCACACAAAGAGCTCCGTACCATCACGCAACACTGTGTACCTACTGTATGCAAGTTTATTGTAATTTATTGCTGTAAAATCCTTAGTTTTAGGGTCTCTCTAGTTTTTTTTATTTTAATTGTATTTGTTGCTATAGCGGCTGCAATAGAAATTACAGACCAACTATCTAGCTATTGCGGTTCATGGAATTCAGATCGCTGACAGACAGACAGACGGACGGACAGCAAAGGCTTAGTAACAGCCCTTTGGGAACGGAACCCTAAAAAGCTGCATCAATCGTTGATACAATCTCAATTGCTGCAATTGGCTGTTTTTATAGTATTCTTGTTACGACAGAGAATTTTGGCCAATAGCGAATGAATGTGAGGTACCTAATCAGGCCCTGATTAGCAATAACAACATTTATTGATTTATGTAACGCATGCGTAATGCCAAGGTTAGAAGGTTAAATCTAGGAAGGCTTCGCAGGAAAGTCTGGTTTTGAATGCGGCGCGGTCTTGGGATGACCGTCCATTTTAAGCCTTGTAACCTTTATTATATAAAACAAAGTCGGGTTTGTTCGAACACCTATAACTTTAGAACGGCTGGACCGTCTTTGTCTCCGTTCCGAATAGAAGAATAACTATTAAATAACTAAATAAAAACATTGAAAAATGACGAAAAAAATATAAAAAAATTAAAACATTTTCCCTTGATTTTCGCATAAAAAATGTTCATGAGTTTCGTAACTGTCAAACATTTGATGTTCATCCCGTCAATATGGTAAATTCTCCTCTCAAATTAATCAAAGAAGTCGCTGGCGAAGTCGCTGGTCGCGGACGAAGTCGCTGGCATCAGCTAGTATACTATAGAAAGTTGGTACTTAGTACTTACGTAAGCAGACACTAGGATATTTAGGTTTAAATTAAGTCACTTGTACACACTTCACTTTAATTTTCTGCCGCAAATAGGGCTTATAGCTTGATGACTGAACACAAAATACATGGTACAAAAGATCAGTCAATTAATCGCGATAAAATATCTCGCATGAAATTTTTGCCACTAAGGAATAGTTAACTGACTCTGATCTATAAAGGCACAGCTCAAACCACTCGACGCATCGGGCAGAAATTTGGCATACAGATGACGTAGGCATACGCTACGGAATTTTGAAAATTCAAACCCGAAGGGTGTAAAATAGTGGTTAGAAATTTGTATGAAAATCGAACTAAACGTGAGCGAAGCTGCGGTTGACAGTTAGTTTTCACCTAATAATAATTATAATAATAGGCAAGCAGGTGTTTTCAATAGTTTATTAACCAAAAATCATATTTTATTATACAAAATAAATTATATACAGGTAAACTACAGTTTGTTCTTAATACTAGTTACATCTAGGCTACAGTAGCCATCTGACGAAGTGTAGGAACGCGAGTAGGGTGACGCTGAGTGATATCACCGAAGCGGTGGATGGATTAGAAGAGAAGAAGAACGAAGTTTCTGTAAAAAAAAGTGTGTGTGTACTTACACGTACTTACGTACGCACGCAAGAAGTTATACTTTTTGATAGCAAATAATAAATATCTTGAATATAGTTATCAGTTCTCTCCCGACATACAGTACTTAAATGTATTTGTTGGTAGGCCTTTTTCTGCAAGTCTTTTAACAAACTTCAGGGTATCGAATTTGGGTACCGGGTGCGCGTGTATCGTAAAAATTCACTCTGATATTTTTTCCTAACGCGCCAAAAGAAGTATAACTTCAAAATTATTTTTTTAAGTAGAGACAAAGCAAGCTGGAATTCCATAGCCTAGCAGTAAAATTCATACAAGAATTGACAATCTTCAAAAGCAACATAAAATATTCTGCCTGAGAAGAAATTATCCTTACTTTAATATTAATTATTTGCATTTAATTATTCAAGACATTATTAATTTATTCAAGATGTTATTCCTGTGAAATTTTCCAGACTATAATCTATCTCTGAGCCAAATTTCATCCAGATCCGTTCACCCGTTCTGGCGTAATTGAATAACAAACATCCATCCTATCTTCCAAACTTTCTCACATATAAGTAATATTAGTATAGATAGACAGCCAACTAGATGAGCACTCACTCTTTTTCTCGTTGGGGTCAGTGACGCCGCACTGCTTGTAGGAGATGGTTCTCTTCCTCTTTGTGTTGACGTACCCTGGAATGTACAGGCTGGGCGAGTCCAGACGCCCCGAAGCCAGTAGCCTGGAAAGAGAGGAGATTTTTTTTTTTTATACGTTTTATCTCCGACGGAGGACGGAGGTCTTTTTTATCATTTAATATTTAATATTTATAAGTTTAATTTAATATCCAATTTGGGTGTTAATTTAAATTTTTGTAATAAACTATGTATATTGCATATTGCATGTTTACTTCTGTAAGTTAGTATATTCTCTTAATATACAAAATACACGAAGTCTATACTACCTTATACAATATACTTATTTTATACTTATTATTACTTATTTATTTCTCCTTATAACTTTCCCCGCTATCTTTTGACAGTATTCTAAAAATATTTCCCTATCGTTTTTATTTTCCATGACATCACCAAAATTTTCTACTGTTATTTTCTTATCAATTTTCATTTCCATTTCAAATCTTTCCCTTTCATATATGGGGCATTCGACCAGGATGTGGATGACGGACTCTGGTACGCCAGGTTCGCAGAGGCACGATGGGTCCCCTTTGCACTTAAACCGGTGCAGGTACTCTGAGAACCCACCGTGCCCGGTCAAAACCTGGGTTATCGCCGAGGTAAGTTTTATTTGCTGTATAATCTTATAGCAACGCACCGCATCCGGAAAGAATAGTTTTGTGGTTGCCGCTGTCTCCCCCGACCCGTACCTTTGGCTCCATACATCCAGCGCTTCCATACGGAGCTGTCGCTTTATGTATGAAGCCGGACACAAGTCGTAATCGGGTTTCCTTTTGAGAGTAAGGGCCGCCTCTTTAGCCAACACGTCGGCCCGTTCGTTTCCCTCCATTCCTGCGTGGGCTTTAATCCAGAATAAGGAGACATCTTTATTCTGGCTTCGACATACCTTCAGGTTGTCTCTTATTTGTACCACTAGCGGATGGAGGGACCTTTGGCCTACTATTGACTCGAGCGACGACCTCGAGTCCGTAAATATGCCAAAGGACTTTTCGGAGCTGTTGAGGATCAGAGAGGTTGCCCTGCACACGGCCAGCAGTTCCGCCTGATACACCGTACAGTACGAATCGAGCTTCAGTTTTAGAGTTTTGGTTTCGACATCGCCCTCCCACAGAGAGAGCGATGCCCCAACCCTGCCCTCAATTTTGCTCCCGTCCGTAAAGATGCGTACTGCCCGGTTGTTGTGACGGCTCAGTTGTTCTGCGTCAGATACCTCCGTGAACTGCAATGCCATGTTTTCCGCCGGATGGTCTAGTTTGGCGAATGGTTGGTTCTTCTCTATCTGCCTGTCCCCAAGCACCGGCTGGACTACTCCTCTCTTCGCTTCAAACAAGGCGGCTGCTTCTCGGACTCTGAGGTCGAGAGACAGCAGTCCAGCCAGCGCCAGCGCAGAGTTCAGGGACACAGTTCGATAGGCTTTCGTAATTTTTTGGGCAAATCCTCTCTGAATCGCATTGAGTTGGTTGCGTACCCCTAACTTTTTGGCAGCAGGTGCCCACGCACTTGCGGCGTAGAGGACGACCGGTTCCACCACGGCTGTGTAAATGATCCTTATGACCTCGGGATGGAGGCCCCAACTGATCCTGGCGGCTCTAGACAGTTGCTTGTAGATGTTTTGGACCTTTTTGCATGTGTTTGCGACATGACTATTGAAGGTCAGCTTGTCGTCTATCGTGAGCCCCAGGATTTTCATTTCGCGAGACATGCCAATGCCGACCCCACCCATGGACAGGAGTGGCGAGTCATACTTCAATTTTTTGGTAATTACCATTGCCTTGGTCTTGTGTGGCGCGAATCGTAATTTGTTTCTGACTCCCCACTCCCGCACAAAGGAGAGCGCGGCATTAGCTTGCCTCTGTACCTCCATCCCAGTGTCACCATCGAAGACGAGGACGACGTCGTCGGCGAATGCCTGACAGTAGTCGCCTCGCTTCTCGAGCCCTTTCAAGAGGGGATCTAATAAAAGATTCCAGAGAATCGGTCCGCCTATCGAGCCCTGCACACACCCCTTTGTTGTGCTCCTCACGTGCTCGGTTCCCGCGTACCGCACCCTCACCTTCCGACCCTGGAGGTAACTGTCGATGACTCGTCGTATGTTAACTGGGCAGTTTTCCTCAGCCAGCCTAAGCTTAATGGCAGGCCACCATGCACTGTCGAAGGCCCCCTCTATGTCCAGAGATATCATCGTAATGAGCTTTTTCTGTTTTAGTTTGCTGTTGATATATTGCATCAGGACATAGAGGGAGTCCTCGGTGCTTTTTTGTGGCATGAAGCCGTACTGACGAGTACTGATCCTAGGTAACACGTGCCATTTCATCCGTGCGACGATCATTTTTTCCAGGGTCTTGCCTAGGACCGGCAACAGCCCGATTGGGCGGTATGCTTTTGGGTTGGTATAATCGTCCCTTCCCGGTTTCTGGAGCACAACCACGGTCGCTTCTTTCCAAATAGTCGGGAAGTGACCGATTTCCAGACATTTGTTAGCAAGTGCTAGAAACACTTCGGGGCTCTGGGCTATCGCATGCTGGCAGATATCCGACGTGAATCCGTCGGAACCCGGGGCCTTTTTTGGGTTGAAGCTCCCAATCGCACTTTTCACTTCAAACGAGGTAAGCGGTGGATCAAGAACCTCACCTTGAGTCCAGTCATTTACCTGCTTAGCTTCAACCCTCAATTGCTGATGTTCCGCATTATCATCGGCTCCTCTTGATCGTCCTTCCTATAACCCGGTAGATTCCGTCCCACACTCCTTCTCTGTCCTGCTTTTCACAAAAACCCTTCCAGCTATCTATCTGGGCTCTTATTGCTGTGTACTCATACGTTTCTTTTGCTTGCAGGTACTCTTCGACTACCTTCTTCCTTCGGACCGGGGCGGCGCACCGGATGCGGCGCTTCTTAGTGGCGACTTCCCGTTTCAACGCGGTAAGTTCCTCATTCCACCAAGGTAAGTTGACAGTTTCCTTTACTTTCTTAATTGGTATAGTTTCCATGCATGCTTTATTTATTATTTCCGTGTATTTTTCAACCATAGTATCTATTTCACTTTTGCTGTCAATTGATTTTATTTCTGCTACGTTAATATTATTATGCTGCAATAATTGCGCGAGTTTCTCACGAAACTCGCCCCAATTTGCTTTTTTCGTGTTATATTTTCTCGTAGTTCTGCTTATAGTTGTTGCTTCGGCCTTTGTCAACATTACCTTGAATTTGATCAAATTGTGATCGGAACTCGTCGCACCGACGTCCACTTCCCAGTCCTCCACTAAACCAAGAAGGTCTTCAGAACACGCCGTGATGTCAACGAAGCTGGTGTATTGCTTGTTACCCCTTATCGTGTCAAATGTCGGAGTCCCGCCAAGTCGCCACCATCATGGTGATATCCCAGGCACTGCTTCGGATCCTTACCACCACGATGTTGTTGGTGGTAAGTTTTGGGCACAGTATGGCGTCTATATTGTAGTCGAATACGGCTATGGCTGCTTTAACTGTCCCGTTTCCTTGATCAATGCTCTGGAATATCCTTGCCCCCCCGTATCCCTTCATACGTCCGACACCACCCACGTAGGGTTCCTGGAGCAACGCGACTGCGATGTTCGTGTTTTTCGCCTCCAACATGAGTTCGTCCGTGGCGAGTCGCTTTCTTTGAAGGTTGGCCTGAGCTATCCTATACGCTTTAGTTCCGGTGGGGTTTCTTGTGGTGCCCTTAGCAGTACGCTATACTGGCTCGGGCCAGTGCGTCCCATTTGCGCCTAACAGGGCACTCCTGACTGAAGGCGTTATGATCTGTGTGGTCTAATTTGGCACTGACGCAGTTGCAACATTTGGGAGTCGCATTGGCCAGCCAGTCAGCGCACTCTGCTTTCATATGAGACCCTCCGCAGTGGCTGCACTTGGTGACCGTCTCTTTGCAGAACCGTCTGCCGTGTCCGTAGCCGAGGCAGAGCGAGCATTGCACGAGCGGCGAGTAGTCGGCCACTCTGACTCTCTGCATGTCAATGTGCACTGACTCCGCCTCGCTCATTCGCCGCCACAGCTTGGGACACAATCTGAGGACCACATGGCTAGTATGAGGGTTCCTGGTTCTTCTTCTAAACTTAATTTCTAGCCGGTCGTCTTTACCAATGCCCTCAAACAGGCTCCGATTTTGGTTTCTCAGAGCGTTCTTAATGTCTTCATCGGTATTGTATTGAAGAACGTCTTTGAGAATCAAGAGGGGGTCCTTGTTTTGAATGTCCTCCACATTGAGACGGTCGCCAGCAGATTTCAGGCGCTCCTTTACTTTTTGCCTTTCCTCTTCCGAACCACACCCCACTATCACTTTTCTATCTCTTACCTTCCGTACCCTATCAATCTTAACCCAGCCATCTTTTGCCTTCACCGCTTCTCTTATCTGAGTTAAAACTTCTTCTCCGGTCTCCGTCTCATCTTTGGATGAGATCACAACCGAGTGTAGCGCGGCCGGCTCTGAGCTCCGCTTCATAGTACTGCTGGCCGCTACACTGGCATATGTGTGTGTCTTCTCCAAGAGCTCTTTTTGCTTTTCTATCGCCTCTGTAAGTTTTTTCATTTCTTCGCCATTTTTAATAATGTACTGTTTATGTTCTTCCATCCTTCTTATGAATTCGGCCTCTTCCTTTCCCTTTTTCCTTTCTCGTTCGTCGTTGTTTGTAGCCGTTTCTGTACCAATTGGCGCAGGAGCCGGTGGTCTCGCGGCTTCCGCCTCCTTCACCAATTGATACAACCTATCCACGGCACTCAAGACTTCCACCTTGATCTCGATTTTAATGTTTCGCGAGTTACTTATTTGAAGCTTGGCCTTCATAACGCAGCACTTGGCCTCCGCTAGCCGCCCTTTGGGTCTTGTTGTTTCAAAGTCGGGCTCCGGCGAGCCGACTGTGGAAGAGAGGAGAATTATAAAGTACTAGCTGATGCCCGCTACGTCAACGGCGTGGTTTAAGTTATTTAAGTTCACGCGAGAACTCCTTATTTTTCCGGGATAAAAAGTAGCCTATCTCACTCTCCAGGTTCTTAACTCACTCATGCAAAAAATCTGGTCGATCCGCCGTCGCCGAGGCCGGTGAAGGGCAGCACGCGATCTGTACGCAGGCGCCACGATGTAACACGCGAGTCCACTCTGGCACGCCCATCACTTTGCGGTCGTGTTCCACAAATAAACCAGAGGCTCAATTCACTAAGCAAATTGTAATCATTTGACAGCTCAAAACGTATTACTCGAACTTTTTAAGGAGTTCTAGACGTGCAGGATTCTATGAATTCGAATGACGCAACGGAAGAAACTGGCAGAATTTCCAAATTTTGTATCAACAATACCTCCTACTTCCTACCTCTCTTATGCTCAACCTACCTTTCTCAACTATTGAAATGAATATATACTTACCCGTTGTCCTAGGTAAGCGACAGAATAGACGCCATAAAAAACATACGTATCTACGGGACAACGTCTGTCTGTCGATCACCTAGGACAACGGGTTACACTGTGCTGTGACTATGACTAAGGACAATACTATAACTGAGCCCATCACACACCTGGAGAAGTCCAGCTCGATCCTGTTGGCCTCACCACTACAGCCTATTAACGTCCCACTGCTGGGCACAGGCCTCCACTCTCATAGGAGAGAGGGAGTTAGGAGCTTAGACCCACCACGCTGCTCCAATGCGGGTTGGTGGGCTTTAACGACTATTATCATGTTAGTGATAATAACCGGGACCGACGGCTTAACGTGCTCTCCGAGGCACGGGGGTGAAACACCACCAACTTCCAACTCCGGGCTGGCACTGAGAATTTCATAATTGAAAAACCCAATACCTAACAATTTTTATGCCCGACCGGGAATCGAACCCAGGACCTCGTGATCCGCAGTCGACTACGCTAACCGCTAGACCAACGAGGCAGTTATTTATTATTATTATTATTATTGTTGGCCTCGGGGCCGGTGAATTGCAGCAGGATATGTATGCAATCACCCTGGTGGAACACGCGCGTGCGCCGCGAGTCCATGCTAATCATCCACTCGGGCACATCCTTCACAAATAGACCAGGGCAGACCCATCGACCAATGTACTACAGTGCACGGAGATGCAGTGCTATGACTTTGACTAAAGACAATAGTATGTAGCGGTCTTCTCAGTCCGCACATAAGATGGAACTATTAGTAGCGCACGAAGAACGCGAAGAGTCTGCATCGCGATAACGAAGTTTTCTCTGAATTACGCTATATATACGACTTCCAATGATCAATGGTCGGACCAGTGGTCCCCGAGCACGACACCCGCTCGGAGGATCATCCTATTGTTACGGTCGAGCCATATCACCTGCTCCCGTACAAGTATAAATGAGCCAAGCAACGCACCTGGAGAAGTCCAGCTCTATCCTGTTGGCCTCGGGGCCGGTGAAGTGCAGCAGGATCTGTATGCAGGCGCCCTGGTGCAGCACGCGCGTGCGCCGCGAGTCCACGCTGATCATCCACTCGGGCACGCCCATCACTTTGCGCACGTCCTCCAGGAACATGCCCCTGGATAGTGGAAAAAAACAAATATACATTAAACTATCGTAAGTAATATTCATGTTTAAGGGCAGTGCCTCCGTGCCTCGGAGAGCACATAAATTCGTCGGTTCTGCGCCTGATCTTTCTCTGTGGCGATAGGCCGCCGTGGTCGAAATTCGGTCGGGAGGACATTATTATAATTTTTTGTATGTTCCTGTACCTATTGTGAATTTAAAAAAAAAACAGGAATTCACTTACAGCACAAATCTCGGTGGTTTCATAATATTAACGAACTTGATGATATCCTTGTCAGGTTGTATGTTGGCGCAGGCGAATCTTTCGGAGGACCGCTCTGGGCCGAAGAGGACGATGGAGCGGCCCATGGCTGATACCGTGCCCTCCAGGGGGAAGTTACTGTCCATGAACACTTGACGTTCCGCACCCAACGCTGGGAAAGATTTATTTTTACTTTATAAACTCTTTTAGTAATTTATAACAAGAAAGATGTCATAATAACACGTAATCAGCTCTGAAATAAATGGCGCTAAACTGGTAGCGCCTGGCAAACTACTCGACACCCTTATTAATGAATTTCGGATTTTTCCGTATACTTGTGCTGTGAGACCTTGCGTCTTGCCAAATTTCATGATTCTAGATCAAGGGGAATTACCCTATAGGGGTTGACTTATTGGCGAGTGTCAAAATATGCGACATTAACGGCCGTATCTTTTGATTGCGATGACTTAGAAGCTTGATTTTTTTACAGCTCCAAGGAGCCGGGGCCGGGGCCGGGGCCAGGACCTGATTTGATATTAATTTTAACTTTTTTTTTTTATTTTTGAAAATAATACAATAGAACTTAATGCTAGCTAGCCTAATCTTATTACTATATAAATCATGCCCACGTGGAATGGTGGCAAGAATGCTGGCTGCATTTCCGCGCTGGACAGCCAGGCTGATCCTTTGCGCAAAAAATGAGCCAGCCCTTCTGTCACCAGATGAGGCCATTAACCGCGGTGAAATATCTCGCAAAAAATTTTTGCCACTAAGACTCCACGGCCCAAGGGTCTCCACGGCAAACGGAACAAATATGTAACTCTCTATGAGAGAGGCATACTTCCGCCGCTTGCCGGTTTCAGCCTTTTCTGCTGCGGCTCCCGGCCTTGATGCTGTCTCCCTGATATGACACGGGGCCAATGTGTCGCATGTTGCGTCCCACATTAGCGCCCGTCCCCGTTCCCAGGGAACCAGCGTCAATCCATCAGGTCTCTTGCCATCATCCCGACTAATCCCTGCCGGCTCAATGAGCGCAGGAATATCTATGGTGGCAAGAGCCCTTTTGATCGTATCATTGAGAGAGCCATGCCGAAAAAGCCTACCAGCGCTCCTTTGGCGAGAGAGTCCGTGAATTCCAAATTTATCGACCTCTTTTCCACACGGACATCTGTGCTCGAAGCACAGGGGTGTTCCCAATCTGAGACCTAGAGCCACACGAAAACTTTCATTATCTAAAAGAGTGCCGAGATTTTTCGATGGCAAGGCATGAAGCCAATACCCGGATTCTTTTTCAGATAAAGCTAGAAGCCTTGCTCGATATTTTATCAATATACTTTATGGTTAGGCTGAGCGCATTGCTTACGTACTTATAGTTCCCAATCTAGCAGTGAGATCACCAACATCGCATCTTAGAGGATTGTCCACTCCGCACTCTTGATTGTACAGGTCGTGCTGGAAAATAAAATTTATTTAATTTATTTATTTATAGCAAGCAACTAGGCCCATACAAATATAAACAATGTCTACACATTTTTTATATTTGTAAAATATGTATTATAAAACCGAAAGTTTGGATAAATGTTAAACTCAATCACGCCAGAACGTATAAATATAACAATTAACTTTTGACAAACAAAAACAGTAATTAAATATGGTGTCTCATTAAATTAAACGGTTCCATAGACAATGCGAATGCGCGAATCATGTCGTGAAATGTAATTGACCAGTAGCTATACGCGATTTTTATGTATCAATCGGCCACAATGTTTACGTGAAAACTTCAAGTACGAACAAATTCTCAGAAGCTAGAACCCGGAGCCTGTGAATTAGGAGTGATCGGTACTTTATATGTTACTTTTTTTTATAACATCAACTAGCTGATACCCGCGACTTCGTCCGCGTGATTTAAGTTTTTTTGATTCCCGCGGGAACTCCTTAATTTTCCGGAATAAAAACTAGCCTATATCACTGTCCAGCTTCTCAACTATATCCATGCCAAAAATCACGTCAACCAGTTACTCCGTTGCGGCGTGATTGAAGGACAAACCAACAAACAAACACACTTTCGCATTTATCATATTAAGTAGTATAATATGTTATGAATTATGTATAATATAATTTTTTTTAACATTACATAATATGTTCGTCAATCTATGTATTAATCTTAATTTCATTTAAGAATTTTAAAATTAGAGCGTAGATAATAGTACATTATTGCAAAGGCTGGGAAATAGGCAATTGCAGGTCGAGTATGAGTTTGAAGGCCGAGCCGTAGGCGAGGACTTCACTAATAAGAGACAGGCAATTGCCATTTCCGCCGAGGCATATATAGTGCTTTTCTCAAAAGAATGCAGGGAAATAAAACATACTTTTTACCTTTGTCGCTAAATATACGAGTATATCATCTGGGGCTTTAATTAAAAATTGCTTTATGTTTTCGCCAGTAAAAATTTTCGATTTCTTGCTTTTGAATCCGGTCGATTGTCGTTTAAGAAAAGTAGTTAAGTTCCCATAGTTTCTCAAGTTAATGCCGTTTTTAACATCAACTGTACATTTCAGCATGGCATAAATTGCTCATTGTGTAGAAGGCTTTTTAGTTTTAGCAATCTCATTAAAATACGCCAAAAATACTGTTTCGGAGAAAATGTTCACTTTTTTCCAACTCATAAAATTTTCATATACTTTCATGTATTTTTCTTTGGACTTCGCTGGAAGCAGGTTTTCTATTGCCAATTTGGCTTCTTAAATCTGGTGGAGTACAATCAATCTCCATTTCACTCTCTGAACGGTTGGAACTAATTTTACTTATTATTAAATTTATATTTATTAACTATGTAAATAACAAATCAAGACGAATTTTCAGCTTTGCCGCCAATTTTTTTTTATCATCTGTGCCGACAGCCAAACGCATTTATGGCTATACAGCCACCAATTTGTACTAAGCAAAGAGACTATGGTATGCCAAGAATGACAAAAGAGATCCGATCAAAGAGTATTTAATAACCCCAGCACGCCGTTTCATACAACATTGCAGGAGCGTTGTAATGTTCCAAATTCAAAAATCGCTCCCGCAATGGATTTGATTTTCTTTGTCCGAAAATTCGATACTTCGCGTGTTCTTTTTCGAAAATAATGACAATATTTCCATGCATGTTTGAGAAAAATATAATTCCTCACATTGAGCGGGTCAGCCAGCTGTGTGAAGTACGGGTTCCAGCGGTACCCGCCCGCCACACAGCGCGTCCCGGTCACTTGAACAGCCGCATCCACTCCCACGGGGTTCACGAAGATTTCCCAGCGGTGGTTACGAGTCTGGAATGTTATGAATAAAGTTAGAGAAGAACTATCGACTGATGTCGTCAATCGTGACCAATCGATTGACGTCCACTGTTGGACAGAGGCCTCTTGTAGCGACTTCTACAGTCAAGGCACACGCCGCTATCTTGCGCCGCCTGGATTCAGCGGCTACCGTAGACTCGCTTAAAGACGTCTGTCCTAGTGGGGGGTTAGCAAACGCTATGCTTTCCAATGCAGTCTCACCATTCCAGCACCTTGGGACCCCAACGACCTTCGGTTCTACAAATTATGTGCCCCACCCGTTGCCACTTCAGCTTCGAGAAGTACCATTTAAATTATTTAAACTGCCACACCTTTCAGGTTAGCATGGATCATCACGCTACAAACGGTGAAATCGTAAGCAAGAGGCATTTTGTATCCGTACTCTGAAGAAAATACGTTACAAATATTACGTCAGTAGAGAATCCTTGTTCGCCTGGTAAAATAAAATAGCAACGTCATGGTTGATAAACTGCTACTTATAATTAAAAGTAGTAAATGAAGAAGGTGTATGGTAGTTTCCTGTAAAAGATCGCGAACGAAGAACATCGGCAGTGCCAGAATAATCACCAATATGTTTCAATTCTGACGAGTCTCTCATTTTAAATAATCTTATTTTTATAAACGATGCTGAATGAAGACAACATAAATTTATATTATCTATTATATATCCATACCGAGTGAAGCCTAAATTGATGATAAAATGCTATTCTTTACGCAATTTCACTTTTTAAATTTGTCGCTTAATTTGTTTCTTTTGTATTTGTAGTTTGTACACCAAATAAAGTATTGATTTCTTTGCTTCTATATTTTAAAGCTTTAATATAAAAATCTGTACATATTTTAGTTTTTTAATAGCCTTAGTGAGTATATAATCTGCGCATATTTTTACTGAATAAGCATCTATACACAAACGCTTACCAAGTTGCGATCCCTCACGCCCGGATGCCTGAGTTTGACCTCGATGATAGTGTCGCTGGTGCTCGCGTCGTTGTGTATGAGCTGCGTCATCCGGATGTAGCCGTACGCGAACCCGCCGGGGTGGTGGAACGAGGCTATGCCGCGGATCTCGCGCGCCTCTGACGGACTGTAGCCACGCTCTATGGTGGAGCACGCCCAGCGGCGGTCTTTTGTCTGAAAATGCAAATTTATTGTTGTTTTTAGCATTCCGTACCTCAAGAGAATATAAGGAACCCTTAAAGGATCACTTCGTATAATCCTGAAATAATAATATAATAGTCATATTATTATGTTACCTACCTTTTTGTGAATGGCTACAGAACGTCCCAAAATACTGTAAGCGCCATATAGAGACAACTGCGTTTCGTTATAATAAGTTGTGTACTTTTTTAAATCATCTAGAAGTCCATACTTCTCGCTCAAATCTCCAAGTTCGTACTGATCTGCTGTTCCTGTTGATAGAATATGATAATTTTAACAATTGGATAAAAGTAACGTCACTTTACAGAAATCCATGATAACCAGAAACAAGAAACCTAATTGGCTATATAATAATCCACCAAAACAATTTGTTTTATACCGAATTAAGCTTCTATAAACTTAGTTATTATGGCGGTTACCAGTGGTAACTAGATCTCGCTAATTGTATCTATGACACACTATTACAGTTAACTCCCTATTAAAGACTCTTTGTAAAAGTTAAAATAATATTCATATACCTTTGGTGGGTGGTGGACTTAGTGATTGATTTACATGGAACGGATTGTAAGTTTCGTATATCGTTGTTTTCTCGCACGGAAACTCAAGTTCTTTTTCTATAGGAGCCTGAAATTAGAGAATTATAAATATTTTACATAAGTAATAGTAAATAGTAGTTCCAACATGATGAAGGTTAATAAAAATAACTCTAGGTCAAGAAATTTAAGATCCCGAATAAACCTCTTTAATCCACCACAAATTGGCTCTCTCTAACAAAAAAAGTCGGCGATTGCTCTTTCGGAAAAATAAATAATATTAAAATTATGATTCAAATGCAGGTAATAAAGTCACAGGCATTTCTGAAGCCAGTCAAATCCACGCTTTTTTATCTACAACATTATAATTCTTTAACGCGTGTTTTGACAAGTCAACTGAATTGTCGAATCCCACGAACGAACTTTTGACTTTCTTGAGGCGGAGGGATGGAGTCACGATCCCATTGCGGTTAGATAGTTTGGTTATCATGCACCTAACTGTATGAATATGTTACCTAACTTACAATGTGTATCTTATAATTCCTCAGGTCCTCGTTGAGGCCCTCCAGCGCGACCTGCACGTTGGTGACGTCATACTCGGACTGCTGGGTCAACTCCAGTTTGCCTGTCAGCTGTATGGAGTTGCCGTTGCCGAACCAGTCCTGTACCACTGCTTTACGACGGTGGAGGCCATTCACTCTGTAGGTTATAAATAATATTATCTAAGAATAATAACATATGACATATTATATTATAATATATGATTATAAAGGAACTAATTTTAAATCGCTATAATCCGCGACAATAGGTTAAACTATGTTAAACTATATAGGTTAAACAGTGTGTATCCCGCACTAGCCCGCGATATTCACCACACCATCGAAATTTTCAAAACTACTCTCAACGTACGTTTCACTCCGACACCGGAGCATCTTAGTTGTACAATACACGATTACAAATCTATCCAATAATATAGGATTACCTGTAAGAATTTTATTTTAATATTATTAATTGTTTGTACTTTAATACTTTTTGACATGTCAATAAATAAAATTTAATTTAAAAAATAAAACATCAATAGAAAAAATTTAAAAAGTAGTTTTATGGTAAACTGGCTAATGCCCGCGACTTCATCCGAGTTGATTGAGGTTTTTAGGTTCCCGCGGGAACTCTTTAATTTTTCGGGATGAAAAGTAGCCTATGTGTTATTCCAGACTATAATCTACCTCTGTGCCAAATTTCATCCAGATCCGTTCTGCCGTTGGGGCGTGATTGAGTAACAAACATCCATCCATACATCCGTCCATCCAAACTTTCGCATTTATAATATTAGTATAGATTACATTCAGACACACTTTCTCTTTTGTAGTATTAATTAGTATGGATTTAAAGTTAAAATGTAACTCACATCGAGCACGCCATCCGTTCTCCTCTCGCCAAAGGGCCATGATCGTCGTAGATGACCAGCGACCGCCGCATCACGGATCGCCTGCCAGCCAACGCTATCACCGTATCAGTGAACAGTCTCCTTGTGAGACGGGCGCTGTCGACCTTCTTACCCGCTACGTTTAACATGCCGTGCCTGTGGGGAACAAATAGCAATGTTGCAGGGAAATTAAATTGCTATTTAAAACTGTATTGTCGTAGTAGTGTAGTAATAGTGAACCGTCATAATTAACCGAAATTATTGTAGAAAAGGGCTGGAGATACTGTTATTGGACTTTGCTTTAGTTTAGTTTTTTCACGGTATTATTGACCATGCTGACTGACTGAAATCATCTCATCGATTTTGGTTTTAGAAGCTTCTTGCTGTTGACAGCCAAATACAAGAACCTAAATTCCTGGCCAAATATGGAACCTTTTTTTTGTTAACGCGGGGGAAATCTTTGTGAGTAACCCGATCTCTTGGGGGAGAGATTTCTAGATTTTCTACTCACTAAAACCTCCTCGCGCGATGTCAACTGGGCTCATACTGGGTGATATAATCCCTAAAGCCAAATATGGTACCTACTATTAATTCCTAGTAGTACTCAACGAGCAGTGATAGCCTAGGAATTATAATACAACGAGCCGGTTGAGTCATCCTGGTCTACATCATCTCAAGATGGGGTTAACCAATTCTATGTGGAGTAATACACGAAATTTTCGCCTTTTAAAGGTCGTACTGCTGATAAACTCAAATTCAAATCTTTTTTATTCAAATAGACTTTGACAAGTGTTTTTGAATCCTGACTGGCGCAGCCCCTTGAGTCCATTCCTGCAGAAATGCTCAGGAGGCCTGGTATCCACGTCCAAGCCCTGCTGGTGAAGCACTTTGCCAGCACTCAAGCACCTCGCCGTCTAGTTGTAGTAAGTAGTCCTTGCCAGGCGGGTTCTCATAACATACAGGTTCTATCCTCATCCAATAATACTTATCTAACCATTTCGCCTTTTTATAGAACGCGTTCACTTTTGCCAGAAATTAACAAAAGGAACTGATTCGGCCATCAAAATAAATAAAAAGGAATTAACTTGTTTAATGTGGAGCAATAAACTAACGGAGGAAATGTTCGCCCTTTAATACTCCAGCTAATCTATACCTGGTTGTGCTTGTGAAGGCTCCTAACTGGCGCAGCATCTCCACTACTGGATATTGCAGTTTCATGCAATTACTTCCACATGCCACCTCCATACCTGGTAGTAAAGTCTCCCAGTTGGCACAGCCCCTCGAGTCCATTCCTGCAGTAATGCTCAGGGTGCCTGGTATCCACGTCCAAGCCCTGCTGCTGGAGCACCTTGCCAGCACTCAAGCACCTCGCCGTCCAGTTGTAGTAGTCTTTGCCCGGTGGGTTCTCGTGTATCGCCCAGCGGTGCTCGAACGTATTGTTTATGCTCGCTCCATCCGCGTGCACCTACATTAATACAGCAGATATGAGATTCAACAAGTGACCATAATTTGAAAAAAACCACGACTATCGATTTTGTTTTTCAAAAAAATTATAGTTATAGTCCGTGAAACTTAACTATCTGACCTGTTAAAATTTTGTTTTAATTTTATTTTTAATTTAACTGTACTGCGACACTGTATCCGGGTCAGAATGTTTGACAGACTATATCATACTAAAAAGTGTTGGTTTATTGATTTATTGGTTTGTCCTTTAATCACGCCGCAACAGAGCAACGGATCGAAAAAATTCAATATCAGAGCAGTCGTGTTTTTTTTTAGTTATGTTTTTAGATTGGTCGTTGTAGAATCCTCAGAAATTCTCTGGAAACCCAACTGAAAAATGTCTTAAACAAAAGTCCGTTAGTTATTCATCATCATCATACTCAACCGATAGACGCTCACTGCTGAACATAGGTCTCCTGCATAGACTTCCTCACGCCGCGGTCTTGCGCCGCCTGGATCCACTGGTTACCTGCGACTTGTCCGATATCGTCCATCCACGCGAGTAGGGGGTCTGCCAACGCTGCGCTTTCCAGTGCGAGGTCGCTTTTCCAGCACTTTGGGACTCCAACGTCCATCAGTTTTTCGAACAATGTACCTCGCCCATTGCCACTTCGGCTTCGCAACACGTCGAGCAACGTCGGTTACTTTAGTTATTCTGCGGATCTCCTTATTCCTGATTTGATCGCGCAGAAAAACCTCGAGCATTGCTCTCTCCATCGCCCACTGAGTGACCCTAAGCTTTATTATGAGGCCCATAGTAGCGACCAAGTCTCGCGATCCGTGTGTCATCAGACTTCGTTAATTATTATACTTTAAAAAATTGAAGAAGATAGATATTCACCATACTCTCGACGATAATGGTGGTGTCCTCCCATGGCCTCTCCAGCGGCTGTCGGAATATCACTCTGCCCACCAAGGGGTAGCGGAAGATCACCTGCGCTGAGCTCATCTGCGTTTGGTACTCGGTTCCGTACTCGTAAGGGAGGATTGTGGCACATAGCTCCCTTTTAGGGTGCCTCCTGAAATAAATTTCAACATTTAACTTTTTTTTAATACGTGGAAAACATCATCTGTACAAAAAAAAGTAAAATAATAAGAAAAGAAGAAAAAAATGGACAAAGAAGCACTTATCTCTATGAAAGATCTCTATCAGTAATCCTTGGAAGAGGGAAAGACCGTAAACGAGGAATAGGTGCAACAAAATATAGAAAATATAATACAAATTAAAGATAAATTAATATTTTTCTTCGAATTGTATATTTTAAACTAATTTAACCTAATCATGTACGCTCAAAATGCTAAATCTTGTTTACATTAAGTACTTACTTATTTTAAGTTAGCCTGAAGTTTCATATGAGTGAATTGTACAATTATTTTTGAAACAATAAACATTTTAAACCAGAAACCATAAAGGTGTATGAGGTGGAATTCATGAAAATGCTTGAAATTATCCTCATCGTCATCATTTCAACCCACCCGCCGTGCCGGCCCGCTACTGAACACGAGTTTCCCCTCAAAATAAGGAGGGTTTTGTCCCTCCACCACGTTGAGAGCCGCTAAGTAGGGAAGAGAAAAGCTAAGTAGAAAATTATTCGGGCTTGCAGAATTCCTCACGATATTTTTCTTTACCATTATAACATATATAGCAAGTGATATTTAATTGCAAAATGCACATTAACTTGTGGAACACCCTCCCAGCGCACGTGTTTCCTGCCACGTATAAATTAGGTCCCTGCAAGGCAAGAGTGAATAGGCATCTTGTAGACAAGCGCGTTCCAACCTAGACCTCATCATTGCTTTGCACTAAGCATGGTTGCTTCCATGCAACTTTGTCATCGTTGATTGTCATGATTGTCGTCAAGCGCAAGCCTATCTCGCAATAAAAAAAAAGTTCACTAACCTCGTCAAAACGACGGCTCGATGCATTACGCTGTGCCGCCCACTTAGAGGCAGGAACACGTCCCAGTAAGCGCCACTAAGCTCGTTCACCAGGCCTGGTAGCAGATACTTGTGGTTCAAGTACTCTGTGCGATCCTTGTACTTGCCCAGCAGGTCACCGACCGGGTACTGGTCCTGAGTACCCATACCTAGATAAGCAAATTATAAATTTAACTAAATGAACACTGATTTTCTTTTTTAGATTTTTTATTATTCACTACAAGTTAGCCCTTGACTGCGATCTCACCTGGTAAGTGATGATGAAGTCTAAGGTGGTAGCGGGCTAACCTGTTAGGGGTATGACAGTTTTATTAAACCCATACCCATCTTTGCCGGTAGGGCGGTAACTAACTACGGCCGAAGCTTCCCACCAGGCCAGAACAGGGAAAATTCAGAAACGATTTTATCCCGCAGGAACTCCTGTTCCTCAAAAAACCTCAATCCACGCAGACGAAGTCGTGGGCATTGGCTAGTAATCCATACTTATTAATATTATAAATGCGAAAGTATGTCTTACGGTCTATCTGTATGTGTCGCTTTCACAAACTTTAGTTATTAGTTATCCTATTCAAGCTATTTCTACAAAACTTTGTACTGTGGTGAACGAATTCCCTATGTCCTTCTGATGGCCCTATTTCCTTCCAATTTGGCCTTTTCGTTTCCTCCGTGTCTCAGAGAGCACGTTAAGCCGTCCTCGGTCCCGGTTATTATCACTAACATCTGATAATAATCGTTACAAAAACCTAAGAGTGTAATACCCTTAGTCGAGTCGTATGCGGATGGACGTGAGAACCCACCGCATTATTATCCCAAGAAAACTCCGACCATTCTGTGATTAATGGAAAGGGGTCACGAGTCACGACCCTCAGTAATGAGGAATACGACGCAGAGAATATGTTCCTTGACGCAGAGAGAGGGAGAATATCTGGATGCTTAAGGTGCTATTCGAGAGGGTTAAACAAATTCCCAAAAAGCCGAACGCGGTGGTGCCTCGTGTACTTACTGCAAATAAACCACTCAAACCCCAAACAAACTTGAGACTCTCGTGTTTTATCATTGACTACCTTAAAAAAGAAAAATCAAGTCTCTCTTTATAATGTTAGTAGGTATATATATTAGTATGGATATTGAGGAAAATTTCCATCCTAACATTATAAATGCGAAAGTGTGTCTGTCTGTCTGTCCGTCTGCTACGCTTTCACGGTACATCTGTTTTTGTGTGTGTTTGTTTGGTATTTTGGTTTGTTTTGGTTTTGATGAAATTTAGTAGAAGGATAGGTTGTATCCTACTTTTTATCCCAGAAAAGTCAAGAGTTCCCGCGGGAATCAATAATTTTTATACACGCGGACAAAGTCGCGGGCATCATCTAGTACCCATTTAAACAAAACAGAGGTACGAAATTGTACATCAATGCAAAATAGGTAATCATAGCAAATGACGCACGTATCTGAGATGCATACCCGCAGCCCAAGCACAATCAGCGGGGCAAAGCTATCTCGCGGATGTTTCATCGATAAAATGTTGCAAAAGCCGCGGGCGGGAAATTTCTCTCTGATTGTGCTGCGGTTACTGTAGGAATGTTAACATTCGAGTAGCTTGCCCCATTGTCTGAACGTAAATACTGATCGAGATTGGAATGGTTCCAAGAAATCGGGAAATACGGCGCTCTTAACGCAAATACCACTTGAATTTAACTGGAACCTTGAGTGGTATAAAATAGAATTAGGTAAACTGTAACAAATTGCCATTAAAATGTGTTGATATCAGATCAATCATCATCATCTCTGAACCCATCATTCAGTAATTACTGAACACAGCTGTCTCTGCTCAGACTTAGAAGGGTTTTTGACCATCGTCTACCACACTGCCCAAGTGCAGATTGGAAGACAAACAGTCACAGAAAATAGAAATGGTACTACACGCTTAGTAAAAGTCTTTTTGTCGATCTGGACCCATCATATCGACGGGTTCCGGGCTAATTGTATTAAGCGACACTCTGAGCGATATAGACTTTTATACATATTTGGAATCAGCGAATTTTTCTGCATCATTTGAGCTGGGTTTGGTGACGATCGGACTTCGGAGCACTTTTTTGTCGCTTAATACAACCGCATTTTTGGGCCCATTTTGGACTGCAATGTATGAAGCGACACAAAATATTGACAAATTTAGGAACTGTGTACTTAAGCTGACTACCAAATACCAGGCAGTCGTTTAAACGTTTTTTCCTGGAGCAACAATTTACAGGCAACGTACGTTAAAGCATTTAGCCTGACTTTATAAATATATAGAAATGTCACTTAATACAATTAGCCTCTTTGTTAAATTCTTATCCAGTGTCGCTTAATACAATTAGCTTTACCTTGTAAATTTACAAGAATGCCGTTTAATACATTTAGCCTCTTTGTCAAATTCATACCCAGTGTCGATCCATACATTTAGCTCTGTACATGAAAATACTGTAGGCTACGTAATAAAAAGACCGTTTAACTTCTGATTCCTATACAATTGTGATAAAAACTTTAGTTGTTACCTTGGTAAGCTAAGAAATTACTGCTGTTCCTAGGTGATTGTCATTTTAAATTAAAAACTTATCTTTAAACAATTTATAATGTGTGTTTTATTTCTCATTTCATAATTATTAACAAGTTAGGTAGGTACACCAGTATGTACCTTTTAATTTATCAATGTTTTAACCGCCAATTTCTGCAAACTTCATTATTCAAGTATGATTAAAAACAATTTATTTAAAAAAATCAGTCGCTTAAACTAATTAGCCATACATTAATAAGTTTAAGATATTATGGTATTTAAATCAATTAGCTCAGGTTTGAAATATGACCAACTCTTTGATTAAAGCACTTAGCTTAGAGCCATTATTTGCATGCCTAGGCGGTTAAGTCATTTAGCCTGGAACAAAAAAAAGTAAAATATGGGTCATTTTGTATTAAGCGACATTTATCTTCGTTAAAAATAGGAATATTAGAAAAAAAAAAAACGTATTATGGGGAATATGTTATAAAAACAGCAATATCCTTCTTTTTAAAGAAATAATGCGATTTGCTAAAGTAATTTTTTTTTTTTAAAAATCGAAACTTCAAACTGCTCTGGTGTAAAGTTTCAAAAATGTCGGTTAATACAAATAGCCCGGAACCCGTCGATATTATCCCAAGAAAACCCTCAATTATGTATCAATAGATAGGGCCACGGCTCTCATCAATGACAACGCAGAAAAGTACCTAGCTAAATCCTCTTTATTTAAAACTAGCTGATGCCCGCGACTTCGTCCGCGTGGTGAATGTTTTTTTAATTCCCGCGGGAACTGCTTAATTTTCCGGGATAAAAAGTAGCCTATGTCACTCTCCCAGGTCCTCAACTATACCCATGCCAAAAATCACGTCGATCCGTTGCCCCGTTGCGGCGTGATTGAAGCACAAACCAATAAACCAACAAACACACTTTCGCATTTATTATTAATTATGAAAAAGTGTGATTCCTAATACTAAAACTAAAAGTCGATTTCACGAAGCGAAGGAATTAATGTAATCAAATATGGCTTCAGGTCACGTGATTAAAATTGTCATTGGACATATAGTGATGCGAACATTGACAGACTAGTTGTGAATGAACGATTGAATGAATACATTCTGAAATCGATTACCACACACTATGATTACGAAATAACCTTGTGATGTTTAAGAAGATAAACCTTTACTTTTAGATTAAACCTTTCACTAACATCTTATCACTTACTTGATAATAGTCGTCAAAGCCCGCCAACCCACCTACTATTAAACAGTCGAAATTGCTGGGCTTGTCCAAAAATGCTCTAAAGACATATTTTCTTTCAAATTGAAGACGACTAGCTGTTTATTCTATATAATTCTATGGTATGTATGTGTATGTATATAATACGTAATAAGTAATTCACTGCAAGGCGAGTCACTGCAGCCTAAACCACAGGGTATCCTACATTAGGCTGCAGAGACCGACCATACATTGTTATTATAGATCTAAGTCTTACTTTTGTTAAATTTTGAGAAATAAATTATTATTTATTTTTATTTTATTTATTTAATTGTATATTTTAGTATTATAAATATATTTTTGTTTCAGTAAAATATTTTTGTGTTATATTATGTAGTATTCTGTGTGTACTGTATTATTTGATTAAGTAGAAATTTTGAGCACCTGGTTTCTTAGCGTTTTCTTATCTAGTCAGGCCATAATTAAGTATTGGGGTTTTCTGACTAGAAATTCCCATTACTAGCTAGGAGTTAGGAAGTTGATGGTGTTTCACTCCCGTTCCTCGGAGAGCACGTTAAGCCGTCGACCCAGTTATTATCACTAATATTATGATAATAGTCGTTAAAGCCCGCCAACCCACATCGGAGCAGCGTGGTGGGTCTAAGCTCTCATTCCCTCTCTCCTATGAGAGTGGAGGCCTGTGCCAGCAGTGGGACGTTAATGGGCTGTAGCGATTAAGACCCTACATCATAAATAAATATATTTATACATATATAAATAAATATAATTACTTCCGTGTCAGCAACACTGCTGTTTCCTCGATAATAGCGTGGTAAGCTAAGTTTATTGCATCGTGGTAAACTCAAAAAGACTACCAAAAGTTCTGCACGAACTTTGGCATGATATTAGGGCCCGTATTAATGAATCGACATAAGTATCGGTCTATCTATGGCTATAACCAGTCTTAAACATAAAATGACCGATGCTTGAGAACGTGTTCTTAACCGATGTCGGTTTATTAATACAAGTACAAAAAAAAATCCGTTAATAAAGCCAAGTCGTTGAAAATAAAAACTTAAAAGCACCAAAGAACGCCCGAAACGTACAACATCAATAGAAGCAGCGAAACGAATGACCGGATTTTTTTGTGCCGGCGCGGCCGCTGACTGCTTGCCGTAATAAAGAGATTAAAGATCTGCGAACCTAATATAACGATATTCGATTTTTACAATCGACTAAACCCGCTCATATCATTCAGTCTATGGTTTACTTTTCATGTCACATCTCTATGGAATCATTCAATTTCTATATGTCAAACACCCATTAAGTCATTAGTCTGTGTTTCTATTTTGCGATTCTTGCAAGTTATTTGTTAGATTAATAGCTTCTTAGTGCATAAATTGAATTACTTTTGAGTATACTAAGAACTATAAATGTTTTACTTCAGGAAATAAGACATTTGTGAGTGATTTGCAATACACAACAGTGAAAATCTTGATAACAAAGTTGAAATGTCGTGACTGGTATGTTTTGTTTACATGATTTACTCTGCCAATTGGAAGCGACTGTAAGTAGGTCTGAAAAGAACTTTTTAAGTGAAGCATAAAAATGTGTTAAAAAAACTCGAAATATTCAATGTCGCTTGCGTCCACTGCGTAAGGAGCCGACCGCGCGAATGGGCCGCGCGGCTACCTAGTGGCTAGTTCATAATGGTGCACCCCCTTCTCCCGCACTGCCCCTCTCACGAAGAGTTAGTTACTCGATGCGCTGCGTGGCGGCCGCCGCCGGCATGTATTTTTATTTTAATTTCATGATAATAAATCTTTTGAATGGAATGTCCGAATTCAATAATTCACAAAGTAATCATCAGGTATTGAGACAGTCTTGAATATTAAATTATTTATTTGGATAAAAATTTATAAATGGTATGGATAACATGGTCTGATTTTGATCGGCATTTCTATCAATTTGTTAAATGTAAAAAAGTAGTTATAGTGACGTAACTACAATAGTTAGACACATGGTCTCGCGAAGTTTTTTGTAGATATTGATATATTCTATAATATTGTCGAAAATTTTTTTGTCCTATCATTAATACTCTTCGCAGCGTATGCGATGAAAGACATTTTATGGCTAATTTTTTTACACCTTCGGTTGGTTTTAATAGGAATTTCTAAAGATTTCTATAGTCATCTAGTACTAAATATAGCCTATGTTACTCAGTGATAATGTAGCTTTCTAATGAAAAAAGAATTATTAAAATCGGTCCAGTACTTTTTGAGTTTATTCGTTACATACAAAAATACAAAAATACAAATCTTTCCTCTTTATAATATTAGTGTAGATTAATTTAGCGAATTAAAAAATACGACTGCCCTGCTATATTATTTTCGGAGTTTACCTCCATAAGAAGCGATTTGCATATAATATAGCCTTTGGAATTTAAATGATATTTGTTTGTGAATCACTGGATATTGAACCATGGTGTTATATATTTTTGGAACCTACTCATCATTTTCTAGATGATGATTATATAGTTAATCTAATTATTGAAATATTTTTTTCAACTTTAGTCTTTAATGCGGGACCATGGTCACCTAATCAATTTTTTTTTAATTTTACTAGCCTATATCACCCGGAATAAGCTAGGGATTCTAACGATACCGCATTTATCAAAATCGGTTCAGGCGTATAGAAGTTATGGTGGAATATACAAACTCACATACATACATACATACATACATGAACCCTGAAAACAATATACTCCTTTTTTCAGACAGTCGTATAATAAAAGAAGAACTAACCGACTGACATATCTTCATCGAACAGCTCAAACTACTTATCGGGGTCTATAAGTTAAACTTTAAATTTAGCATGAAGATTCTATATTAGAGACTATCACTGTTACTAGTATTTTAAGAAATAATTTTCAGGAAAGAAGCCACAACGCTGACTAACGCTTACCTGGTGGTGGTAAATTCTTCAAATCAACGTTGGTGGGATTGAACAGATTTCCAGTAGTGTTGCAGATGTTGTTCCACTGCTCTGCCTCCAGCAGCTTCGGAGGCAGCTCCCTGATGATGTACTGGGTCATGGAGCTCACGAACCGCAGGTTGGACTCGTAGTCCTGGTCGGATGCGCCAAGTTGGAAATTCGCCCAGGTTGGGTCGAAGGGAGTACGCTGGGTGAACTCCACTGTGCCTCTGATGCCATCCATGTTTACCAGGGCTCTGGGATTAGGTATGAGAAAATATATCAGACATTAAGGAACCTATTCTGAATTTATCTAAGCAAGTATTTATAAGAAAAGCTGATTAAGCTCTCAGGACCTCTTAAAATCAGTCCAAGCTGTATTTCAGATTCTAGCACATCGATGATAAAATTTATCGTGCCTCCCTTGCGCAATGCCAAAATACTTTCGCAACAAAACCAGAATGTACACTTACTTGGTAAACTTGGGTGGCATCAGCCTCAACTTAGCGCAGGCCAAGAAGCTATCTGCGTGTCTGTCATCAAATATAACGACATACAAATTCCTCCTCGTCGCTTCCATGTCACTCCTCAGAACGTTCAAAACCTCATCCTTATACAACTTCTTCATTTTCTTTTGGTTGGCATCTGTGGCGACTTTGATAAGACCCAAACGACTGTCTAGATCCCCTACGCTCATTCCATCACCGCTATTGTCAGGGTCGAATACTAGTTGGAGGACATTACAGTTATCTTCGTGACTTCCCTTATCAGAATCAAAGATATCAGTCACGAATAGCTTCCACTTATGTTCAGTGAACCCGTTTCGGACATTGACGGCTTTGGCGTGGTACAAATCGGCTTGGACGTATGAATCGGTTTCGTCGAACTCTCGGGCTGATAACCACCTAAACAAAAGAAAATATCAAGTCTGTATGTAGCCTCAGAACACTGAAGAACCCACTATTATAAAAGAAGTACACTCTACAGTCTCTTTTTTGAATCAAAATTGAAAAAACTCATGTTTTAATAAAAAGTAAGCTAAGACGTAGGTACTCTTTTGTCGTCTCTTATGAAATATAATATTATGGTTTGGAAGAGGAAATTTACTGACCGATGAATTTGACGAGAAATTCAGTTATTATCGTTTTCAAATAGAAATCTTTATGAGTACTTAGTAGTACAGTTAGCTTTGGAAATCTTTGCAAAATGCCTAAGTAACACCAAGTATTTTATTGCTTTGGTTCAAGATTATATTTTGTTGAAACGAAGAAGATATTGCTTCCATGAATCCGTGATGAAGCTCATTGGTTAATTATGTATGAACTTAATAAATATGTGTATTTTTTAAAGCCACGTTTAAAACTTTCTGATAAAGTAAAACTAATTGAATTCTTTGTTTAAAAATTCAATACACACCTAAAATCCAAAGTCCCTGCGATGGGAGCTGTAAATCTAGCCACAGCGTGTTTTTCATAAAGTTTATCGGTTGAAAGAATCGACGCGCAAATTGTTCGGTCTCTTTCAGCGTTTTCTAGTAAAATGCTTTTACCCCAAAGACCGAGGACACCAGTCAAAGAGTTCTTACTCTCGTACTCCGCATGGTCTTTACCAGGGACTATCAAATAGCCCAATTCCTCAGTCAGATCTACCAGCTCCGTGCCCAGATTCTCTGCAGAGCATCTTTCGTTGGACAGATCTCTGTAGTCCACTGGGAATTCGTGAATAGTCCACCTCCATACGCCGTCGGGGTATTGCAGGGTCGGTTTGAGGTTAGTTCTGATGCTGATGAATGTGTCATTTTTGTGCGAGAATTCGATTTCGCCGTGCAATCCATGCTGGGAGATGTAGGCGCGAAGTACTATTCCGTTGATTTCTATAAAAAAAAAAACATAATATTGGCAGAGACGTACGTAGACGTACGACGCCAAGCGATTTAGCGTTCCTATCGTTTAAATAACTGCCTCATTGGTCTAGCGGCATGTTCGACTGAAGCTGACGAGGTCCCAGGTAGGGCCACAATTATTTATTATTGGGTTTTTCTGACAAGAAATCCTCAGTACTAGACTATTACCTATTCTGTGGTACTAGCCCGGAGTTAGAAGGTGTGTCACCCCCGTGCCTCCAAGAGCACGCCGTCCGTCCTGTGCCTGGTCTGTCTTCGGTCGTGTCAGTCGTCACATTTTCCGTCCCATCGGGCTATAAGAGTAAAGGAACAGAGAGTGCACTGGTGTTTGCGCACACACTTGTGCACTATAGGTAATATCTCCCGCGCAGATAGCCCATCTCTCTGGAGATTGGCCGCCGTGGTCGAAAATCGGTCGGCAGGACATTAATTAACACCTAACTTTTATTAGGTTGACCAACAACCGTGCTTTGAAGTATGTATAGGTAGTAGTTACATAGGACCCATAATTATTATTAGAGACTAGAACTAGACTGTAATATTTACTAATGTAAGGTCGTTACTTAATTCGTGCAGTGTCATAAAAATCATTCCTTCTTGCCTATTACCAGATGCAAGTACGGCACTTATAGCTTTCCAATATCATCAAATATGTACACAAATCTAAATCTTAAAGACTTCTAATAAGAGACAATATTGTAAAACACTAAATATTCACAACAAAAACAGCGTGGAAATTTAATAGGTACAACAAATGCAAAACGAATCCTATAATTTTGGTTAAAGAGTCTAAAATTGTCTGTCACATTTTTCAAAGGTCATTTTTGGTCACTCATTATTTAATTTGGTTTATTTTGAGCCTTTAAACCTTCGCTATGCCTAAGTTTTCATGTCGTATTTTCCACAAACATAAAATTATCAAAATTAATTCAAATATGTGGCCATACCCGGAATGGTTATTCCGGGAAATGGTCATAACAGGAAGTGGTCTTATTGGGAAGTGGTCGCCAGGAACCGATATGGATTCTAGGTCAACAAAAATAATAAGGGGCCCTATGGCAGTTAAGTAAGCAAGTGTAGAGCATCCTAAACTCGGGATAAAATAAAAATCACAAAAATAAATAAAATTGGGTTTTAAATTCTAAATTTGCTTGAAGTTGATAAAAAATTAAATCTTTAGCCATACATATGTAACTTAGACCTTACTTACCAGTAAACAAGAACACTAAATTAATAAAAACTAAGCACATAAACTTTGGCACATGACTAAGTTGGTAACACATCTTTGTTTTTACGTTAACATATTTTTATCACTTTTTATAACTATTTCACTGAATGCATGTCTGTCTGTTACTTAAAGTGAAAGGCAGTGAGTCAATGGAACAACAACTTAAGGAAAGAGAAGGCTGTATTGGAAGACAGAGAGGTATGTATCACGCGTAGTATAGTACCGGTTACGCATATTTAAGTAATGGCATAGTTTAGCTATCATACAGTTCAGACATCAAATCTAAATTCGCTGAGAGTCGTTGGATTCAGGCGTCGTAAGACCACAGCTTGTGAAAGTTCCAAGTTCCAAAAAGAAACCTATTCATGTCAAGCAATTAATGACGACGGTAAAGACAGTTGAGATATCGTATATTTTTATTCAAATTCACTTTTGTACCGACCTACACACACCTTTTGAACCATTTTTATAATAAAATTTGTAATCATCACAACTAGAAGCTACGAAGTTCCAAACATGCCTTGGTACTCAAAAGAAACCAATTGCAAACTTAGCCGATCAATGTTGCTGCCATCTGAACTGAAAAAAGTCACAAAACATCTTCAATATTTTCTTCCTGGTCTTGTGCTAGACTTGCAATACTTTTTTTTTTACTTTTTACTCAACCAGAACTAGCTGCTATGTATAGGTGGTCTTAAAGCTCGAGAGCCTTATCTCCCAGTCGACCTTTGGAAGGTGTGAAAAGGCGTGCTGCGGGTGTGCTCGAAAGCAGTCATCAGTTTTTTTAAAAGGATTACAATATTACGTTAATATTAACGTAGATAGAAATATTATTAAAATAAGGTGAAAGGAAGAAACAGCACTTTCATGACTGAGTAGTAAGTAAGTAGTTTCCCTCGATGGATACTAATTTTAAGTATGAGATAATAATATGCATCGGAGTCTCAGCAGACTGCCACCATACCTAGTCTAAGGCTCGTATTAATAACCGACATCAACTAAGAACACATTCTCAAGTATCGGTCATCTATGCTTATGACCGGTCTTGTGCACAGATTGACCGAGACTTGAGACTGTTCTTAGCTGATGTTGGTTTATCAATACGGACCCTTGATTCTCCATTTACCGTTTACGGCAATTCAAGAGAACATACGTTCACCTCTGAACTGTGAGATGGTTACACTGTGGATGAGGTATTGAGAGGATGTTGATTTAGCGCTATTCGATAATGTGCGGGAAATCAGTAAAATTGCCTGAACAAAAGAAAGTTTTTTGCGATTCAAAAACTACAAATACTTACTTAAGTAGGTATAATACAGAAAATGTCTTGTTTTACCCACTTTATCCATATTAATTTTGTTCCTTACAAATAAAGAAATCTAAATAAGAAGGACTTTGGAACTTGGAAGAAATAGCTTTAATTGGTCACCCATTCAGAAACCGACTAGGCTCAGCGTTGCTTAGTCTGTTCTACTTAGCAAGTAGAAACTAGGCCACAGCAGACGGAAGTCAAACGTAGATGTTACAGATTACTATTTCTGAATTGACAACGTGCCAAAATTTTAAAATAGGTGAGGCGGGCAACGTCACTTCCATTTATTATTTTCATTCCATTGTCTCCAAGTTTTTTAAGTGAAAAGTTCTTTTTTGGTAGGCGGTAAAAATGTAGATTTGCGTGACCGACATGGTCGCGAACATATAAATATACTCCATTCGAAATCATACTTGAATGCCTTAGTCTTAAAGTTTATATTTTAATAATTTAAATTAAAAAAAAAAACAAGATATATATATATATATATATATATATATATATATATATATATATATATGTATATATATATGTATATATATATAATATATATATATATAAAAAAATCATTAAAAAAAATATAATATATTATTAGTTTTCGTTTGTATCGACAGTCCCTATGACTGCCATTTTTTTTTACTCCACTACAAGTCAGCCCTTGACTGCGATCTCTAATGGTCTCTAATGGTCTGTGCAGAAGTTGACAGTCTTAAGACTCTTGTGTAGTAACTGTACGGTCATGATTTCTTTAGGAATGTAACTAGTGACTTGCATGGTGGAATTTCTTCAATACCCTTGATAACGCAGTGATCTTATAAGTTACAAGCGGGGTTCAATTCTCAGGAGTAAGAATTTGTGATTTCTAAATTGTCTCTAGTATGAACTTCGACTGTAGCTACTAGCTACTTACCTTCCATTGTGAAAAGTAGTACGTTCCGATAAACCAATTGAGCGTACCGGAACGACAGCTTGCCCTACTACTTTCATCTTATGGGCATTTATACTTTGCCTGACCCAGTCGTCCCACTAGTGGTGACGAAAGGTAAATTTGGTAAATGACTGCGGTCAATGTACCTACAGACAGGCCTCTACATTTTTATCATTACGTAGCAGGTAAGTATGTCTACGCATCGGGTGTGGATTACAATGCAGCTATTCCTGAGCATGAGTCACGTGCTCGAAATAGCTTGCACCGCCCCGCGGATTTGGCCTACTCTCACCTTAACACACGTCCGTCACCCTCATTATTAGTCAGCAATAAAAAAATGCATGGACTTTTCATGCATGGCCTATCTTCCAGCCAAAAGCGCTCCAGCCTAGACCTATTATCATTGCTTCCATTAGGCATGATTGCGGTTTCATTAGAATGGTCGGGGCACTCGATCCCCGTGCAAGCCCGGGCGAGGTTATGTGGTAGGAATGGTATGGTCTTTTCGTTAGGAAAGGTATTCCGAATCAGTGGTAGATTCACTTGACGATACAAAAGCAATAATTGTAAAAGTTTATTAGAATAAAAACACTTGAATTATGAATTTTTGTGCGTGACAGAACACGCACTATATACTATTACCTATTTTGTGCTAATACCACAGAATAGGTGCCTAAGCCCTTATTATTTTGAGAGGACACCCGTGCGAAGTAGTGAACCTCACTGTTCACTAGAGTGCCTAAATGAAGATTAAGAATAAAGAGGACTGAATAGCTAATGACTTATCAATCAATTAGTACTACGATGACCCTGGTTTTATAAAAGATCATGAAGAATGGATTCCAGAAGCTTATTACGAATAGAATACGACGAACTCAAATATTTCAACATAAAAATTTTAACATTAAACAAATATAAATTAAATATGTACACAAGACACGATCAGCGCATGGATGAGAATTGAGCGCAAGAAAAACTTTCTTGCAAGCATCAGTTGGTAAAAGCTTCGATGATTAGTTGGAGCGATGAACCAAACACCGAAATCTAAAAAATGAGCACTAGAGACGGGTGGAAGAATCTTCAGGAGTATATCTGGACCCTCAAAGGGCTATACTGCCGATGATGATGATGACAATATTGGAAAATGTAGTCCAAGTTCGCATTAAACTAAAACGTGTATTTCGCTCAAACTCAAAGTTCGAGTAGGCAGCTAATTTTATTTTTAAATCATTAGGAACGGCCGAGCTTCTGAGCAGACGAAACTGTTCTGAAGTATTCCCTGTACAGATCCTATTTGGGTAACTATATATGGGATCGAGCGGAGGAATCGAAACCCGGAGGTGAAGGCGAGAGGGGGGAAGGGGGAACTCTTGGATGGTGGAACGGGAACCGTAGCTCGGAGTCAGGGTGGGACTGTCGAGCGGTACAGTCTCTTTTCCGTCGAAACAACAAACTTAACAAAATGGTAAGTGAAGTGAAGTGTTACGTGATAAAAGACAAAGTGAAAAGTGAAGGAAGTGTACGGACAATCGATACTGATGGAAGTGATGATCGTATCGAAGAATCGGATCCTAAACATAATGATAATGATGATCGTTAAAACGCAGTTAATACTAATGAAATAAAAGTTTTCGAAATAGTGATAATCACGCAAAATTTCGTTCGTTAACGAATAACGTATGAATTTACAAGGATATGACTAAGTACGAGTAGTTCAAGTTTATCCAATAACTTAAAACTATTACTATGTTAATGTAACTTACAGTTACTGGCTTTCAAATTAAACTTAACGATCAATCGAAATTAAACGTAGATAAGTTTGAAAACCAAAAACAGTATTTAATGATATTATGTTCTTTAGTTAAATAAATAATAAAGGATCGATGGTAGAGCATTGGAAGCTAGATACTGAAAAGACTTTCAGTTTAGAATTAAATGTGAAAAGAATAATAACAACTTTTAATTACCATAAATCGAAATTCAGTCGCTCTTAGTTACTCTACTCGCAACGAAAGTACAAATAAACAAATCGTAAACGCAATTAATTAACAAAAATTAAGAAGTTAATTAATGAGTTCAAAGTTGGCAACAAGCTTATTTTAAAACTGCAAATAATAATTTTAAAATAACCAATCACACAATAATCAAATAAAATTCCTCCAATCATAGAATTGTCTAGGAGAATAAGAAGATGTCCATAAATTTAAGAATGAAGATATAATTAGTAACATTTACTTACCTTTCGAACATCTGGTTCTGCGAGATAAATTAGAACAAATTCTATTTTAGATTGTTTTACGTAACTGTTAGTGCCCGGGCCGATGTAAGACGACGCCGATTGATCTAAATATACTCACAGGCGCCTCAGAATGCCAATTCGGGATCCAGCCAAATGAGATTTATTATTAGATCAATCATCGAAGACACCGATATTGTAAAGTGATTTACTGCCAATAATTTTTTGGTAAAACTTAATAAAATAGTAATTTGTAATCTGGACTAATGGCCTTGTAAAAGACTTAAATGATGTCATTAAAACGTATAAATGTCGTAAATTAACAAAAGCAAAACTAGTCAGATTCAATAACGATAGTTACAAATATTATGCATTATTTTATTAAAATGTTATTTGGAATAATGGAAAACTCTTAATATCAAATATTTATCAGAAGAATTCTCTCATGATTAGATATCAACGAAGAATATCGATACTAAAACCAAATATTCATTAATTTAAAAAATCAAATTAAATATCCAATCTTATAATTATTCACAAACAGATGAACTGATTATTAATACTTTTCTAATACTTACTTTTAAAAAAGAGCTCATAACATCAACAATAATAAATTCAGGATTTTATAGAAGTGCTTAAAGCATGATCCAACCCTGATAAAACATACTTAGCTAAGAACTATCCCATGTAAACTAATTTTAAAATAAATAAATGCTAATGAGAAATATGAAAATTGTAACCAGTTTATCTCTTTTTTCAAATAGTTCATATATTTATTCTTAACTTCTTCCTGCAGGCGGACAAGGAAAAGAAGATCAAGAAGAAGAAGGCAAAAGAAGACGCGCCCGCAGAAGAGGCTCCCGCGGCGCCCGCCGCAGCCGCAGGCAGTGACCGCGCGTCGTCGCGCGGTAGCCGCAAGGCCAAGCGCACCGGCTCCAATGTCTTCTCCATGTTTACACAGAAACAGGTCGCCGAGTTTAAAGAGGTTAGCATCCAAAGTCACCATATTATCCGATACTTCTGGACATAGCTTAGGGCCTTTCTTCTAACTCTTTTGCCCCTCTTGGATTTGTAGACGTTTTTCTCGTAAAAACTAATTAGTACCCCAAAAAACCTCGAAAACCGCGGAAAGCATAGTGACATAGTTGAATATTATGGTACATACAAGATGCAGAATTTTATCAATATCGTAATTTGGTCACTAGAAAATGGGTCAATTTCTCAGAATAGAGAAAACTCAATAATGATATCATGCGTCGCAACTATGAATCCCTAAACACCGTTGTTGCCTCGTGCCCGAGAGATTATTTTATAAACATTTGATCTCCGAATACCATGACATCATTACCATGTAGGTATTCTTACACAATATGTTGTTCAGGAAAAAAATTAAAGGTACATATAGTCGCGACAGTATCAATCAATAATTGTCTTTATTCCAAAAATCTATGGTTTGTTTTCAACTAATAATTCATAACCTGGACGGTTGACCAATCCTTCAGATCATATAAAATGCAAGCTAATAAAGTTTTATTTTTTTCAAACCCTTTCAAATATCAGGAATAACCATTTTTGTTCGTTCCAGGCTTTCCAGTTAATGGACCACGACAAAGACGGTATCATCGGCAAGAACGACCTCCGCGCGACCTTCGACTCCCTCGGCAAGCTAGCCAGCGAGAAGGAACTCGACGAGATGGTCGGCGAAGCGACCGGCCCCATCAACTTCACCCAACTCCTCAGTCTCTTCGCCGGCCGCATGTCCGGTGGCTCCGATGACGATGACGTCGTCATCAACGCCTTCAAAACCTTCGACAGCGACGGCAAGATCGATTCGGAAAGGTTGAGGCACGCCCTCATGACCTGGGGAGACAAGTTCTCCGCCGACGAGGTCGATGAAGCGTACGACCAGATGGACATTGACGATAAGGTTGGTAACTTCTGAAGGGAACCTTTTATTCAAATTTTAGACAGACGAAGAAATTAGTTAAACGAACCAACCTTGTTGGCTGGGAAGTTCAAGTCCATATTAAAAAGTACACGTATATTGTATAGCTTCGCTGCTGATGGGCGTCAAATCTCACAGGTTTTTTAGTGTTTTTTTTTTGTGAAAAAATAGCGCTTGGCCGCGACTAATCGGATAATAGTGTTGTCTAACAAGGAAGCCTGCTCACCTTGACCATGTCCAAAAAGAAATGTAGACTAATACTTAACTATGAAGTCCAACCTTATTGATTTCTATACGGCATCGTACGAAAGCTACTACCAGTGGCGGCCTAGGGGGTGACAAACAGGGCAACCGCCCCGGGCCTCACTCTTACAGGGGCCTCGCGCCTTCGCGCTATAGCCCAAGTAGAAAAAGTCTTATCGCCTAGTACCTATAAGTACAAATACTAGTACTAGGTACTAATGTGTATACATTAGTACCTAATCTTTGATGTAAGATCCTACATATTTACTACCAATCTACTTACGACCTACCTAATATGTAAAATCGTTACCGCTAAAATTTTTCTATGTTAGTTTATCATCAATTTTAAATAATATGCCGTATTTGGGCGTGAATTTCCAATATCCAATATTAAAACTCTAAACTTATTTTTATGTATAACTTTTGCATTTCTCGTCAAGCATCATGAATAAAAATTCTTGCAATTCACATAAATTCCAGAAAGCATTAGGGCGTCGCAAATATCTACCGCCCAGAGTCTCGTAATGGCTAAGGCCGCCCCTGGCTATTACGGCAAAGTAACTCAATAATATCCAACTTAATACCATTCCGCAAAAGCTGTAGTACGTATACTTTGTCTTTAGAGGCTATAAATACTCTTAAGCTTTGTCCTGTCTAGTGAGCTAGTCTAAGTAATCAAAGCCAGCATCTCTTCAGACCAGCACTAAGCCAATTTGGAAATTGTAATTTAGGCGTTAAAACAATATCGCGGATTATTTAGTATAGTATATTTATATAACAAAATGTCTTTTTTTTCAGGGCTTCATTGACACCAACAAGCTCATTACTATGTTGACCGCCAGCGCCGAAGAGGAGGAAGGTGGCGAGGCTGCGTAATCTGACCACTAGTTAGCAGCACAGGACGAGTTCCGAGGGCTACCACCCGACCCGCAAAGGTTCCTCACATCGGAATAAACGCGATTGGAACCGAACATCTATTATTTTACTCAACAACAACTCTATGTTAATTTATTGTTTCCATTTTATAATTTATATTACTTAAAATGAAAATATAGTTATTACTATACCAATATTGTGTAAAAACTGACCCTATGGGTGTTCACGGGGGTCCGGGATTGTATGGAATACCTACTATGTATTCATTTTCTGTCTGAAATAAAAAAATATTATTAAGTCTGACTAAATGATAAGGCTAAAGCGGCCAATTTAATAGTAACATGAGTTATCATTACACACCAACACTTATTAGTTAGATTTTACAACCAGAGTCAATCGTAACTTTTGTCAAAATAAAAATGAGATATGCCACAGGGCTGTTTCTGCCAGCAGTAGGTAATCCTTCATCTATACCTACTAATATTATTTAAGCGAAAGTTTGGATGGATGGATATATGGATGTATAAATATATGGATAAATGTTTGTTAATCAATCACGCCCCAACGCGGCTGGATCTGAATGCAAGGCACAGAGATAGATCATAATCTGAAATAACACATAGGCTAAGTACTTTTTATCCCGGAAAATTAAAGTTCCCGCGGGAACTGAAAAAACCTCAATCCACGCGGACGTAGTCGCGGGCATTAGCTAGTTTAATATAAGTTTAACTGAACCGATCTTGCATCGTACTTATAGCTTGCAACCCGAAGATGGACATAGCTATAGGTTTAGCTCGTAAAATCAAAAAATTAAATTTTCGAAAATCTAAATACATGCAGACGAAGTCCTGGACATCATCTACTGTCTAATAATATTTACCTAGCAAGAATTCACGGCTGTCTGTCGTAGTCACGGTTGTAGTGAATTAAATATTATCCAAGCTAAGAGCACGATATAAATTCTGCACATAATAGACTGCCGCGTGCAGTTACTGCGGCAGATTTCAAATTAATTGCAAAAGACCCAGAGCTTTTGCCAAAATTAAAAAAAATGCCTTTTTGACTTTGACAATGGCATAAGGCAAATTAAGTTGTCACCACAGAGTACTCTTTACATACTTTATAAGTCACTTCTTTTTCTGGTCGGTGGTTGTCACTGTCAAGCGTCAAGTGGGTCAGCAACAAAAACAAATAATTGGGGTGTTTTGATGAAAAATGACTGCTGAAACCATACAAAATGCAACGAAAACGTTCAAATTCTCGTATCCAACATGTACGAACGAGGACTTGCTGTTCAAACTGGAGGTTCCAGTGGAAATACCTCACGGCGGTTCGACGAGAGAGCTAGTGCAAAGAGTTCTGAAGATGTTCCACATCCCGGTGTATTTAGAAGATGGTGAGACTGCGATATAGGTTTAACAAATTTGTCTATGCATGTATCGTCTACGTCTCACTAGATAAATAGCATATATGCCTGAGAGACGATCGAGTTGTCAGTCCTGCTAGTTACCTCCCTTCGGTCGTTTCTGAGGGCCTGTATAATAACTTACACTACTGTATATATTATATATATAACTGCCTCGTTGGTCTAATGGTTGGCATGTTCGACTGCGGCCGACGAGGTCCCGGGTTCGAGTTCTGGGTCGGACCACAATTGAGTACTGGGTTTTTCTGACTTGAAATTCTCGGTACTAGCCCGGAGTTACGAAGTTGGCTGTGAATCAGCCCCATGCCTCGGAGAGCACGTTAAGCTGTTGGTCCCAGTTATTATCACTAATATGATAGTTGTTGTTAAAGCCCGCCAACCCGCATTGGAGAAGAGTGGTGGGTCTAAGTTCTAATGTCCCCTCTCCTATGAGAGTACCTCAGTACAGGCCTCCTGTGCCCAGCAGTGGGACGTTAATGGGCTGTAGTGGTGGATATTATGTATACTTACCTACTTATCGTATTGTCTTGCTTTTTGAAAAGAGCAACTGCTGAGTATCTCGCTAGCTCTTCTTAGTAGAATCTGTTTTCTGAACTGGTAGTAGAGTCAAAACATGACTTAACATTAGAGACACCTGTATGTCCTACATGTAATAAATGAATTGAGTATTGAGGTACATTAAACTATGATAGTAAAGAATAGAAAGTGCACCTGTGTTTGTGCACTATAATATCTCCTGCACATATGCTTTAACAAAGATTTAATTTTGCTTCTTGCTTAGCTACCCTAGAAAAATATAAAAAATATGTGGAATTTATATTCCAGAACTTAATGAAAAACTAGCAGAATTTGTAGCTGAGGAAACAAAAAAATTTCATAATGAGAGAGATGCAAAGCTGTTAGATCAACTGAAAAACAGTGAATTAAATATTGAAGGCATTGTCAAGAATTGGGAAAGATTATTCAAAGAGAATGTCATAGATTTCGCTGAACAGAAAGGTATGTATATTTATCCTACTATGTTCCCGTATTTTTTGATCCAATAACTAGCCCTAGACTAAGTTCTCACTTGGTGGTAAGTGATGATGCAGTCTAAGATGGTAGCGGTCTTACCTGTTAAAGATATGGCTGTTATGTTAAACCCTTATCAGTTTCTAAATGGCATCATTCTAGAATATAATTGTCCATAATTTTATAAATTCATTGTCCATACAGGTTGCAATTACACTTGTAAGTTTTTATTAAGTGAACATAACTAATATTTGTATATGATATGCGCCTTTCACGCCTGTTTACATAAGATATGTTATCCATTTAAGCAACTAATGTGAGTAAGTGCTTCCTTGTCCACTATGTTTCTGTTTTTCTACATATTTTTTAACATTTTGGTACAAAATTAAAAAAGTAACTTAAAGATATAATTGTGGCCTTAGATCAGTCACTCTTGCCTAAAATGAATCACTGAAAATGTTAGAATGTATGATAGAGAGAAAAAGTTTGCGTACCACCGCCCATAGTAAAAAAAGTATATTTTTCCAAGCTATAAAATATATCATAGGATCTTCAGATGAGGAGGTGTTTGCTGCGGCATATCACAAGCTAGTTCACTCTCCAGCACTGGACACAATCCTGCAAGTAGAGGTTAACTACGCTAAGACTGTCATGAGCATGCTGAAGAATAGGGATGAAGATATTGAGAAACTTACACAGAAGTAACTATCTACATTATTTTGTTTAAGACAAGATACTTATTTAAAATTAATCCAGTTTGTAATCTCTACTAATATTATAAATGCGTAAGATTGGATTGATGGATGTATGTTAGTTACTCAACAAACAAACAATAAACAATAAACAATAAACAATAAAAAAAACCTCAATCCATGCAGACGATGTTGCAGGCATCAGCTAGTAACTAATAATAATAATTGTCTGCCAATCGTCACTTACCTGGGGTGGAGGACTAGGCTTAACCCTGCTTATTCTGAGATACACTTGACTTACTTGACTTGAGTTTCACAGACAAACAGAAGAAATGGAAGAGAAGATGCGTTTATTAAACACAGTTACCACTGAAGAAGAAATCAATGAGCTCGCAGTGCAGCACTTTGAGCAGCAAAGCTTGGCCGTGGGGCGATGGGACTCGCAATTAGATGCTTTAAGACACACACAGAGGGCGGCTCATAGGGCTTGGCTGATGACCGCCATCAATGAGTATCAGACCGATGAGAAAATTACACCAAGGTACTAAATATCACACACAGTGTTTATAATTTTTGAATTAGAATTACATGCATCTGTTCAGAAGTTATGAGACTAACAGACGGATAGACAAGCTCCCCCAAATAGACTTGCAGACATCGCTAAATTTTTGCAGACTCACACACTTGTCCTTGTACAAATATTTTTAGCGGGTTCTTCTCAGTAGAATTTTCTTTCCGAAACGGTCATAGAGTCATGACATTTCATAAGTGGCACAAGTTATCCTGCATGAAATAAATCATTTCATATTTCTGCAGTGAATTTTAGCACCTATGAATTTATCACCATCATTGGAATACATAGACATACTTCCCTCGGTGAGGCAACCTAAAGCTAATATTTTTTGTGATGCTTTTAATGGTAATTTATTTCCGTTGTCTTATTTAAATTTAAAAATCTTAAGCAAACAAACTGTATTGTAATAGGGATGTTATCAACTCAATCAAATCAGCAATTCTTATCAAACTTAAAACCGCGCTTCTAGTAATGGAAGTTTGTATGTTTGTTTGCTGTTTGTTTTGGCCTAGTGGGAGGCTTCGGTCGTGACTAGCGACCACCCTACCGGCAAAGACGTGTCGCCAAGCGATTTAGCGTTCCGGTACGATGCCATTTAGAAGCCGAATAGGGGTATGGGTTTAATATAACTGCCATGCCCGCTACCATCTTAGACTGACTCATCACTTACCATCAGGTGAGATTGCAGTCAAGGGCTAACTTGTAGTGGATAAAAATAAACATGGTTGTGACGTCAGCAAATGTCAACGCGTTATTTTCTTTAATCTATAACTTAAAATGACTATCAAACTAACCAATGATATGAATTTTAGGTCTTTTGGAAACCCTGTATTAAATAATCAATAAGAAATAATTTATTTTTGACATAGGTGTCACCCCTATTCTGTTATAAATCTTACTGGGAGATTATAGTTGTGGCGGTCTTCGCAGTCAGCACATAATCCAATAGATGGCACTACGAGTAGCACATGAAGAGCCTGAATCTCGATAACGAAGTTTTCTCTGAATTACGCCATATATATACGACTTCCAAAGATGAACAGTCGGACCAGTGGTCCCCAAGCACGACACCCGCTCAGAGGATGATGATCCTATTGCTACGGTCGAGCCATATCACCTGCTCCCGTACATAGTATAAGGTAGCTAAAAAATATAACATTTAATTTATGGCAACAGCAGTTCTCCTCTGATGTCGTTCCCCACGGAGCTGGCCCCACTACCGATGACTCCTCGCCTAGAGGAGAGCTTCACAATCCATCTGGGCTCGCAGCTGAAGCAAACACACAACATCCGGCTCGCAGCGCTCGATATGATGCAGCTGTGCTCCGTGCAGAACCCTGACGCTGACGGGTGAGTCCACAGACCCGCTGCCGATGACTCCCCGCCTAGAGGAGAGCTTCACAATCCACCTGGGCTCGCAGCTGTAGCAGACGCACAACATCCCACTCGCAGCACTCGATATGATGCAGCTGTGCTCCATGCAGAACCCTGACGCTGACGGGTGCGTCCACAGACCCGCTGCCGATGACTCCCCGCCTAGTTGTAACACTTTCGTATATGACACCGCCCTTTTTAGGACATCCAACAGATTACAATACATTAACAGATATAGCTTAATAATAGAGTAATATACATTATTGTTAACTCAATACCCCACTTAGCAACAGCTTGCTATATAACTGCCCAAATTCGCCTATGAATCAACATACGTTTGAAATATACAGCCATGCTTAGCTTGTTTCTTAACCTTTATTCCAAATAATAGAATTCAACGGACACACGAAATTTATAGAAAAAATGATAAAAGGGTGTTAAATTGATAACTATACTTTTCTGTCTCTCGATTATTAACCACAAAACAATAACTTACAGATTTAAATAATTATATAATACCACCGCTTGAGCGCTGGATCCGTATCGTAAGCAACAAGATAAATAGAGTTCTAGAAGTGTCTAAGTGCGTTAGTATTCTGAATCTCGCAATGCCATCTATTGAAAGTTCTCGATGAACTACGACGAAACTTCTTTTACCAGCAAACTTATTAATAACACCATCTTTAATGTTTTTGATGAACTACGAACTATTACAATCGGATAAAGATGATATTCATTTGTTCAAGCAGATTGATTGTGACATAACCAACAAATTAAATCATCTAAGTGTCCGTTGTTTTAATCTGATCTCAAGTATTAAAAGGTATTTTTTTGAACCCAGTAATCAATGTTTTATGACGGTTGGTTCTTAGGCGAACTTTGTATGGGGACAGAGCAATCTCCTTTCACTACAGGCAGGAGAAAAACGATATAAAGGAAGAAAAGATACAAAAAAAAATTAACAATAACAATGATGATGATGATAAGCTGTGGTTATTTATTAGCTGTGTCTTAATTTTTAACATGGTCGTAGCGGCACGTGGGGGGGCGCACAGCCCGCGCTGGCTCTGTACTCGGGCGAGCTGAGCGGCGCGGTGCTACTGGCGGACTCGGTGCCCGCTCGCTCGCCGCTGCTGCGCTCCGCGCGAGCCGCAGCCGAACACCACTTCCCCGATGTGGACGCTCAGTTGAGACACATCGCTGAGGCCATCAAAGAACCGGTGAGGCACATTCAAACTCATTAATAGGCCTATTACACCGCACTTTTTACAGGGCCCTGGGGTAAGGGTGGGTGTGGACGCTAGTTAGAGCGTTACTTAATACATTAAGGACCAATTTAGGGACCCAGTATAGTGTAATTTATTTTATTACACTACACTGATTCAAGAGTAAGGGTCCCTGTGAAAAGTGCAGTGTAATAGGACTATAAGTACTAGATGATTCGCGTGTGGAATGAGATTTTGTGGTTCCCGCGGGAATAAAAAGACCTCAATCAACGCGAACGAAGTCGCGGGCCTCAACTAGTTATGAAATAAAATCTCATTTATAATAACACATTTTACTAAAAATTTTACAAATTACAAAAATATTATCCATTTATATTTACACAACCGTCTGGCTCGTTCGTGTTACGCACCGAGCGCGGTAAACGCTAGCGGTACAGAAAAAATCGTCATTTGTCTCTGTTGTAGGTGGAAAAACGCAACGCCGAGCGACAATCAAGTAAAGACGGTAGCGAGAAAGAGCTGAGATACCAGCAGAGGTGTCGAGGCGCGGCGCGACTGCAGGCGGGCGACGTGTTCGTGACTCGGCACAGCAACCTCGCCGAGGCGCACGTGGTGTTCCACCTCGTGGCGGACGACGAGTCCCTCAAGTCTGGTGAGTGAGCGACAGTTGAGTAGTGAGATATCGGTATCGAGGCGCGGCGCGACTGCAGGCGGGCGACGTGTTCGTGACTCGGCACAGCAACCTCGCCGAGGCGCACGTGGTGTTCCACCTCGTGGCGGACGACGAGTCCCTCAAGTCTGGTGAGTGAGCGACAGTTGAGTAGTGAGATATCGGTATCGAGGCGCGGCGCGACTACAGGCGGGCGACGTGTTCGTGACTCAGCACAGCAACCTCGCCGAGGCGCACATGGTGTTCCACCTCGTGGCGGACGACGAGTCCCTCAAGTCTGGTGAGTGAGCGACAGTTGAGTAGTGAGATATCGGTATCGAGGCGCGGCGCGACTGCAGGCGGGCGACGTGTTCGTGACTCGGCACAGCAACCTCGCCGAGGCGCACGTGGTGTTCCACCTCGTGGCGGACGAGTCCCTCAAGTCTGGTGAGTGAGCGACAGTTGAGTAGTGAGATATCGGTATCGAGGTGCGGCGCGACTGCAGGCGGGCGACGTGTTCGTGACTCGGCACAGCAACCTCGCCGAGGCGCACGTGGTGTTCCACCTCGTGGCGGACGACGAGTCCCTCAAGTCTGGTGAGTGAGCGACAGTTGAGTAGTGAGATATCGATATCGAGGCGCGGCGCGACTGCAGGCGGGCGACGTGTTCGTGACTCGGCACAGCAACCTCGCCGAGGCGCACGTGGTGTTCCACCTCGTGGCGGACGACGAGTCCCTCAAGTCTGGTGAGTGAGCGACAGTTGAGTAGTGAGATATCGGTATCGAGGCGCGGCGCGACTGCAGGCGGGCGACGTGTTCGTGACTCGGCACAGCAACCTCGCCGAGGCGCACGTGGTGTTCCACCTCGTGGCGGACGACGAGTCCCTCAAGTCTGGTGAGTGAGCGAAAGTAGAGTAGTGAGATACCGGTACCGAGGCGCGGAGCGACTGCAGGCGTGCGACTTGGTCATGTCTGATCATTCAATCATAATCATAATCTTGCTGATTGTAGGTAAGTACATATCATGTTGTTACTAGTATAGTTCAATGTCGTTACAATGATGATATAACTTCATTAAGAAACTACAATAGCGAGATTCAGGCCTGTCGCTTCGGATTTCTTCTAATGCTGCCAGTATCTAATTTTCTAGTGTATGCACAGAGACAGCCACAACTTTTTTGGGCATATCAACTATTCTGGGACTATTTCGCAGGTGATATGACGTCACGTCACCCGGCGATCCTCGGCCTACGGAACATCCTGAAAGCCGCGTGCTGTAACGACGTCACGTCCATCGCGTTCCCGTTACTGCTCAAACACGAACTCACAGAGGTAACATTTAATTTTGTCAATTTCAAACTACAATCTTGTCTGATAATAACAATAAAATTGAATTTATCATAGAATCATAGTACTAGATGATGCCCGCGACTACATTGAGAACTTTAAATTTTTCGAGAGAAAAAGGATTAAAAAGTAAGTCCTTCCCCGGGATGCAACCTATCTCTGTGCCAAATTTTGTCATAATCGGCTAAAAAGATACACTTTCGCATTTATAATATTAGTATGGATATACTAGTTAAGGACTAGACAAAGTCAGGAAATATCTCAAATTATTCTTGCTCAGGATATCATCACGTTCTTGTTCTGATTAGCTGGGGATATGCGTCAAAGCAATAATATCTCCTTCAGGCTGGTATTCTGAGGATGCATTCCCAGCGATACCATTACATACCCAGGGATCTTGAGACAGAAAATTTCGTTAGCTTTATTGGAGATCCGTGGCGACATTTAGTTACAGTCCGTTAAACTTATATGATCCGGCGCTCAATATTGGAACAAATTTTTCTGTCGGATATAATTTTTTTAAATATATACTAGCGACGCTGTCATCGGGTCAGATCAGTCTGACGGACTGTATCTAGGTTATTGTAGAATATGTTTGAATAGCCAAAGAGAAAAGAAAGAAATTTAAATTTATTCAATGATGGTGTCACAAACAATCTTATACTATTGTACCTAATAATATGCTTGTCTGTGACACCCAGAATGGGTGTACAGCTCAGTCTTTAGCGATCGAACATCTTGTGTGTGCATTGTTTGTAATATATTTATGACTTGCTATTCGTATGTTTTTATTTTATTTTCCCCCACTACAGGAGATGACCGCGGCGTGGTGCATGCGTCGCGCAGAACTCGTCCTGAAGTGCGTGAAAGGCTTCGTGCTCGAAGCCAGCGGCGGCGGCGGCGCAGATCTGCGCACTTTGTGTGCCACCGTGCCCCCCGATATACGACCGGCCCTGTTCTCCTCACTAGCAGCACTATTGCCCACTATCTTTAGAGTATCTGGACCCGTTAGAGCGAAAACTGCAAACCAGTGAATCCTACCGACTGCGCCAACAATAGGGCGATTGTGTAAAATCTACATCGATCATTGTTAGTCTCAATTGTTTTGATTGGCTGAATTTATGGTATTTTGGCTGCGTCAATGGATTTTGGCCAATAGTGGAAGAAAGTTATCCAATCAGAGGTGATTGCGATCGTTACACTGTAGCTGTCATTTTTAGCCAATCGCCCTGTTGATAGTTGTTAGTCATACCGAATATCAATATGAAAATCGTTTCAGCATTATAGTCCCACAAACTTATCTGACCCGGTGACAGCGTTGCTAGTATCATGTGTGTCAATTCACACACGGCAGAAGTGAAACTTCAGAAAAGTAGCCTACGAGAGAATGCGGTAAATATAACATGTATTCTATCTCATTCTCTCGCAAGCTAAATCCTATTATGAATGTGTTTGTCTCTTTTTGGTGTCCCTTTTTCGATTCGTCGAATTTTCAAATCACGATTCTAAGAAAGTTTCACTTCAATAAAATAAAAATAAAACAGGTATAAAAATTAGTTCCAATTTTGCCCACCGGGTCAAATAAGTTTGACGGACTTGTACCCGCGTACGTTATGTAGGTACATATCAGACCTGACATGTTTTCCTCACTAACGGCCAACTATTACTTACTATATTCCAAACCCGTTGGAGCGAAAATTTCCATCCATAGTGAACCGTACACTTATACCGTATAACCAAGTTGAACTGTATATATAAGGCTTATTTGTGTTAAGTTGCTATTATCTGAAATATTTTAAATATCATTCCACTTGTATTATTTTTGTAAATAATGTAATAAAAATGTTTATCTACAGCTTTAAAGTATTTTATTTGCCTCTCTTGTCCAGGTTCGTGCAATAGTAATCTGATTTGAACGAGGTTTAATTAAACAAAAAATACCTTGTGCATAATCACATTATTTATTCAAAATTATCATTTAAAGTAAGCATTGAAAAAATAACAATGGAACCATTAAATGAATTATACATACAAAATACTAAAACATAAAACTTCTACAGCACAATAGTCTAATCATTCCGAATTAAATTCTTACATCAAATTAAGATTGAATAAAAATTCAATTAATTATTATAAATTAAAATAATAGCATTTGCGTAGAGAATAGAAAATAAATGACGTCAATTTGACGTCGCCTTGCACGTTTGGGTTTCTTGGTGGCTATGAACGAATAGCATTCACGCTGCACACACTGAATACAGCATTAGGACAGCTCTATTATGTAAAATCTTGATCTATCATTGTAACTATCTCAATTATTGTGATTGGCTCAATTTATGATTATTGCTGCGCTAATGGAAATTGGCCAATGACGAAATCGTTTGAGTCCAGCAGGTGAATTGATCATTACACTGCAGCAATAATTTGTTCGTAACATTTCTGGATCTGCCCCGCGATTGTGTAAGAAAATCGTAATCGTTTATCAAACGGATAATTCGATCTGTTTAAGTAGTTCATAGATGCTTGCACGTCAACAAGCATGTATGAACTCCATAAACAGTTCGTGTAATACGTTTTAAGCTGTCAAATGATTACGATTTCCTTAGACAATTGGGCCTCTGGTCGTTGAGTGTAAGTGATCATAAGCACCAAGAAACCCTATTAACTTCAGGATTATTTTGAAGTTTCATATGAAATGAGGGATAAAGGGACGCGATTCAGCGGCCAAGTGGGCTTTACAGATGTTGTCAATTAACTTTGTTACTACTAACAATGTATATGGGAACGTACTAAAATATACTTCTAAGTAATATGTAGTATTTTTGTACTTTCGACCTTATCATGCTATTGTCATTTTCTTATTTACAATAATATTTTGTTTAATTCGTAAGTGACCGTAAAGGTTGATTTCAAAACGATTCGAAACATTAATAATTATTAATTATATTATGTTAACTGTGCCCCTAGTAAAAGTTTTCGAAAGACGATAACTATTTGCGTAAGTATCGTTATAAGCAGCTATTGTAGATGACTAAAAATGTAATCGAAAATACACGGACCTTAATGTGTGCCCTATACTTATCCGTATATGGAATAGAGAACATTTCAATAAATAATTTAAAAAACTGCGCACACACAATGCACCTACAAAAATAAATTGAAAAGTCGGCCTTCATTGGATCAATATCGTCCTCATATGTAACTAAATTGTATCTCTTTAATCTAAGTTTTCTATAGCGGTCGGGTCTGTCGATTTTCGGAGGAATTCCGACATCGATATTCTCTTTCGAAAACTCATACTAGGGGATTCGAATATTATCGGCTTCGTTGTTAAAATTCGTCTGGCGTGCATCAAATGCGCGTGTAAATGTCATCGTACGTAAATTTTATCATAGTCATTAAAAACAATGATATTTTTAAACGTTGCAAAATATTCTTGTTGAAGACACAATCGTATGTTCAAAACTTTGAACTCCTATCAAAGGAGCTCTATAAAACTAAATATTTATTAAATTATACGCAGATTCCGTTTAACCTATGAATGCTGCATTTCTATGTACCTGAAAATAAAAATATTATATTTGTCAATAACATTCAAAAAACTTTTAATTTTTTAGGACATCCAACAGTTTTATTACAATAACAGTAAAAATATAGCTAGTTGCATTATTGTAAACTAATTATTTATATTTAATTGAAAGTCCGCTCAAATCCTTCTAGGAGGCCGAGTTATAGTCTGTGTGACTCTTATAAAGCGCAAAGCACACCACCGGTAGGGTGGTAACGAGCCACGGCCGAAGCCTCCTACCAGACCAGATCAGAGAAAATTCAGAATTTATAAATTCCCAAATTGACCCTGCCGGATATCGAACCCGGGACCTCCCACTATAAAAAACACTTCAAACTCTGACACTGAGAATATCATAACTGAAAAACCCAATACCTAACTATTTTTATGCCCGACCGGGATCGAACCCAGGGCCTCGTGATACGCAGTCGACCGTGCTAACCACTAGACCAGCGAAGCAGTCAACGGAGGGCTGTATGAAAACCATTAGAATCAGTACTCACCATAGGTATAATATAAGTTTGTACTGTCGTGAGCGGCGTGTTATCACATACGGTTATCTCCTACGACTTCGCCCGATTGCTGCCACCGGCTCCACTGGAAATGATAACAATCTATAACCATAATATGCACAAGCTATTTGACCGCAATTGGACAACCATTCAAATAAATTATTTTTTTGAAATTATTAAATCAGGGGATCTCCCAAAACAATGACCCCTGTTAGTTTTATGTTCGAAAACCATTTTAAACTATCGATTTAGGTAAAAAAAGTTTGATGTTCTTTGATAACGTCACAGTTCAGTATTTCATACAACATCCCATACTAAGGTTTTGACATTTGAAGAAACTGAGGAAAAAAGTTGTTAATTTGACTTGTCTAATACCCAATTAGATCCAAGTTTGTTTGTTTGTTTGTTTGTTTGTTTTGAAAATGTCTTTATTAAGTATTTAATAGATTGTATATACATAGTTTATAACCTAGTCCTACAAACCTAGGTAAACCAGAAATATAATACTTAAACATTTAGCAGGCTAAGGACGCCTCCTTTAAACTTACGAACTTCATTCTATAACATTTTTGACACTATAATAATAACACAACCATATAATAACTTCATTATGCAAACCTTAGTAATACGGTATACACTTTTAAACAATTTTAGATTAAAATACTAACTCTAAAGTTCGTAACAAATTATATAAATTAGCTCATTTCAACTAAACTTATTTTTTATTTTTAATTAGATCCAAGTATTTGGGCTGGCAGTTAGTCACTTACCCAGCGCGGCGGCGGCGGCGCGCGTCGTTCGCAATCTCTTGGCGGGTGCTTCTGCAAATGTACAATTTAGTTCATTTATTTATTGGAACAGACAGATACGTCAGATATACACTTTCGCATTTATAATATTACTAGCTGATGCCCGCCACTTCGTCCGCACGGATTGAGGTTTTTGTTTACCACGGGAACTCCTTAATTTTTCGGTATGAAAAGTAACCTATGTGTTATTCCATAGCCATACTATAATTGGGTATTTGACAACTGGTCAAATCAGCAACTTTTTTTTCAAACGTCAAAACGCGTGCTTAGCATGGATCTTGTATGAAATTTGAAGTTGTGACGTCATCAAAATTCGACACACTTTTTTTACTTTAATCGATAGTTTAAAATGGTTATTCAAAATAAAACTAGCAGGGGACGTGAATATTACGACTGTTGGGAGATCCTTTATTTAATAATCATTAAAAAATAATTTATCTCACTAGTAGTCAAATACCCAATTTATTTCTGTGCCAAATTTCATGCAGATCCGTTGAGCCGTTCTGCGTGATTGAGTAACAAACATCCCTCCATCCATCCAAACTTTCGATAATATTACTAGCTGATGTCCGCGACTTCGTCTGCGTGGTTTTTTTGATTCCAGCGGGAACTCCTAAATTTTCCTGGATAAAACAGTAGCCTATGCCACTCTCCGCGTCCCCAACTATACCCATGCCAAAAATCACGTCGAACCGTTGCTCCGTTGCAGAGCGATTGAAGGACGAACGGACAAACCAATAAACAAACACACTTTCGCATTTATAATATTAGTATGAATATATAGTAAGTATATAGATTATAATATGATTAATATAGAATACCTCTGATCGTAGTCTCGTCAACGTCGACCTTTCTCTTGCGGCGCGTGGGCTTTGTTGTTACCTCCGGCTGCACCTCTGCAAATCATTTTATAATTATTATTTTTGAGAATTTTCAAAAGTATTATTTTATTTTCACGGACAAAACCTTTAGTAGTGGGTATGGCTACTACTAAAGGTTTCTCGAAATAGAACGCGTAGCTAGCGCACGTTGGAACGCTAGCCTGACGCCGCGTTATAGCGCCGAACACGCATGATGACTGATTTTGAAAAATGGTCAGGTTATGCTCGGAAGTATCTACTATTTCGAATAAATATATTATTTCAACAGAAAAATTATGTTTGGTAGATAAAATAGGCATTTAAATTTTAAAATTCACGCCAAAACGCTCGCGAGTGTCATGGCGCCGTTTGTGACGTCGCTATTGTTTTTACCAACGTCCTCTGGGCAGTGTGCAGTGTGCAGTAAGCAATAGTATGCTTGTCAAAGCTCGAAAACAAACAATTGTGACGTCATTCGCTTCTTGGTTTTAATCCAATATGGAGGATTACTGTATTTTATAGTTTTATTTTATCAAAATAAATAGCAATCTCACTCGAAATAGAAAAATAAATACGTTTTTTATAATCCATGAATCCTATTTCATTAGACAAATTCATAATTTCATTGATTCTTGGTTACTGTCATCATGCCTATTGTATAGTCCGTCAAACTTATCTGACTGGCCCCCCAATTGTTTATGAAAACCGTGATCGTAAACATTTGTCAAACGGATAATTCGAACTGTGTAAGGAGTTCAGGCGTGCATGTAAAAAGGTCAGTGAGAATGAGCTCCTTAAACAGTTCGAGTAATACGGTTTGAACTCTTAAATGATAAAGATTTTCTTAAACAATTAGGCCTTAAGACACCTGGTCTTAATAATACAGTTTTATCATTAGGCTAATTTTTATATAACAGAATTTCAACAAAAAAAATTTATTTTATTTTATTTTTTATTGCAAAATTGGCTTGCCCTTGATGACAATTATGCTTAGTGCAAAGCAATGATGAGGTCTAGGTAGGAACGCATTTGCCTAGAAGATACCTATTATTCACTCCAAATCCCTCAAAAGTCAAAGTTATAACAATCAAAATTTCATTTCATTTATTTTATTTGTGAATACAGTAGATACAGAAAGGTGTTACAATTATAAATGTTTACAAAAATGTACCTTTGTCTGCCGGTACTTCTAGCTCAGCTTTTTTCATTCGACCGTCGCGCTTTGGAGCTTCTTTCATTGTTGCTGTTGTCTGAAAGGAGGGTGCTTCTTTGAAAAAAATCACTGTAACATATAGTCCCACCAACTTATCTGACCCGGTGGCCAAAATTGGAACGAATATTTATGCCCGTTTAGTTTTCGTTTTTATTTTAGTTTTCATATTATCTACTATAATAATTTATTTGAATATGTGTCAAATATCCTATTCTCTACTACTACAACTATCTTGAAACTCAGATTTCTGAAGAACTGAGAATTTCTGAGAACTGATGAACAAACACACATAAACATAAGCGCTAAACACTACAATTCCTTAATCAGGCAATTAGGCATCAAAGTGACTTACCTTTTTTCTTTTACCATTTTCAACTGGAACTTCTTGAGTCACGATTTTATTTCTCCTTCCTCTAGAAGAAGTTTCGACTTCCACTTTATCTTTTAAAACTACTTTTTCATCCCCTTTGCCTTTCGCATTACTCTGTACATTCCTAGTTTTTTTCCCTGCTACTACCTCTTTTTTAGTTTCCGGAATATTATTTTTATCTTTTTTCACTATTTCTTCACTTTTACTAATTGTTGCCTTCCTAGTTCTTCTTCCGACAGCTTTTTCCTTATTATCTTCTAGAACATCTCTTGTATTTTCACTTTGTGCTTTTCTTGTTGTCCTTCTGGCAGATTCAATTTCTGTTTTTTCTTCTACTTTTTTGTTTCTTCTTTTCGGTCCTTCCTCTTTGTCTGTTATTACGGGATCAGTAGATTTCTTGCCTGCTAGAACTGTTTCTTTTGCAATGTTCTTGCCCGTTTTCACTGTATCCCCTGCACTTTTTTTGCTTCTTGTCACTTTACTGTCATTTTGACTTTGTACACTTTTACCCCTTTTATTCGGTGGTATATCTTCCTTAAAAGTTACGTTTTTACTTTTCGCTCCACGTCGCGTCTTAATTCCAACGTCGTCAATACTCGACTCTGTACTTTTTTCTGTAACAGCTATTTTACTTTGACGTTTTCTAGTTTTTGGTATGAATGTAGCCGTTTCAATGATTTCTTTTACATTTCTCCTACGAGTTGAATCTACCTGTATATCTTCAGTAATTACAGATTTTGATGCACCTACTCTTTTAGTTGCAGCTTCGGTTGGCGGTTCAGCTTCAAAGGTAACGTGTTTACCGCGTTTGTTTGTTTTGGATTTTACATCTTGTACTTTAGTTATATTTTGTTTTACAATTTTTGATTCAGGCTTTTCTTTAGTTGGTTTGGCATCAGTGAGGTTTTTGGCATTTCTAGTTCGGCGAGATTGCTTTTGTTCTATCGTTAAGTCAGGTATGTTTTCTATGTCCTGTTTTCTTTGACGAGTCCTGGCCTCAGATTTTGTAACTTTAGGCTCATTCACTTTACTATTTAAATTTCGTTTGGGTTTTAATTGAGGAGATGGTTTGGTAACAACTACAGTCATTTTAATAGCTCTAGCTCTTGTATTTTTAGGGGTTTTAGGTGGTTCTTTATTTATGGACTTTCCCTTACTTATTTTTCCTACTTTGTCTTCTTCACTTTCTGCTCCTCTTTGCAAAACTTGGTTTTCCGTCTCAGTGGCAGTAGCTCTCTTAGCTTTAGTATTTTTTTTCGTTTTTGATTTATCATCCACTTTTATTTGTCTTACTGGTCTATTTCTTGTTGGCATAACTTCAATATTTCCATCATTGGTTGATGTTTTTGGTTTCTCTATATTGGGTTTAGGGCTTAAAATAGGTTTTTTCTTAGTAATAACTAGTGATCCACGGCGGTTACTCCTGGTACTAGCTCTTACTTGTTTCAGTAATGGTTTTTTTGGTGATACTCTTTTTGGTGATGGTTTCTTCTGTGCCATTTCAGGCACCAGTACTTTTGTAGTTGCCATTTCAAAGCTGAGGTCATCCGTCAGGGTAATCTTTGTCCTGGTCATCTTCGAAAGTTCTCTGTGTAATAACCTTAAACAAATTATTGCTTTATTAATTGAATAACATTTCATCATCATCATCACTACAGCCCATTAACGTCCCACTGCTGGGCACAGGCCTCCACTCTCATGGGAGAGAGGGCATTAGAGCTTAGACCCACCACGCTGCTCCAATGCGGGTTGGCGGGCTTTAACGACTATTATCATGTTCGTGATAATAACCGGGACATAACATTTATCATAAAATAATAAAAAGATTTTTGTTCACAGACTTTTGGATTCGTTCGCGTAAAATATGGCAAAAAAAAATCTATAATTAACTAATTCTGATTAAACTTCTGTAAATAATGTAATTATGATGCATAAGAGAGTTGCTAATTAATTAATTAGGTGTATAAAATACTGAACAGTAACGTCTTCAAAATTCGACGTACCTTTTTTACTTCAATCGATAGTGTAAAAAGGTTTTCGAACATAAAACACTGATTGTTAATGTTATAAACATTAATATTACACTAAAAATTATTAATTTGAATAGTTGTCGTAATTGAAAAAGTCGCAATATACGCATATTGAAAAAGAAAACTCACCCGTCAATCTTGCCAACTGCAGTCACGTTCGCTATCGGTGACACTCGACCTAGTTCTGACGCATTCATAGTCACACTGACTCTACCCTTCACGGGCGTCGAATGCACGACCCTTCGCTTCTTAAGAGGCAACACCTCGAGCTGACTGCGCTTATTCGCTTCCACTAGCGACCGTTTTTTGATAGGCAATGTATGAATGCTGTAAATCTCTGAAGCCGATTTCTTCCGTTCCTGATTTTCCGCGTTAACGCTTCTAGTCATTGTGCTGTTTCGAGAGCGCGACATTATTATAGGAGCACTTCCTTCTACCGTGTCAGTTGTTAGCTTTTGCAATTCCCGCGTCAAGTTAGATTTATTTGTCGACTTATCTTTATTTACGCGCTTTTTAAGTTCATTTTGTAACCATTCCTCCACGTTTTCGGTTATCATACTAATGGAGTCGTTGAGCGACTTGGCGTTACGCTTTTGTTTAGGTTTGACAACTTTAGTGAAGCTTCGCGGCTTGGTATAAGCCCGTAAGGTTGGCTTCCCTAATAACTGGTCGAATGTTGTGTTCAAATCTTGATTTTCATGCGTATGTCCTATAAGCTCATCAAATGAACTGTCCTGGGAGTCTTGCGATACATTAAACAGTTCTTCGACTCCGCTTACATCACTCAGGTTGTTTTTCGGGCTTTCTCTGTACAATCGTCTTAATCCTCTAACATCGGACAAGTCATTTTTTGGAGAGTTCACACGTAAAGCACTTTTAACTCCCGAAACATTTCGCAGATCATTAGAACCGCTTTTTTTATTTTTGAACAGTTCTTTCACACCTCTAACATCTTCCAATGTGTTTTTCGGTGATTTCTGTTTCCTTGCAGATCGGAACAGTGTTTTAACACCAGTAACGCGTCTCAAATCATTTTTGGGTGATGGAGCAAATACTTCTTTGACTCTAACATCACTTAAACGATTTCTCGGTGATCGACCGAACACCCGTTTCACCCCAGCGACGTCGGTTAGGTCATTTTTAATTGATCTTCTAGTTCGCAGTGAATTATTGGCACCTCTTAAGTTTCGGCGATTACTTTCCGGAGTGTTGTCGAATTGTCGTTCTAGTCCTGTTGTATTCGGGCTCTTCCCAGGCGTACTCATTGGACTAACAAACACGTCCGGGGTAAAACTTTCCGTACGCTCCATGAAAGAATTATCTGGAGTTCTGCCCGTTAACGCGATAGTATTTCTAGTAGGTCGTCGTACATCATCTTCATCTTCGAATAATTTTTTTCTAGAAAACTCCGTCATACTCTGTGACAGCTTTCTTTTAACTGGACTATTGAACAATTGTTTAACGAAATCAGATTCATCCAAGTTGTCAATAATAGAACGTTTCGATTGAGTTTTCTTGGAAGTGGAATGTTTGTTTTTAACCCCCTCTGGGATCGGTAAAACGGCACTTTTCGGAGTCGTCACTTCTTCATCTTGGTATATATCATTTGATGCATTTAGAGACAGATCCATGTGATCTACGGATGATGTGGTTGCTCTCAAAGATCTTCTAGAAGTCGATACAAGCGATCTGGATTTGAAACTTAACCTAGGCTTTTTTGTCTCCGGGCGATCACCTCCAATAGTTTTCCTCTTAAAATTGGCTCCTCTACGCCTTTGAGACCTTTGGGAAGACAAGGAACTCTGGCTCAAAGAACTTTGTTCAAGGAAGTTCTGAATGCTTAGAACTGGCGTGGTTGCTTCTTCAGGGCTATGTGTGTTCTCTGGAGTACTTGTGCCATTATGGGCAGATTCGGGAGTATCGGTTATTGTAATAGTCTTACGCGGTATGGGGCTTGCAAGACTAGATTTACTAATTCTTCGAGAGGATTTAGGCGATGCTTCGTCATCATCCATTAGGAGTATGTCACTGTCATTAATCCGAGACCGGCTTCGGGAAGCTCGCGAGATTCTGGTACTGTTTATAGTTAAACGCGTTTGAGTATTTTCTGGAGTTGTTAATGATGCGGATCTTCTTTTCAAAAGTGTGGAACTCTTGGATTTAATAGAAACTTGTGGGGATGTGGTTCTCGATCGAAGGGAAACTGGGGAGACTGTTTTTGAGTTCTGTTTAGTTTTATCAGCGTAAGGGGTGCTAGAACTCAAAAGGGAGGAGTTATTAGCTCTAGTGCTTCTCCCAGGTCGTGGAGTGGCAAAAGTATTACTCGTCTCCGACCCAGCGGAGCCGTACACGGACCGATCCGACCCAATCGAATCCATGGATACCAAATCCACAATGGAATACGATTCCAAATTCTGATTATTGGATCTCGGACTGCGCGTCATAGTTTTACGAGTGGACGCAAATGTCGTGCTGTAACTTTGGTCTGACAAAGACTTTGTTGTTCTCCGGGAACTTGGGGAAACTGGGGATTTTTCGAAAGAACTTTCCAGAGCCTTTTCTACAATTAGACTTCCTCGAGAAGATTTTCTTTGATGCGGTGAGTCTAGTACTGATTGATTCGTTGATTTTTTGGAGCGAGGGGAGTCAAGGTTAGCACTTCGATCTGATGATAAATTTTGTACGTAGGTTTCGCCGATCGATCTTTCTAGAATACGACTGCTTCGAGACTGTATGGATCTTTTTGGAGATGGGGATCTCGAGGAATCTGAATAACGCAGAGAAATATCTTCTTCGGAGACGAAATCTTCGCGATCTTTTGTCGTGTCTTCAAGTAAAACTACATCTGAAGGCCTGTCTTCGTCATTCTCGAGGTTACTCAAATCGAATTTTATAGATTCCGTTTTTCTTATGCTCTTTTTGGAGGACTTTTTGAGCGCTGATTTTCTCGGCTTGAGCAAAATTGGTGATTGTAGATCTGACACCTGTGGAAAGTGATTTCAAATATCATTTTAAAGGCTAACTAGAAAGTCAAAAAGAACATATGCATGTGTAACTCAGGTTTTCTCCTGATATCTGCAAGCTGTCTCACAATTATTTATCTACAGCATTTTTTATATAAAAGTGAGGAATCAATTGTCTCCCAATCATAAAGTAATATTAAATTAAAACATCTATGAAATCAAATTCAATAATTATCAAAGCAAAATAGGAACACTTATGTGATGTACTTAGAATTCCAATTATGAATTAATTACAGTTGCCTGTATTAATTTTTTATTATAGTCTTCCAATCCCATACTAGCTTATACAGTCACAGACAACACTCAAAGAAAGCTCAATACTAACGCAGACCTTAATAACTTGGCAATTGTCATATTATATCAAAACAAACGTTTATTTTTCAGTCATTTTGTAATTTATACCACAGTATGATCTTGAATGACTAAACTTACATTAAACTTGCTTATTTAAAATTGACTACATGTTGCAAGATCAAGAACTGGCTATCCTAGCTAGATTTTTTAGATCTGTGTATATGAATACATATCAGTTATACAGGTCACTATATTTTGATAAATATCTTTACAAAGGATAACACATCCTTGGCTGGGAACCCTAAATATTCATAGTTAAAAGTCAATTTGAAGAAATAAGTATATTAAGGAGAGTGATTACTCACGCTTTTATCGCCCGTTCCCTCGCTGCCCCTCGCCGCCGCGCGCGGGCTGGCCCTCTTGGGAGTGACCCCGGGCACGTTACCCCCGACACTCTTACCCCTCACTGGGCTTGGCTTCTTCACCACGAAGGAAGGCCTCTTCGGTGTGGGTTTCGGTTTAGGGGTATGCCCCGTCATTAGCATTATGGCAGCTTGTTTTGTGTGGTCTATGGACGAGAACACGTAGTCCTTTATACGACGAAGGTATTCGAAAATCATTTTTTGTAGTTGTTTTTTAACACAACAAGATTCATCACAACTAACTTAACAAATAATTTGTTTGTTATACATCTGCTCGGTCTAGGACGGTTAAATGATAGATTGGACAATATAAATGAACAAATATAATTTATTGATTGCTAATAATTGTAACTATTTTAATAATAATTATAATTAAATGATAAATGCTAAATGCGTGGCACGCGTGCTGGTCGCGGTGATGATTTGCGCACTGATTTATTGTTACATTGAATGTGTAATGAAAAGTAGGTTAATGCTGATGGAGCAAAATGTAAAGTTGGACTGTGGATCGTACAACATCTTTGTGATCAATTTAAATTGAGAAAAAATAGACGTGGAGATTTGAATCAATGTAAAAACTCTAATTAAAAATAATAACTTAATATTAAATCCAACCCAATTTGATATAGCAAAAACACGAAATATGTAAAAATTAATTGATGATGGAATATAAAAATATTTTTAGTATTTAATTGTTGTCTAGAATATTTTTCGTCGAAGTGCAACCTAACCAAACTGTAAGCTTAAAATAAAAGTTAATGTGCACAAATTATTAGCATATTATCTCGATCGTGCAATGTTACGTATGGAGGCAGTATCGCAAGCCGGTATAATTTGCTGCATAATGATTGCAGGTTGTTAAACTTCCCCGCCAGACAATGACATTGATGATAACTGAGGTATAACACCATTACAGTAGTTTTTGTGAGCTTGACTCACATCCTCACTAATACTAAAACTGTCGGCCTGTTACATGATACCCTTCTGTTTAATGCACAGCCCATATTTCACTGATTTTGACTAAATTCGTTACAGAGTTAGGTTGCATCCCTGGGAAGAACATGGCTAATTTTTATTCTGGAAAATCAAAGAGCTCCTGTTGGGTTTCTCTAAATCCTTTGAAAAGTGGAAATTACTGGCGAGCGGTAAATGGGAATAAAAAGGAGTAAATCCGTAATAATATGATAGATGCGAAAATGTGTCTGTCCGTCTGCTAGAGCTCATCTGTTAAACAAATTTTGACAAATTTGTTTTTCGGATACCTCCCCTACGTCAGGGAAAAGAAAAGATATAAATGCACTTTTTCTAACCTATCTTGGAGGGGGCTTGTATCTTGGTGACTCTCAGCTTGTGCGCGCTCTGAGCCTTCCTCAGCACGGCGAGGCGCAGCGGCGTGCTCTTGCGCGCGGCTCGAGGCGCGCTGCGAGGCAAGGCGCGAGGCAGAGAGCGAGCCAAGGCGCGAGGCGTCTTACGCGACTCTATCCAGAGGCTAGCCTTGGTTGTATCGCTGAGGCTTACGTTCTTTGGACTTGCTCTGGCGGTTGATTTCCTGTCGAAATGAGTTTTTTTGCTTAGTCAAAAGATTTTACACTTGGTACCCTTGTCGTAGAATTTAATATTTTGTCAATTTAGCTATCTATGTAAATTTTTGTTATTATTAAATAGAGGGGTTTTCCTAAAAACATAAAATCTTGTCAGCGACATAGAGGTAGGATTCTTCTTCCCGATAACATCATTGGTCAGAGGCATTTGACCTGAGTTTAGAATCTGGGTTGAGAACTAAAATCTTTATAATTAAAAATGTGCTTTTGCCAAAGTTGAAAATATAATACTTTACTTAGTAAAATGTCGTTTTTGACTCTATCAATTGCTTTTCGGAAATCAAAATAAAGTGCATCCACTTGACAATCGTGATCCAAGCAATTGGATGGAAATGAAGTCAACCAATATTAACAGGTTACTATTTGCTGATATCACTTACTTCTTAAGCCATGTTGCTCATCACTTAGATGTACACTCAGATAAGAACTTGTTTAAATAGTAAAACATGTAACACTCTCAAAACTGGTGTTTCCACTGTGAAGGATAAACACCAGTTTTCAAAGAAAGATTGAATAAGTGAAAAAGAGGAAGTGCTGTTGATTATACTTTTTTAGTATCAAGGGTGGAATTTGATCCAGCCAATTTGATCAAGTCAGAGAATCTCCTGAAGATGCTCTGGTGTCGGAGTAAAACATATGTTGAGAATAAGAAGATAAGTGTGGTGTGATGAATATCATTGTATTGTCGAGTCAACATCTCCTGAAGATGCTCCGGTGTCGGAGTGGAACGTACGTTGAGAATTATATGGAAGATTTGTGTGGTGAATATCGCAAGCTACAAGTGCAAGATACATACGGTACCACATAGAGTTACCAACTGTGGTGGATTATAAAATTTTAACAAATTTCTAGTTCCTTCATTATCATGGACTTCCGCAAAGTAACGCCTGCTTCTATCCAATAGTTTTCTGAATACCTGTTTGTGGTGTCAACATCCTCCGGTGCGTCGCTGTTCCTGCTGCTTCGCGAGCGATTGCTGCTAGCGCTGCTGCTCGCCTGCGGTGACTCTGTAACGTTACCGCTTCATATACAACGGGGACCAACACGAGAACAAGTATCATAAGTCATAATTAAAAAAATTAATAAACACGACTGCCCTGCCAAAAACCGAACTAAAACAAAATTTAAATTAATCTAGTTAAATTAGAATCTGATTAATTAAATGATATTTGTGAATCACTGGATATTGAACTATAGTGTTATATATTTCTCATCATTTTCTAGATGATGATTATTAATAATATTATATTATATAATCTTATTTTCGATTTTTTTTCAAATTTAGTTTTTAATGCGGGACCATGGTCACCCCATCAATTTTTTTTAAATTTTACTAGCCTATGTCATCCGGAATAAGCTAGGGATTCTAACGATACCTCATTTATCAAAATCGGTTCTGGCGTATAGAAGTTATGGTGGAATATAAAAACTCACATACATACATACATACATACATACATGAACCCTGAAAACAATATACTCCTTTTTTCAGGCAGTCGTATAATAACATGAAGATTGGCATTGGGGCTGCCGGTTAAAAATAAACATGGACGTGGCTCACAATTTTACTACCTCTGAATATACAAGAAGAATTTATTTTGTGGTTTTGTCTGTCAATCTATACTTCTATACTTATATTATAAATGCGAAAGTTTGGATGGATGGATGTTTGTTACTCAATCACACCACAACGGCTGAACGGATCTGGATGAAATTTGGCACAGAGATAGATTATAGTCTGGAATAGCACATAGGCTATTTTTATCCCGGGAAATTAAAAAGTTCCTGCCGGAAACAAAAAACCTCAATCTACGCGGACGAAACCGCGGGCTGTATCGTTAAGAGAACATATTTCCATTAGCGGTTCCCAAGAATATGCAAATCATGGACACACTAATTTGTAAACCGCGTGCGCAATGTAATAAAAGCCCGACGGGCTAGTACTGATCAACAGCTGATTGTTGTAGAGTGGCCATTATCATGTGTTTTAAAGTAGATATCTTTGGTAAGCAATAACTTTGGTATTCCTAATTAAATAAAATATACGTGTTTATTAAATATCGTTGTAAAGCATCAAAATTCATGCACGACAAAAAAATCACTGTATAAAAGGAAAAAGTGACTGACTGACTGATCTATCAACGCACATCTCAAACCACTGGAAGGATATTATGAGGAATCTGCTAAAAATTGTCAATTTTAAAATTCAACCCATAAGGAAGTAAATCTTGAAATTTAATAATCAAAATCGAACTTAAGATGGCCAAAGCCAACCTATAATTCAAAATATGGATAAGTTTTATTATATATAAAATATCTTTGCAATATGTGTTATTATCTACCTACAAATACAAATGCTTTACTTTCCATAATGTTTACAAGATGTTGAGGATAATAACAAGTTTTTTTTACTAACTAGAACTTAGACGAATTATAGCCTTCACAAGTTGTAAAGCTGTAAGTTCTTATTTTATTCTTCCGAAAATTTGGCTAGCTGGTAGAAACTGTACTTTTAGGTACCTACTAAATAATAATTCGTATATGGAAACTAGCCAAGCCAAAGCCTTAGTCTTCAACATTTTATACTAAGTTATAAGAAGAAATGATATTTTAAGTTGTTATAAAATATTATATGTTGTTATAAATAAATTTCAGGACTGACCATTGAACTTGGCACCCATTTAGATCTCACTTCTTTTGTCGCTGAAGTCAACAACCAAGGCATATATATCACAATTTTGAACTTGGCTCTCATTTTACATTTATGTTTTTGATGGGATATCATTACTTTTTGTACAGAAATTATTGAACTCAATTTCAAACTCAAAACATATTTATTCAAAATATGTACCTACAAAGTACACCTTCTGAACGTCATGCTTACAGAGCATAAGAGGTGATGGTGATAATTAACTACGGTATCTTAAAACTAAAGCTACGAGGGTTTCAAACGTGCCCTGGTCTGAGAAGAGCCCGCAATAAACTCCGCTTTTTTTTTATTATCACCATCTCACAAATATTTGAAATTATATATATGTACTTATAATATAACATTACATAATCAGCCGCTGTAACAATTCATACCAATGCCTTGCTATCATTCAAATAATCCTTTACACTGTAATAGGACGTTTCTATTAGTTTAGTTTACGTTTTACATTAGTAGGTTCTTATTATTCGGTTTAAGGTCAGTGTGTCACCCACCAGTAATTCTATTGTACGACTCATTGTACAAGATAATTAAAGACGAGAATTCTCAAGAAAAATATATAGTGTACCTAGAGTTACACTGACATTGACAGATTACATCTATGGTCAGACTACCTCTACAGCACATTTCTACATCTCATCAATTATGATTGCAAAAGTTCAAAATCAAAAGTTTTTAGTGAAACATTGAAAACAAGCACGGTAAACAGTCGATATCACTAAAACCACTCTATACAATGAATACAAATCACAATGACTGACAGCTTGAACTGACGACTTCAAATACGTTTCTTCTTTTCTGTCAATGACATTTCGTTGCACAAAATGCATGAATACGAAGGTAAGGTTTTAATGCAACTATATTATTATTCATTATTATTTACATTAAAATAATAATTATGTGTCATTTTCAATAGTTAAGGAGTTACTACCACCGCTTAAAGCAGTATTGTTTCAAAATAACGGTTGAATGTCACGTACTTTGACGTCCTTAAAATAATGATTATAACACTACAACATAAACGTCAACAGTATTAAAATAATACGGCTTTAAGCAATGGTAGTATGCCCCGTGTCAGAGTTTTGATCTATACCTAGGTAGATCATAAAAATGATGATTTTTGTACGTTTATATCTAAATAACCATTTGAGGTGTGCTTATGAAATTTGGAGCACATATGTATCTCACGGGTCTCAATATATGCGCCAAATTTGGCATGTTTATGTGAAATAGTTTTTGAGTTATGAGGGGGTCAAAAGTGGCTCCAAATGGTTCGTGTAATATTACACACGGTGCTGCTCGCCAGTTTTTTTGAACTTTGGCTGGACACGCTTCCGCGTGTCTTGATCGCGCGAAGCCGAAAAGCTTGCGAAATATCTGCTTCTTTTGCGCGTCATCGTAGGCAGATATCTTTACTCTATTCGCGTCATTCATTCATGATTCCGAGTAGAATCATGAATGAATGACGCGCAAAAGAAGCAGAGCTTATTGTCTTGTGATTGGTCGAACACCAGGGTGAACCCTGCCGATCGAAGATGACCAATCACAAGCCGCCTACGGGTATTTTCCGATGCGCTCGAAAGTAAAAACAAACGAAGGTTTTATTTTCTAAAATCCAAATAAGTAGCTTGATTTCTTATAACTATCAACTCATTTATATTAAATTTAATTCATCCAGATTGTTTCCTTAAATTTAAGTACGTTTTTATATCTTTAAAAAATATTTAGACCGAAAAATGTACGTAATGTTTTCGTAACTGAATTCAATAAAATAAACAAAAACTTGTCCGATTAAAAAAAATTAAAACATTTAATAGCTCTAGGCTATACATAGGAAATTAGGATATTATTTGTTAATTTAATTAGTAAAACTCGTAAAGAAAATTAAAGATTCTTTCTTTGTTAACATTTAATTACAAGTTATTTTTGACTTAATTATATTATATAGACAGTAACTTTTTTACGCCATATATATGTATTCTAGTAATTGTTTCCTTTCGTACCGGTGTACAGTGTTTTGATTTAATGTGAATTATAAAGTTTTTGCCGAAATAAGTAAGCGAAGTAATTAAAAAGCAATCGGATTTGTGACTTACAAAGTTTGTGTAAAGGTTTATTCATAGAACGTACTAAATTAGGTATTATTTCGAAAATGAAAAATTATTCGTGTGATTATTAAGCAATAATGCATCGGCCTTTTTAAAGGCCACTTCGGATATCATTTATGTGATTTGTTACGTAATTATCAGTCACTTATTTAGATGCCTGAGGTGGTTCTTGCGGCATGCGGCATGGCGAGCTGTCTTTAATATCGTACGTCGTCGGTTAGGTACTTGTGTTACTGAGAGACAGGTATGTGCTTTTATTTTATTTCATAATGAAAAGAAATGTCTTGACTCACGCTCTGACTCGTCAACGCCTAGCCCAAACCTTGGACCTAGAAATGTGAATAATGTAGACTAGGAATACCGAATAAGGCTACTTACCATTTTAAATTCACACTTAGTGTGTGGTCGTATTCTATAATATAGTTAACCGCCGAAACTTTGCAACCTAATGTATGACGTAGATAGGTATACGAGCACTGCGTGCCCTAGTGCTTACCCTAAGCCAAAACCCTGTGCACGCCACTGTCTTAAACTAATGTAATTTTGTTAGTTATTTAATGTAATATATGCACTCACCATTTTGATCATTGGTCGTGTGTCTTCGCTGCGGTTGCACTATGGCCACTTGTTTAGCACTCGACGCTGCAAGATAAAACTTTTCAAAGTACATGATTGTATTATCTTGACATAAACTATTACTTTCTAATTATATTTTACCGTCAAACTTATCTAGCCAAAATTGAATTGAAAATCTAGCCTTTTTATTTTTGCATTGCATGTTGATTTGTGAAAATCCGTACTAATATTATAAATGCAAAAGTGTCAGTCTGTCACGCTATCAGCCCATCTTTTCAACCGATTCTGATGAAATTTGGTTTAGAGATAGGTTGCAGCCTGCAGTACACAGGCTTTTAATCCCGGAAAATTAAGGAATAGGGATGATGACAACTCAATCAAATTAGCAACTTTTTATCAAACTTAAAAACGCACTTCTACTAAGGAAGTTGTATGAAATGCACCATTGTGACGTCATTCAATTTCAACGCACTTTGTTCTTTAATCTATATTTTAAAATGGTTATCATACCTAAAAATAACCGAGGATGTGAATTTTAGGTCTTTTGGAAACCCTCTATTTAATGGTCAGTTAGAAATAATTTGTTTTTGATTTATGCGTCATCCCTATTCGCGCGGGAATCAAAGAAATTAACGTGAAACGAAGTCGCGGGCATCAGCTAGTTGAATAACTATGAACGTTTACAGTTTAAACGAGTAACATCATCTAGTCGTGTATAGTGTGTGTGTGTTTGTGTGTTTGCACTCACCGGGCACAGAGGCGCGTTGCGGCGCCAGCGGGCTGCGGCGGCGGCCGCGCGCGCGCTTGCGAGCGGATGCGCCCGGTGAGCCTGCGGGCACGAGCGAGCGTATAATGACATCTGATCAACCTCAGCTGGGCGACCGCGTATCTCTAACGGCTACAGTGTGAAGATCGCAATCACCTCTGATTGGATAACACTCTTTCACAATTGGACAAAATCCATTGACGCAGCAAGAATACCATAAATTCAGCCAATCACAAAAATTGATACTGTAACAATGATTGATGCAGAAGATACGCGGTCGCCCTGCAGATCACTAAAGCTTCGTGTAAAAAGTCATAACTAAGAAAAGTAAAAAACACGACTGCCCTGCCAAAAAACGAACTAAAAATAATGAACTAAAATCTAAATGAATCTATTTAAATTAGAATCTTATTCACGTTTTTATTAAATGATATTTTTTTGTGAATCACTGGATATTGAACTATAGTGTTACATATTTTTGGAATCTGCTCATCATTTTCTAGATGATGATTATATTGTTACACGTCGGCTCAACCAATCACAAAGCAGTAATTTACAAGCAGCCAATCATAGTCAATCATAGCCAAACCAGCCAATCACACAAGCCTGCCTGTTGCCAACACTCTTAGTACCGGTAGCCACCGGTAGAGGGGGTGATGTCATGCCTAGCCTATAAAGTGCTACGCCAGCCTCAGTTTGGGTCGTTATCGCCATTGATCACATTGTAAGACGAAACGCTGTCTAATTGTGTGCAGAAAATACATGAGCGTGATTATGTATTTTTTATCTTTTATTTACGCCCACTGTTTCAATAAAGTTAATCTTATTTTCGATTTTTATTTTCAAAATTAATTTTTCATGCGGGACCATGGTCAAATACATACATACTTACATACATACATGAACCCCGAAAACAATATACTCCTTTTTTCAGGTAGTCGTATAAAAACTAAAGGCATTTGAAATGTGGTCTTACAGAACAATGTTAAGAATATCTTGGAGAGATAAAATTAAAAATGATATAGTGTTGCAGCGCGTTGGGAAAAAGGAGCTTCTAACTGTAAAAAAGAGGAAACTGCCTCGTTGGTCTAGTGGTTGGCATGTTCGAGTGCGGCCGACGAGATCTTGGATTCGAGTCTCGGGTCGGGCCATAATTAAGTATTGGTTTTTTTCGGACTAGAAATTCTCGCCCGGAGTTAGGAAGTTGGCGATGTTTCACCCCCGTGCCTCAGAGAGCACGATAAACCGTCGGTTCCGGTTATAATCACATGATAATAGTCGTTAAAGCCCGCCAACCCGCATTGGAACAGCATGGTGGGTTTAAATTCTAATTCCCTCTCTCCTATGTGAATGGAGGCCTGTGCCTAGCAGTGGGACGTTAATGGGATGTAGTGGTAGGGTGGAGTACCTGGGTCATATACTTCGTGGTCCTAAGTATAACCTTTTACATATTAATTATCCAGGGCAAGATACAAGGCAAAAGTGGCGTGGGACGGAGGACATCCTGGCTGAAGAATCAGCAACTTTTTATCAAACTTAAAAACGCACTTCTATTATGGAAGTTGTATGAAATTCACCATTGTGATGTCATAAAATTTCAACATACTTTTTTCTTTAATCTTCATTTTAAAACGTTTATCATACCTAATACTAGCCGAGGATGTGAATTTTAGCTCTTTTAGAAGACCCTCTATTTAATAATTAGTTAGAAATAATTTATTTTTGATATAGGCATCACCCTATTTCTTTTTCTTACAAAAATAATTATGACGTATAAAATTGGCAGCTCTAGGACAACACTACTCGGCGTGTCACTTACGGAGAACGCTCGTGGTCTTTCATGCTGGCCTATTGTAATGTAGTATTTTCTTTAGTCTGTTATTTCTTGTACTGACTTGTAACTACTAAATATGAATAAAAATTTCTTTCTTCCTTCTTTCTAATTCACCAAAAATACTAGTGGTCTGTCTATATTGTTGTCACTCCCCAAGTGAAGATGTTTGTTAGTAAGGATGGCCGGTCGCCTTGGCGCGACTCACATACTCACTCCGAGTCCCCTGTAAGGATGTTCGCACACCACTCACCGGGCAGCGCGGGGCGCGTAGCCACCGTGTGCGGCTGGTCGTACTCCCAGCGCAGCGTACGGCCGCCCACGCCGAGCCGATCGCCGTGGCGCAACACACACACACTCACACCGACACCGTTCACCAGGGTCTCACCTGCCGCTATGCTGCTCACCACCGTCTGGGGACAACCCACCACACTTGTTTTATCTATGCTTTAGTTTATTTTCCCTTATTTAGGTCACCGTAAGATTGTAAAAATCGTTAGAATATAATGTTACTCGCTAAATTGTTAACTGTCGAAAGATTGTGAACCGTTCAATGTTCAAAGTATCAATTTTTGAAATAATCATTGTATTTACGTTTTCTTGTGTTTCTTGTAGGTTAGGTTAGGATTCGACATAAATAATCTGGTAGTGCCTTAGGTTGTATCGGGTCAATATACCTAACAGATTACAATCTACTGGAAAATAATGCGTTAAATTGTAATCTTTCGACAGTTTGCAATTTCGCGAGTTAGATTATAATCTAACGGTTTTTACAATCTCACGGTGACATATAGAACAAAAGGTAAAACAATAGCTTCAACGCTTGCGCGCATTATTATACCTACTCATTTCAGAAACCGTTACGGACAGGATACTATTGTGGTATATCCGACAGTTTTAGACACTGGATATTTAAGGAATTGTAAAAGAAAAATACAAATGAGTAATGATTTGACTCTATTTGTAGGTTTCGGATTTGACATTATTTGGTACTAAAATGTCAGAAACCGGCTCAACCGGGCGGAAGCCTGCGGTAACATCATTTAGACTTTACTACTATTTACTGCCATTGCTTAAAGCAGTATTGTATTAATATTGTCGGCAATTATTTTTAAGAACTATAATAATGCTTATTTTGAGGATGTCAAGGTCAATGATGCCTGATATAAAACTGCAATCTATACTAATATTATAAATGCAAATGTTTAGATGGATGGATGGATGTTTGTTACTCAATCACACCAGAACAGCTAAACAGATCTGGATGAAATTTGGCATAGAGATAGATTATAGTCTGGTCTGGAATAACATATAGGCTACTTTTTAACCTGGAAAAAGTTCCCACTGGAAGCAAACCTCAATCCATGCAAATGAAGTTGCAGGCATCAGATAGTTCAAAAATAATTATGCCTTAAGCAATGGCAGTATGCCCCCAGAGCACCATAACATGCCTGCGTGGTACTATAAAATGTTTGGTTCTACAAAGATGGTGGCTTCTTTACCAAGCTGAGTTTGTTGTAGGCTCTTCTCACACCAGGGCTTGTTTTGAACCCTTATAGCTTGTTTTATTTTATTGATAATACTTACATACTAAGACATAACAGTTTCCCAATTAGTCTTTTCAGGTCTTTTCTTTTAAGGTAACGTTGTTAATTATCACAATCACATCTTATTCTTTGTATATTAGAAGTTCATTAAGTGTACTACATAGGTAATAATTTTGAATACATTGGTATTTTGACTTTGATTTTACTTGGATACCTGATTGGGGTGCACCACAACAGTGGCATGGTGCGGGCTGACAGTGGGCAGCAGCACGCGGATGTCGCACGCGGCGCCGCTGCCGATAGTGGCCAGCCCCTCAGACAGCGGATAGGCCTTCACATCCCTCCCCAGGCGGTCCAGCACCACCAGCTGACCACCCGACATTGCGCCCTGACAACACACCACGCCTATTTTATTTATTTTATTTATCGAGCAAACTTACAATTTACATATCAATACTAATATTATAAATGTGAAAGTTTGGATGGATTGATGTTTGCTACTCAATCACGCAGATGGACTGAATTAATCTGGATGAAATTTGGCAGAGATAGATTACAGCCTGGAATAACACATAGGCTGAAGAAGTCTTGCAGAAACTAAAAACCCTTATCAACACTACAAGTCATAGACATCAGCTAGTTTGACAAACAAAATGTACACATTATTACAATATCTGTTATGTAAATCATTTAAGTGTGCATTCACAGGTACATTCAATAAGGCTGGCATTGCTAAGAATCTAGCAATCCAAACCAGTGGTAGATTCACCTGACAATGCAGAACTATGTGTGAAAGTTTATTTGAATAGAAATATTTGAATTTGAATTCAGATACAGTCTGATTCAAACTTTACAACTTCTCAGAACAATGTACTTTAAAACAATGGTAAGCGGGACAGTTTCAGTCACTGTACCTTCGCGAAACTACACAGCTAAATTCCGAGACATCATAAAGTTTGAATCAGACTGTACTTCATACAATAAAGAAAGTCTAACTTGGTAACACCCACTACAATCCTGGGACTGAGAAAGCTGAAACCTTAATGTTAAGGAATGTCAGTGGAATTTCTATCACTATCATATAATATACAAAATACTTATCTAATATCATACTTTTTGTATAATTAATGTGAATGTAAGTTTGTGTATATATAATGAGTATATTACAAGTGGTTGCAAGTGAACCTTTCTTTAATCAATGCAGACGAATTGGCGGGCAAATAACTTTAATAAAATAAAATTTATGCAGTTCAAAGATTTCCCGACCCGGTTTAGATCGACGATCGGACGGACGTCAAGCAAGATTGTGATATTTCCCGCCACTTATATTGATAGGAATATGTCCAAATATACAGAGAAATCTTATGTTAATAAAATAGTGTGATCTTAATAATGCTAAATTTGTGCAAAAATAATAAGTTTAAGCTAGTATTTTAGTATTTTTCAGCTTTAAAATAAAGAGCAGGGGTTAGCGTGGAACCTTTACAATTTCAATACATACCGACGTCAGATGTTTGCCAAGAAAAACATAATAACTTTTTTAATTATTCACTTCAAAACACAATAAATTGTTCAATTCACTTATTAAACAGTCAAAATATTTACGATTTATTTTCAAAATTAAATTTTAGTAGTGGCGTCACCAGCTTTGAAAATTTAAAACAAAACCTGACAAAACTCAAAAGCAAACATGGCGGAAGAAAAGCGAATCTAAATCCACAGACAAAAAATGTGTGTTGTTCTTCAATGTGACCAACTCCAAAATATTTCTGTGTTCGATATCAAATCCTCTATTAGAGGAGAGGATACGAAAACATGTTTAAATTGAAGTTTCCGGTAACTAAAAATGACGTAAGGGCGGAGCTTAAGGTGTGGGTTAGGGCTGGTATTATTAATACTCGATTTATCATAAATATACTTAATAAATAATTATACATATTTTGAAAAACACTAGTATTGGTATTTTATAATGAACTAGCTGATATCCGCGACTCCGTCTGCGTGAATTGAGATTTTTTGGTAAATTTCCGGAAAAAAAACTAGCCGCGGTGTTAATCCAGACCATAATCTATCTCTTCCATCCATCTATACATCCAATATTTCTTGTTTATAATATTATTATAAAGTTGAATGTACAGCTTAAAAACAAAACTGTTTTACAATATTACTTAGTTGGAATACCTAGTGATATATTATGGAAAAAATGTTACTGTATGACGTGATAATATAATAAAAGTAGACTGATTTTAAAAATTATATATTTCTAAAATTTATAGATAAAAAAGCAATTGATAATATAACATTATACATATCTTCTTGCTTTTTCAGATTGATCTTCAAATTATAAAAGTAATGGAATTAAAAAATTTAAAAATCCCGTGACGAACTTGCAGCGCTCCTTAGTGCCCGTAAATTTGAAACACTAATTAGAACTTCTTAGTAGTATGCATATCTAAAACCAAAAATAGCATTTATGTTGGCCCAGTAGGATTTCAAAAAAATACTAATCACGATCGGAGGGCTTCTTGTTGGCCAGCGTAGTGGACTATGGCTTAACCCTTCTCATTCCAACAGGAGGCTTTTACTCAGTAGTGGGCGCTGGCTGGATGAAATGATGAACATAATTTAATCATGCTGCAACGTCCCCGTGTTGGCCAGCTTGGTGAACTATGGCCAAACCGTTTTCATTCTGAGAGGAGACTCGTGCTTAAATTGGAGCCTGCAATGGGGTGAAGTATGAAGTATTCTGTTTTGAGAAACATCGTTATTAGTTTCTGGACACAAATTGAGGTTCAATTCTTGCAAGGGCTGCCTTGCCTGTGGCCAGGTGGTAATAAGAAATAAATAGTAAAATTTTATTGTTTGGATTAGAGAAAAGCATTATTAAGAAGTTTACATTATTGTTTTTATTAATCATCACAAACAAGAATATTGAGTAAAGATTCTTACTGGTATACGTAGAAATGGGCAGGCAGCATCTTTGAGACGCTGGCGGTTTAGAATGTAATTATTAATATTATTCCTATTGAAATGATGAATACATACCTATGCTGCTTCCTTTTGTAGGCTTGAATCAGGTCTATTTATAGCCATCAGCCATCTTAGCCTTAATTCATGATATTTTAGGAATCTGAAACAATTGTAAAACATTACTTACAATGAAACACAATAACTGCAATGAAGGGCCCAAAAACCACTGTAAAAAACACTGTAAAAGACACTGTAATTTTCGAATACGAGACACGGGTGTCATAATCACTAGGTTATCATCGCAACAGCCTAAAATGAGTTTTGCAATATTATAAGTAGAACCTGATTGTTTAATTTCATCTCTCTACTCCTCAGAGTGAGAAACAGTAAGAGTGATATGAAGTTTTAATTTTATCGATATTCTTTTTATTTGTAAACAATACAATCCCTCCACGATATATACACTTCAAACAAAAAGTAATGAAATTATTATGATATAATAAATGATATAATTAGTTTAACATGTTTTAATAACAAAACGCATCGTCTATCTACAATTGAGTAGAATCCTCTCATACATAATGTATGTTTGTATAATTCTAAGCTACAGCATACAAATTGTCTCTGAGCTACAGATTATAGCTAGTATGAAAGTCTGTGATGAAAGTTGTCTCTGGTATGAAAGTGTCTGTTGTTGTTGTTGTCAGAGACAAGATAGGGTTGTTGTATTCTTCTTTTTCTGGTCGGTGGTTGTTATCCTATAAGTTACTTGTCTCTGGTTGTATTTATCCTATACGTTACTTGTCTCTTGTTGTATTGTTTATGTTTACAAAAAGATTCCCCTTTGACGTCTTCTATTCTTGCTTGTTTAATTTTTATTCTAAAACTTACCTTTTACAGAACTAAATTACATTACAGTGAGGTGCACTTGCCATTTATATAAATTGCATTAAAATGCACCATGGAAATCAATAATCCACAAGGTTACTGGTTTGTCGTGAGAGAAGACCAAAGCAATGTTATATTCAGTAGCAACAACTTTACTATACAAGCACCACAGGCACAGGGTAAGTATGTCAAAGTTTTGAAGGCTTGTATCTTGTCCTACTCGTCGTCTCAACCTATAGACGTCCACGGCTGGACGAAGATTTGAATGGATCTTCACAGAACACGGTCTTGTGCCGCTTGTTTCGAGTAATTCTCAGCTACTCGCTTGAGGACCGTCCAACTAGTGGGGTATAATCCAACATTTCATACTCACTGAACCATTATTATACCCAATCTACTTTAGGGAATTGTTCCATGTCCTTGAGTATAAACCTGTTCTATAACTTACAGATCATCATCCAGCTTAGACAGTTGAATCACATTGAATGGATAAGATAATGGAAAGAGATTTGTACTTTTACAATTTGTAGATTTTATTTTATACTGAATTTATATCCAGTTACAGGTCAAGAGACACAATATGTGGTAGACAGCTCAGCTGACACTCAGCGATATGCTCATAATGTCCAAATTGACAATTTACCTGAAGCTCAAGAAGACTCTGCCAAGGAAACGAAAGACTTCAACTTTTGGGACAGAAATAGGATAAAACTATTACTATCACTTTGCTTAGAAAACAGATTCAAAAGTGCTAACAAAGACAACATGCTTTGGAATGAAATTTCAATCCTCTTAGGGACAACACCTGAAGAGTGTGACAAGAAATACAGAAATCTTCGAAGAACATACATTAGGCTCCTGAAAAAGAATAGAGCTGGTAAAGAAATAAAATGGGTCCACTACAACATGTGTGATGAAGTTTTCAAGGACTGCAAGTCTTTGTCTATGACCATGCTACCACCTTGGGAGGACTCCAAAGTTCGGAAACTGTTAAGCCTCTACATTGAAAACATAAACAAATTCCGAAGCCCTGAACATTTACAAAAAGACATTTGGAAAGACATAGCGTCACAGTTAAACACTACAGAGTATAACTGCTACCATAAATTTAAAAACATGAAAAGAACTTACTTCAACTGGATTGAGAGAAGTAGAGAAACAGGGAAGTTAAGGAAGTGGGCATACCACCATTACTTTGAACGAATCTATTACAACTACAATCCAGATTTGGGACCTTGGGATGGAAATAAAATAAGACATCTGATAAATGCTTATTCAGATATAGCTCACAAGTTTAGAAATCCTAAATATCAAAAGAAAGAGTTATGGAGAGAAATTGCTAGAAATGTTGGAGAATCGCCAACTAACTGTGATAGAAAATTTCGTAATCTTAAACAAACATACTTGAGATTAAAAATGAGAGCTGACACAGGCAGGTCCTTAACTAAATGGACGTACTTCAAAGACTTTGTTACAATATTTGAGAATGAATCATTGGCAATTGCGGAAGATGGACAGGACATGGTATATAAATCTTTAGAACATGATTATATAAAGCAATTACTAACATTTTATTTAGAGAATAAGGAAAAATTCAACAATCCACTTGTGAAAAAGAAACATTTGTGGAGGCAAATCGGTCCACGACTTGGTTTGACTGCAGAAGAGTGTGATAAGAAATTTCGTAACATGAAACAGACATACATTAGATTAGCAGAGAAAAAGAGAGATACAGGTAAAGATAACACTTGGCCGTACTACTCATACTTTGAAGAAATCTTCGATGGGTCCAAAATGTTAAGAAAAGAATGCAGTCATAAATGTAGTATTGATAACACAACTCTAACAGAAATAAGGAATCTTGTTAAAGACCATGACGCTAACGAAAAAGATAAGTTTGAAAAGCTTGTCTCAGCCATAGAAGACTCAAATAATATTCAGAGGGAAAGGAATAGAATACTGCAAGCACTCTTGAATAGAAAATGACAACAGGGTTAACTGTCTTCATAAGCCTCAATCTTTTATGATCCCAGGGAACCCCAGTGATAGATTCTGTAAGAAGTAATTTCAAGACCAACTGGCAAATTTCTTGCTGGTTCTTCTTGGTAGGAATGTTATTCCGAACTAACGGTAGATTCATTTGACGATTCATATGCACTAGTAAAAATTTTTTTGAATAAAAAAAATTGCATTCTAAACAATTTTTTTTTAAATGGCTTTACGGCTCTGGGTTAAAGCCCTTCTGAGCTGTCCTCTTGATTACGGCCATCGATTTACGGCGAACCCCAGAAACCGATTGAAATATTGGTCCAAGGAATTTTCACTTGGTAGGATACTTCCACTAGTTCAACCCGATCTGAGAGTTCAACTAATAGTAGGATCTTTTCACAGTAGTATTCAACTGCAAACATCATTTCATCCTGATCTTTGTGATATAAAGTATTCTAATTATTTCTAATATAGCCACAGCAGGCTCCTATTTATCGAATTATCTGGAGCATTTACTCAAGGTTTACCCATGGTCTGATCAGTTTGACCTACTGATTTATTAGTCTGAAGTAATAAATTAAATAAAATTCTGTTGATATTGTATTATTAAAATAAAATTTATAATCATCCAATTGAATTAAATTAAGTACGGAGATAGGTTAATTTACCCTGGGCAGGAGATAATAGGCGTATTACACGGCATTATCCGCAGGGCCCTGTGGTAAGGGTGGGCGTGGCCGCAAGTTAGAGCGTCGCATATTACACAGCATTACATAAGAATTAAATTACGGACCCTTACTCCCTAAAGCTTGTTACACTACACTGATTCAAGGGTATGGGTCGGCCTATTAGCCCTACTTCTCATCCCGGAAAATTAAGGGATTTTCTGCGTGAATTTAAAAAAAACTTAGATGACACGGGCATCATTTAGTAAACATTTAATATAACGTATAATTGAATTACATCATACACTGGAAAGCAAATAAACCTGGCCACCCGCTACCTTGGAACTCTATTTCGATTTTCTCAAAAAGTATAAAACTTAAAACTATCAAAGCTATACCAACAGAAAATGCGTTTCATGATGGAAACAAAGAAAAAATTTCAAAAAAGTTTTTGGGTCAGTATTCTGTATTCCCTTATCTTGCTCGGTTAACTGCCAGCATCCTCGTATTCATCGATCTCACGAGCCTGACGATGAAATCTTGAGAAATTGCATTCCACTCTTCAAATCTGCTGAGGTCGCTCGAAGACTTCGAATCAGTGCAACGAGTTTATAGACGATACCTAGACTGGAGCATTCAATCGCCGTCCAGGTACGCGCTACATCAGCAGCAGATGATCGTTATATAACCAACTTACTGTTCTGCGAAATCGCCGCCTCAACGCAATTCAAGTACAACAAAATCTGCGTGATGAACGCAAAGTGGTCATAAGTTAGTGTCAGGAGACTTGCTGAACGGAACCCGACTCCAAAGAGAGCTGCAACAGGCCCAGCATTAACGGTAATCCACCGTCGAGCACGACTTGAATTTGCTCGAGAGCAGGGATTGGACGTTAGAGCAGTGACATGTAGAGCACATAATGTACTCTGTGGTAGAGCAGTTAGGGTAATGTATTCTTCACTGACGAGATCACGGAGTCTACATGGAAGTGATCGACGTCAGAGTATGTCACCCTGGAGAACGTTATTCTCATATTGTGGGAACTATCCTATTTTTCGGATTTTTAATTTTAAAATATACCCAAATAATGACCCAGTGTAGATGCACATCACAGCATCTACTTTGGAATGAACTAAAGATGGTAAAAATAAAAAGCATATGGAATGTTTAGAAATTGTTTTATTTTATGGTTCTTGTTTAATATGTACAAACAAACTATAGTAGTTTTCATATTTTTGAAATGAGAAATCGTTATGTGGATGTCTAGGTAGTACTTGATACAAAATACAAAACCAATCAATGCGTAACATACACTGATTTGTCTTAACTTAAAAATACATCTGGATTATCACTTATTCATTAACCACATATTATTATTAGACTTTACCACAGTAAGGAATGAAAAAAAATCAGAAAGTTTCTCCATACAAAACACACTCGATCTAAACCCAATGTGCAAGTTTCTGAGTAAGTACATACATCAATTCAAAGTTAAGTTTGCATTACTTATTTAAAACCAAGTAAACAAGTGCATTACATGAAGTTTATGAAAAAATAATAGTAGTGTTGTTACATCAATAATATCTAAGATAGCGCCTGTACTATGGCAAGCTTTAATTTATATCATATTCATTTTCAATTTGAAAAATGTATTATGGTGAATGAATCTACGATCATTTCGATCAAACGATTTTAATTACTCGAAAACTCACACTATGGGGCATTGAAGTAACTACAGGATCTATTTTGTAGTATACCCGACCGTTTGAGTGACACGTCCACGCTCTCACACTCTCAGACATACACAGAAACGATACAACGCTAACCTATGCTGAATTACACGCTATGTAGTTACAACTAAGGCCCCAACCGCCCGCGAGTTTGCACCGGCTTCGCGACCGTTTCATTATAAATTCTAACTCCGGAATCAAGGACAAAGATTAGCTAAGCACTTCCAAGCCACTAAAATATTTTTCTATGCATTGGTGGGCTAACCTTACTACAATGTATGGTTTTAAAATCTTCCAATAACACTGACCGCAATTGATTTGATTTTCCTGCTGCAGTCTTCCAACTTTTTCACTAGATCTTTATGAAATACACATGGAACTAAAATGACAGCCTTTTTGCCAAGATGCATTCAAATCAGTCCAGTTATAACAGAGTGATGCCGTAACAGACAAAAAAAATATGTTTTGCCCTCTGTATCTTCATAGATACAGCTCCCTCCGATTGAGGATTATACTGGAATCATCCAGTTACAGTTTTATTATAATTGTTAATACAAAAAGGTTGAATGTATTGTCTTGGAAATTGCCCATCAATATCTGTCCTCCAGTCCAAGTGACAAACTAAATGTTTTAAACATTACAAAATAATACTCTCAGTGCGGATTACCTACAATGGAGACAAACCAAGGCCTTGACTTGAAGATTTTTGACATTTAGCGACTCTGGTATTAGCCCTATTAAGTAAACCTGCACCAATGTTACTCACAATTTTATTGTTTTGACTGGCTGAATTTACAGTATTTGAAAAAGAATTTTGTCCAATAATGGAAGAGTGATAACACCAATCAGAGGTGGTTACGATTGTTACACTACTTATTTTGTTTCATGGCTTTTATTAGTGCCAGCACAATACACTTTGCCAATGTCACGAGGAGAAATTGTTACATTTACAGCAGTCATATTTTTATGACAAGGTAAGGTCCATCCATCCAAAGTCCAACTGTCAGAATGGTCAATGTCAATATTGCCTTAGATCTGGTTAGAAATTGTCAAGGAATTTTCTTCAAATTTGCAAGCAAATGCATCGTCAAACTTTCGGATTTCAGTCCGTTCTGCGACCATCCCAATAGACGTTCAGAATGAAGCTTACGCCAGAGCCGCTAAGTGTCAAAGTGCTAGGAATCGTCAGGCGCGCATGTATGTCAGTCTTTACGGGTTGGTCTGTGGAGCGGCGGCGGGGGCGGAAGGGCAAGCGCAGACGGCTCACTTTTTAGCGTTCTTCTTGGGCGACGCGGCCTTGCCTTTGGCGTTATTTGACATTTTCGATTTCTTACCCTTTGGCTCACCTTCCTCGTCATCTTCGTCCTGCGAAAGAGATTTTTGTTAGAAGATTCATGACATGTTAAGACATTCATAATTTGCAAATCCACTCTACATCAAAATGCTGTTACTATAAAGAGAAATAAAAGTAACCAAATTGTAATTCTTCTTTTTTTTAATATCAAAAACTATCAGAAGGTAAAGGGAAAGAATGAGTACAGAAAACCAACAGCCAATTTTGTTGAAATGTCTTTCATCAACATTTTTATTAAATTTTGTTACGGGGCCCACTTATACCAAAAATATGACAGTCAAAACAAATAACAGTGTCAACTGTCATATTAATTTGCAGAATTGGGCCACAAGCCCTTTTCCCTCTGTAATACTGGTCGCAAACTACGCGAGACACCAGATATTAAATTCAAGTGCTCAAAATTCCAATAACGTCCTATATGCATCGCCCAGAGCACTTTTCAGAACTTAAAATGTACCTTGTCATTACACAGTGCTATTTCAAATGATTGAGTTTCTTTGTCAGGTAAAAAATATCTACAGAGGTGAAGCATCTCAAACTTTTGCCTTTGGGACTAGTAGTGCCCCGTCTGGATCCAAAAGGACAATCCAATACACATCCCAGGACACTAACTACCCCGAACACTACGGAGCGCGCCGGCTTAACTAGACTATCACCAGCTGCTGCTGCAATAGTCCATTAAACTATACTTATTTTTATTCCCTTGTTTACTATATTGTGTAAATTGAATTATGGATATTACATTGGTAATGATAATTAGAATTCATAACAATCCCATAAAAGATAAATGTTCATGCTGTGTGTAAGGATGGTTAAAACAGTCAAAAATCTTAGCAAGAATATTGATATTGCTCTTTTTACCGGACGACATATGACGTCATTAGAATTTCGGCACATACATAACTAAGCTACGCAATCATTGAAATGGACAGCACTGAGAAATGCATTGATTGGCGCGCAATGTTCAGCTTGCGATCAGCTTTATTATTGCTACTAAAGCTTGATTTAGACGCGTAAATAAAATATTAGTTGAAGGTTTTCAGTACCTCATTCGTCTTGCGCTTGCCAGGTGTTGGTTTCCTTTTATTCTCATCTTCCTGCAAATGTAGTAATCTACTGAATCACTTCGTTATACAAATGCAACAAGTAAATTGTTGTTTACACAAACAATACGAGTAAATGTGCAACAAAAAGTACAGATTGTTGCAAAGTTTTCTAACATTTTAAGCAGTTGTCAGCTTGTTAGTAGTATTGTCGATGGTGATGGCCAAAGCCCGATGTGGTGAAGCCCGAAGTCTTTTCTATGCACAAATTATGAACAAAGCAGAATAACCACAAGATTTCGCAAACATGTTGCCCACCTGTTGCATTTTTTGTTTGTAATTTTCCAATGCTAACAATTTCTTATGAATCTCTTCAGACCCTTTTCTCTTTTTGAAAACTTTACTAACTATGCTGTACATAACTATAAACTTTTGTGACCTGCACTCCTTTGGTAACTTTGAAAGCAGTTTCTATAAAGAAAACTGAATGAATCTGATGAACTGAATCGCAGTCAAGGGTTAAGTTGTAGAATAACAAAAAATAAAAATACTGATATGGCCAACAATAATATAGTAGTTGTATCACTATATTCATCAGTTATTTCCAACATAAGTTTGAACTAGATTTGGACAGTTTATAAACAACATGTTTGGGCAAACTTGTCATCACATACAAATAGAAAACATGTGTAATGCATTGCACAATGAGTATTGCATTGTGTGCTAAGTGTGTTTCTATCCACAAGTGACTAATGATAATGCAGTCAAAAAACTACTTTATGAATAAAGCTACAAGTTAAGGTAAGACACTGTTGCATATTAACATTGAACTTTACACCATAAAGATGTCTCCTGATGAAATTTCATGTTTCAAACAATATTATTTGCTCAATGTAAAATTTTGTGGCAATGCAGCTTTGAACTGTATTAACCGCCACTCGCAAGGATAAGTTTGCGAAGCAGTACAACAGTCCCAAATCTGTCAACAGGGAATGCAAGAAAAACAACAATTACCTTGAACTGGGAGTCGTCACCTTCTTCCTCATCCAGCATTTCCTCTTCCATCTCTTCCATGTCCTCAAACTCCTCAACAAGAGCACCCAGCAGGTGCTGACCAATCAGGTGCACTGGCCCTGAACCCTGGACAATAAACCATCAGTCAATACCATCACTGAGAGAGAGAACATTAGAAGTGGGATGGGGAGTGATCAGACAAATGCCTCGAGAGTAATCACAGGCGGGCAGCGGTGCGTCAAAACGACGCATCACACCCGTCATTTGTATACTGGTTAGTTTTATCATCATCAAATATTTAAAAGGAATTTTTCAAGAATTTTGCCTGTACTTTGTATGTCTATCTGTCAGAAGGCTATAATAACTAAAACAAACAATTTTAATCTAAAACACTGCAGCCATATCTTAATGTTTATTGTCCTTCAATCATACTGCAACAGAGCAATTGAACAACTTGATTTATTGCATGGATTCTGTCAAAGACCTGGAGAGTGTCATGTTAATGTTTTATCCTGTAAAATCTAAGAATTGAGAATTCTTGGAGGGGTTTTAATAACCGAAATTGGAGAATCATAGACAAAATGTGGAACAAGCATAAAGAGCAAAACATTACCTGTATAAGTGTGAAGGTAACGGGCGCATCTGGGAACTCGATGTGTAAGCGAACTTGCCGCGTCTCACCCACTTTGAGGATGGCCACTGGGATTTTGATGGACTCCTGAAGACACATTGTCTCCACCTGTAAAGAGTAGTCTTACTGTTATTGGACAAGATTTCCGTGACAGCAGTTTTTTGCTAGTTCTTCTAGGATTGACATTCCAAACTAATGATAGATTCATTTGACAATTCAAAAGTACTTGTAAGTTTATTTGAACAAAAAACATTTGAATTTTGAATGAATTTGGCAAGGTAGTTGTTTTTTCTTCACTACTACAAAGAAGCCCTTGACTGCAATCTCACCTGGCCTTGAGTGATGATGCATGATAAGATATGAGCGGGCTAATCACTTGCTTGGTGGCACATCTTTGCCCAAGGGTGGTAACTAGCCACAACTAAATAAACAAACAGACTAGACCATAGACAATTCAGAAATAGCCAATCCCAAATTTACCCTGCCAGGGATCAAATTCAGGACTCCAACGTGCGAGACACTTGCAGACAGATACAGCATTCACTATTGCCTCGGAGGTCACAGCAACTCGCAACATTAAACCAGGGAAGTTGTAGACTAGCCCAACCAACACATTCACTCAAAATGCTCACCAAATTTTTACAAAAGCCATACACATTTCATGTTGATGATTGAGAAATTTAATTTTTTTTAGCTTACTACACTTTAAACAAAGAAATGAGTACAGATTGACACTTTTATTAACATGCAGCTACCACTCATGCACTGTACCATGTTAATTAGGAAACCAAAATACAATAGTTCAACAATGAGAAAGAAGTTTATTTTTAGCTAGAAATATAAAAGACCAGTAGAAAATTGAAAATGTTAAAAATAACAATGACTCATACTTCATAACCTATTCCACAATGCTGAAAATACCACATGGTGTATCACTTTACATTGGAATGAACTTTCTCATATGTCTATAAATCTTGTCATAACTAAATATAAGTGCATGTAATTATTTACACAGACCGAATAACATGTTTTAGTTACTAATACAGGGTTCATGAAAATGTCACTAGTGCAAAGATTAGCCATAACCAAAAGGTACCACTTTATTGTCTGTTCCAGACTTAGGTAATATTGGAAGCATTATGGATTTTTTAAATTTAACCTCAAATTTGGAGAGTAATCCCGCGCAGACTAAGTATGTCCCCAACATCATTGTTAATTATCACTAATTTAAAACTAATAAGTACCGGTAAATTTTATTGGTACTTAGGTTTAGGATAACTTGGTAGTTACCTGTATAACATTTAATTCATCTGCTTTAGCGTCTGGTCCAAGGAGCGCCTGGCGTATGAGTAGCTTATTACTTCTTGGATAGTCTCCTTTCGCCTCCGGATCCCATGTTTCCGACTGGTGTGAGGAGGATAAGGTAACACCTGAAACAGCGATACAGTCAGAAACACCTCAAACATAACCAAATTTACTAATAATCTTTCATTATTTACATTAACAAACTGATTCAGACGATTCGAATAACTAACGGTGAGCGACAAACTGTCGCTAAAGACGCTTGTTCGAATGGACGCCATACTTTCAAATTACGCGCCCTTGCGAGGCGACACAACGCACATTTGCGAAATGTACGTTATAGAGAAACACTTGATGACGAGATCGATAATCTTACACTGAAATTAATACTTCACTAGGACTATTTTACAACGCCATTTCTTCACTTTATGAAATGAACATCGTTTATGGGTGCTACGAAATGGCGGCAATGATAATTACATTTTAGACAATTAAGTGCATATCAGAAAATCACAACACAGCACACTTAACTACCCTGAATGATAGAAATACAGAATCATCAATAGAATACACCGAATATTGAATTGTGGAATAAAATGGCGAAGTAGCCGGGTGTCAAAGCTTGACGCCACTTTAAGCTATCTCTAGCTGCCAAAGTACACAAGTTAAAGAGTAAATAAATGCAACAAACTATTTGAATTAAACTTGGGAATGCTACTTACCATAGAAATATTCGTCCGACATTGTGATTTCACTAATTTATTGAGATTTTTGCGACACGTTCACGTGCGATGCCGGCACACACAAATCTGGGATCAATGTTGCCATTATAAAATATACAACAGCTAACAAGACAATAGACAAGACCAACCGACGGTAACATTGCAACTTTTTCAACAATGCAGTGTGGTAAGCTCAACGAAAGTATTTTCCCGTAATACAATTTTTTTTCATATTGCAACATTCATTGCAAGGTAAAAGAGGACCGTTAACGCATGAAAGGTTACGGTTTTAACATACCAACTTCAAAAATACTAAAATGCCGTTTAAAATTTCATGAGGATCATTTTATTCACAAAAAAGTAAAGAAAGTACAGGTCACTCATAAAAATCCCTAGGTAGTAAACTGTCAGACATAGATCTATAGCGGATTTTTCTATTGTATTTGCTAAATATATTAATATTCTTAAGCTTACATAAAACTGTAACGACTTTAGAGGTACTAGCTTTGCCCCGTCGCAATATATTTTCAACGGAATGCGTCGACTTTCGTTGTTGCGAGATTTTATGATCATCAATTTCGGTCTTGGACCCGGAACAATGAGGTCTAGCTATTCCAGATGCTTTAACTTCTATAAATCCACTGGACATAAATTCATACTTAGCAATTAGAAACAATTTCAATTGAGTATTTTCGAAATTAAGATCGGCGTTATTTTTCAATAATTTGATATATTTCTTATGACTTGGATTAATTTTAGCACTTTTTCTTAACTCATCCAGCAATAAATCTAAAGAATCCTTGTTGTCTTCTAAAGACGTAACTATCGTTTCAAATATCTGAAAAATGTAAAATTAATCAGCTTTGTCATTTTGCAAGATATCAAAATACACAATATATGTATACCTCTTGTGTATGCCTTTGAAGTGCTACTAACTTCTTCTGTAGCTCTTCCTTACTCTTCTTTAACTTAAAATATTTACTGCAAATGTTATATATTACTTCATCTTTTGATTTAATTTCATTTTGCAATGCCAAAATATGTTCTTCTCCATCTCTCTTTAAAAAAATAAGTTGAGTGAAATGAGTAGGTACCTGTTTCAGTTATTTTGTCGAATAGGTATAGAAATATGTATGTTAAAACTTTTTTTTAACTTAAATTGTGTTGTCCGAGCATATTTTTATAAATAGCCGAGCACATTTAAATAATATAGTTTAATACATATTAAACTACAATAATAGTCAATTACTTACAGAATCAGAATCAGAATTCCCATTACTTGCTAATTTTAACGATAGCCTTTTCATATTATCAAGTAAAAAATCTTTTTCTTTTGAATGTATTTCTCTAAAATCATGTGATTCGTTACTAACTTTTAAATACTTCAAATAAAACTTTTAAGTAGGCATATAATAGTAATATACCTTTGATCGGCTAATTCTTGCTGTAGATTTCTATTTGTCCTTTGTACACTTTTGAGTTCAACATACAATTTCTCTTTCTCACGAGCAAGATTTCCAATTGCCGCGTCCCTATTTTCTAATAAGACTTTCAATGAGGAGGTATTAAACTTAAGTGATTCAATTTCGTCTTGTAATTTTTTAATTTCGTCTATTTTATTCAAACTCTTGCGCGAGGATGTTGAAGACCTCAGAGAACTCTTAGATATAATTCGTTTAAAATTCATCCAGATGCATTAGGAATATCTAGGCAAGCCGTTGAAAACTTGGTTAACTTTTTACAAGTGAAGTCCACTATTTTTATCAATATTTACAAAAAAATAACCATAATTTGAATGTATATTTTGACAGGCTCATCTTGGAAATACATCATTATTACCAGGTTACCCTATTATGAGAGACCATAGAAATAGTATGTATATTCATACAACTTAACTTATACTACATTACTTAGCTTACTTAATTCATATAGTTGTATGAATATACATACTATTTCTATGAGAGAGACGCACAAGAAGGTAAAAAATTACGGACTATTGGGTTGTTTCCCACTTTCTCCGAGCAACCTGGCATGACTTAAAGGCTTATTATACTGCACTTTTCTCAGGGCCCTGTGGTTAGGGTGGGCGTGGCCGCTAGTTCGAGCGTCGCTAATGTTACAAAAAGTATCATAGAAGGGGTTAATTATTAATATATTCAGGATTTAAATAAAACGGCACGTCTTTGCTCACAAGCTCTCTAATCGAGACTGTTCTCTTTACTTAGGGGTACATTATATCATTTGGTCGACCAATAAAGGACTCAAGTGTAGCAAGACATTTACTTAGCTTAATTACGTCTTTATTACTATGACTTTAGGGTTAACTATGTCTAATCGAGCGTTGGAGGTATGCAGTGGCTGGCACGAACACAGCAATAAGGACCAAATTAGGGACCCTTAATTCCTAAATTATATTAAGCTACACTGATTCTAGTGAGGGTCCCTGTAGTAAGTGCAGTGTAATAGGCCTATTACCCTTAAAAGTACAATATACAATAGTACAATAGTATAGTATACAATAGTACTAAATACAATAGTATATTGTGATACAAGGGTGGAAAGTAGGTTATTGCAAACGAGCTGTCATTAATAAGCCCGAGCCGAAGGTGAGGGTTTTTAATGTCACGAGTTAGCAATAACCTTCACACCCGTGTATCACACGACGTTTTTCAATAAAGTTGTGGGAAATAGTAATAAACAAATCAAAGAATTACAAGTTTATTTCAACATACATACGTACATAGTACTTAATTAATTCTGGAAATTGAGAGTAAAGCTTGAGCAATTAATAAAATTCGCAAGTGCGCAAAATTCCATCTTGCGCAGTTTTCGCCTCAGATAAAATATCTGGTGGAGTTAATTCCATTTCATCATTAGTACTACAACTATAAAAATAAAAAATTTCAGCAAATGGTACGTATTTACACCTGGACATATTTTTTTTCAACGGGTTCGTACCTACGCGTATACAGCCTATTCGATTTTTGTCAAATGTTGAAAATAATTAAATTAAAACTGGTAATTAAATATAATCAACAACCATTTTTAAAAGAATTTTGGAAACTCAATGCTAAAACGTACGGATTCATTCATTTTTCCTCGTAAAAAGCCTATCCGATTATATTCCTTCTATGTATGAAAACTCCTTGCTACTAAACTTTTTTAATTGACTTGGAAAATTTAAAACTAAACTGCAAAAGTAAGTGTAGAGCTTGTAAAAGTAAGTCACGACCGTGTAAAAGTAAGATGCGTATGCGAAAGATTCAATTTTCGAACTACAGCCTCTGAAAGTGCGCCATGTTTGACAACTGTATTGAAAATAAAATTCTTTATGTATGCCCCCTCAGAGCCTTCAGAGCATAGAGTAAGTTTTTAAAGCTCATAGCCTTTTATAGCTAGATGACTAGATCTATGCCTCAGAGTACTACAACACTTTTGGCTCTATCCATAGAGCCAAGTGGCTCGTTTTCTCGTTTTTGGCTTTGCCGTAGTCGGGTAAAAATCGAATGTTGCCAAAATATTGCATGTTGTTGTCTACTATTTTGTGATTCGACCTAAAATACATGAAATACTATTTACTAAACTTTCATTGGTGCCTTGAAATGTTTGCCATTTATTAATTGGATAAAAATGAAAACCGTTTCGTTTTCTGCCAATACAATACCAATAGTTTCTTGTCATTGATGAATACTCGAATTCTGCTCGAATTAGCGAGCAGCGAGCAGAGTTGGCGAGCCATGGTTTCGATCTGACACAGATTTATTTGTCAAAATACCGTAATATATAATTCTCTTAGGAGCACAGTTGTTTCTCCTAAGTTACCTCCTGTCTGCCCCGGTTTGTTTTGCCTAAATATCATTATATTTTCTTGAGTAAAACTAGATTCGTATTCCTACCACAATAAACTGTTTAACAAAAGTGAGTGAATTGAATATTACTGTTTCGTACTTGACCTTAGGCCATCCGTGTCTGGATGCATTTTTGTTGTGTAACAACGCCAAAATTTGGAGACGAGCTATGCCAAGATTAGTAGTTATTCATTTTCCGGAGGTGTTAATAAAATAGCCATTTGTGCGGACATTCGCTCTTGGATCTGTCAAAAATTCTAACAAGAATTTATGAAGTGCTTTGTAAATACATTAATACTGTAATCGTACGTACGTTTTATGATAATATAAGTTCATTATACCTTATTTAAAAAGCTCAATATTGTTTTCAGATCAAATACAATAAATAACGTGCATAATCGAAGTAAGGTTAAACTAACAACAAAAGCCGTAACAATACGCTAGTTAGTTGCTAGCTTCGTACATATTAAAGAAATCTCGTGAGATGTGTTACTCATAGCTGTAGTATCAATGCGGTGAAAGTCAATGGTTAGCAACCATAGGCCTGGTGGATGGTACAATGAGTGAGGAGCTGCAGTATGATGGAAGCAAGAAGAGTCCATCATCGGCTGCCAGCGAGGCTGGGCTGCCTGCTGCGGAGTGTGCAACGGTCGACGCCTCCACTCACACTTCACAGACTAATGTTGTGCAGGTTAAGTATCATTGTACCTAATGTTACCTTATCAACTAGTAGTTCCCAAAACAAACATTTGATTTGAATAATATCTCCTATGAGCCCAAGACTCTATTGCTGATGTAAGCTCCTTTTATCAAAAATCAAAACAATTGGATTTTATTTAGTAGATAATTTCTGCAGGGTTCCATAGAGATTGGTTGTACCCTGGGAACTTACTTTTGTCCCGGAAAAGTAAATTCTTCATCACCACTTGTAAGCAAGCCTGATTGCAGCAAATTGCTGGCCTGTATAATTAAAAAAATATATATATCTGATCACATGATTTATGAAAATCTTAATTCACTTAACTTTCCGCACAACACTTGCAGGCATCTTTTCTTCTTACCACCTAGTTAGTTACTTACTAGCCTACAGGCCAAGATGTACCCCCGATTTTAGCATTCAGGTACAATGTTACGCAGAAACCGACTATGGGTATGGGTTTAATATAACTGCCATACCCCTAAAAGCAGCCCGATTCTGTAACTCAGTGGTTATCAAAAATGAAAGCCACTGACTTATATTTTTTATCCATTGAAGATTTACTATGAAAGGTTCTTTCATTTTTTCATAGTAAACCTTCAATGGACAAAATATATATGTCAGTGGCTTTCATTTTTCGATAGCCACTGAGTTACAGAATAGGGGAGCAGGTTAGCCTGCTACCATCTTACTGCATACCACCTGAAGAGATTGCAGTCAAGCGCTAACTTGAAGTGGAATAAAAAACTAAGATTTCAGCATTGATAGGGCCAAGTGACCACCTCTCAGAAAACTGCAAGTAATGATTTTAATTCAATGCTATTATTTTATTCATGTGTTACAATAGAAAGTGTGCTAGTTTAGGAATACACTAGAGCCAAACTAAATATATGTTTATGTAATTCTTTATTTTGTGTTAGTGACTAGGTTTTTAATCACATAATATTATTTTTATGCTAGGCTGAATAGAGTCGGTATAAAAAATTGCTATTTTGCTGACATTGTTTTCTGAGACAATACATGACTGTAGTAGCATGTGACCTAGTTCAAATATCACAATATTATATCAATTGATTGTGCTAGTTAAGCAATTTTGATTGGCTGACAACTGAATGGTTTGATTTTAGCCTTTTTTGACCTCCGAGTTTCAGAGAATAGATTTATTATTCCATGTTATTACCTATCATCTGCTATTTGAATTCTAATCAGCATGGTTGGACACCTGCTAACTCTACTCACAATATGTATTTTTGTGGCTCAAAATGCTAAATTGTGAAACGCTCCACTCCACTTGGCAGTAAGTCTTTACTGGTAGGGGTGTAACTATCTACAGCCAAAGCCTTCCTCCAGACCAGATCAGAGAAAAACTGGGGCCTCTCACTTATAAGGCTACATTACTTAAGACTGCTCAGAGAGGTTGTTCAAATGTTAAGCTGTCAGTGCTGGCTTTTCTAAATGTTAACATCTGATATTACGAGTACTTATTAGATAGATAGATAAATCCTTTATTGTTGGCATCCTTATGTGGTGGACATTCAGTCGAACAAAACTTTTCTGCTCTACATTTCTGATTTGAACTGCCAGAATGTGGAATGCCTTATCAGCTTATGTATTCCCTGCCACATATAACTTAAGTACCTTCAAGACAAGAGAGAATAGGCATCTTCTTGGTGGGCCAACCAACCTAGACCTCATCATTGCTTTGTTAAGCGTGATTGTCGTCAAGCGTAAGCCTAAATTGCAATAAAAAAAATTTGTCACATTGTATATAAAGAAAGCATTTATAAAGTACAGAAAAAAAGTGTGTAAGGGTGTTCTTATCACTAAGAGTGATCTCATCCAGACAATCCCATCCATTAAGAACCTATAAAAAGGAGCAGATAGTGCAATAGAAACTATTATTGTTATTGTTGTGTTATTAGTAATTTGAAATCACACTATTAGTCTGGATATTAGACAACCTGCCGTTGTGTTTTTAAAAATCTCACGGGAACTCTTTAAACTTGTTATTCCCCATTCAAGATTCTGTATTGAATTTCATCAAAATTGGTTATACAGATGAGTTGTCAAAAAGTAACATAGAGACATGCAGACTTTTGCCTTTTTAATATATTTTAGGAAGTAGTATGGTTGGAGGGAGGCCACCACATTATTACTTCCAAGAAACTACCATTTAAGTGATTAATGGAAGTGGTCACAGCCCTCAGAAATGTTAAAATATTGTTGCATCTTGCAGATGACAGCAAGCTCGGCCCCTACTGAAGGCACCAAGTGGAACTGTGAGATGTGCACATATGAGAACTTCCCACTTTCACGCAAGGTATTGGGTTTCATATTTCTTTGCACATCTTTTGTTTATGATATCTCTCTGTTCAAAGCTTTGTCACACTAGCGATTTTTATTTGGTTTTTCTTGGTCAATCAATAGATGATGATGATGACCTCCCTGGTTCATCTTATCACTTACCATAAGGTGAGATTGCAGTCAAGGGCTAGCATGCTGCGGTCTTGCTTCTCCTGGATCCAGCGGATTATTCGATGTAGTCCATCCACTTATAAATGGAGAGTCCTGATGGGAATGCTGTGTTTTCCAGTGTAGGAATGTCTGTCGGTCGCATACTATGACTTTTGAATTTGTTGTGGGCGCTATGACCAGGGCAGGTTGCATTTGGAAATCACCTAAATGCAACTTTTACGCTAACAGGTTAGCCCTCTACCATCTTAGACTGCATCATCACTTACCATCAGATTGCAGTCAAGGGCTAACTTGTAGTGGTGTAAAAAAAAAACATTGGTAGAAGCATATTATGTGCAAGCCATATTTTTTCACAAACCTTGCTTGAGTATTGTTACATTTTGTCACATCACATCAATAGCCCGTTTAAGGCCTAAACCTGGTCTGAACTCAACTTGTTATTACATAGATGTTTTCACATTCTTTTTAATTTTATTGACTTTGTTATCAGATGTTTATGTTTAGTCATAAAATGTTATTGGCTTTACCAATGATTCAAGTTCGTGATTTTTTATTTTCACTCAGCAATATATTATTATCAAAACAATAAATTGATTTACATAGACTGAAGGTAAATAGACCTTAAAAAGATAGACCAATTGCCTGAACATGCGGCTAGTTTTTGCAACTGCGTTGCAGGAAAAAAACTTTTAAAAACTCTTGTTGGAATTTCTCAAAATCTTTTTTTTTGTGGCGGTCTAAACAAACTCTAAGGCATTAAATATGTACTGAGTTCACAATCACAATTATTGGCATCACTCTTGTGTCTTTTTACATAATGCTCAAAAAGACTGTCTTTTCTCATTAATTTTTGTTTATGCATTGCATGTTAAATTGTTTTTCTCTGAAGTCTATGCTAAGAATAATAATTAATCTGCGCTATGTATTTCTACATCAAAATGTAATGAATGCGGTAACGCGAGAATGTCCATTGCCCAATAAAGCATTCGCTTATATCTTTTCCATCAATCTGTGCTTGTATGACAGAATACTGTTTTTTCTACATTAAAATGAAATGCACGCGGTAACTCGAGAATTCCAAATAAGGCATCCGCCGACCTCCAGTTACTTGTGGTGTCTGTTTACAATGAAACATTACTCTGCTGATGACGTCATGCATCCGCTTGCGATGTCTTATTTCCCTTATATGGCTAGGGGACATATCGAGCGAAGTGCTGTATAGTGTAAACGGAAGTCCGGACTTTTTTGATGCATTTAATTATTCAATGATCCTTGCATTGGTACAACTGAGTTGGTCAGTTTAAAAATTCATGATCGTCCAGTCATCTCGAACGAAATGGTTCTGCCCTACGTTTCGGATTCCGCCAGTATGTGGAATGCCCTTCCAACGCATGTGTTCCCTGCTGCGTATAACTTGAGTAGGTACCTTCAAGGCATGAGTGAATAGGCATCTTCTAGGCAAGCGCGCTCCAACCTAGACATCATAGCTTTGTATTAAGCGTCATTGTCGTCAAGCGCAATATTATATACAATAAATAATAACAAATTTATTCATTTTAAGGGACGACTCAGGCTTGACTACCGAAATTGTTTTCACATAAAAAGACCTGATAGTTCCTAAGACAATTTCCCGGGATAAAAAGCCTTTGTGTTATTCCAGACTATAATCTATCTCTATGCCAAATTTCATACAGACCCTCTCACCCGTTCTGCCGTGACTGGTCAACATACAAACATATACAAAGTGATTTAAGTACATATGTGATTATGTAAGTAGTGATCCATCCATCCATCCAAATTTTCGTAGTTAGTTTCGTAGTGTAAACATTAGTATAGTTATTTGTTTATAATTGTCGCAGTGTACCATGTGCCGTGCCCAGAAGCCGTCCCTCGGCGAGGATATATTCAAGCTGCAAGACGGCGCCAGCGCTTTGCCCGCGCAGGACGATTGCGGTGAGTGCATTACAATGATAAACCCTCATTTAATTTTTATTAATTTTATTGATTGATTGATATACGATATCAATCAATCAATAAAATTAATGAAAAGTGTCATGCAATCTATCAATTGGACTATCAATTAATGTAAAGGACTGCCTCGTCGGTCTAGTCACTAGACCAACGAGGCAGTCCTCTAGTCTAGTCGAACATGCTAACCACTAGACTCTAGTGGTTAGCATGTTCGACTGTTACCGACGACGTCCCGGGTCCGAGTCCCGGGTCGGGCCATAATTAAGTATTGTGTTTTTCTGACTACAAATTCTCAGTATCAGCCCAGAGTTAGTATGTTGGCGGTGTTTCATCCCTGTGCCTCGGAGAGCACGTTAAGCCGTCGGTCCCGGTTATTATCACTTACATGATAATAGTCGTTAATGCCCGCCAAACCGCTATGGAGCAGTGTGGTGGGTCTAAGCTCTAATTCCCTCTCTTCTATCAGATTGGAAGCCTGTGCTCAGCTATCGATAAGTATACTCTGTGCTAGTGTTTAGTAGATTTATTTATTGCGTCTTGTTTCACTTATGTCAAGACTCTACCACCGGTTCGGAAAGCAGTCTATTGAGAAAAAAGGGCCAGAAAACTCAGCAGTTGCTCTTTTTATAAAAAGAAAAAGAATGTTACAATAATATATAGCTAATACACAATACATACGTAATATAACAAGTATAACACTGACTTGTGCAGCCAATTTCTTCCATGCAACTTTGTCATTAAGAAAATCATCAACAGCATAATAGCCTCGGCTTATCAAATGCTGTTACCATATATAAATATAATATGGCAGTACTATATAATATTGTGGCATGAAGATGTGTAAAGTCTGCCAATCGTGACTTAGCCAGCGTGGTGGAACTATGATCAAGCCCTTCTCATTCTGAAAGCAGTCAGCCGGCTATGGGTTCGAATGAGAGAGTAATGTGACGTTTTACTGTTGCAGGCGCGGAGGCCGTTGCGGAGAGGTTGAGGCCTCTGCGGATATCGTCTCCGCAGGGCCAGGCCGGGGCCTCGGCCGTCACCAAATGGCCTTGTACGGTGAGTCCTTGGCTCCAGCCCCACTAGCCAAGTTGTGTATATGTATACGTCATATGTTCCGTGTCTATTGTCTATCTTTAATCGTTAACGCTTTAGAGGAGAGAAAAATATAAGTGAATAGTATATGGTGCGTTTTTAATCGCTTTCGCTAAAGCATTGACGATTAAAGAAAAAGAATAGACACGAAACATAAATAACTTGGCTATTGCTCTAGCCCGTTCAAATGAATTGAAGAAATAAATATGGGTTTAATTACCGAGGGTTATTTGAAGTGCTATTTACAGAAATATATGTACATTTTTTTATCAAATCCAGTGGAAAAATCTGAAACATGGTCTTTTCTGTATATGTCACCGTAAGATTGTAAAAACCGTTAGATTATAATCTAACTCGCGAAATTGTAAACTGTCGAAAGATTGTGAACCGTTCCATGTTCTGAGTGTCAATTTTTGAAATATTCATTGTATTTACGTTTTCTTGTCTGTTTCTTGTAGGTTAGGTTAGGGTTCGACATAAATTATCAGGCAATGCCAGGCCGCAGGCCGGGTGCTTAGGTTCTATCGGGTTAATAAACCTAACAGATTACAATCTACCGGAAAATAATGCGTTAAATTGTAATCTTTCGACACTTATTTCGCGAGTTAGATTATAATGTAACGGTTTTTACAACCTTACGGTGACATATACAATTCCACCCGTTCTCTGTTTCATCAGGAGTTTGTCTATTTTGTGAAATGTTTATAATAATTTAAAAAAGGTGGCGCACAAACCTTCAAAGTTTCTAAACATAGAATAATTTGGAAGGTTTGCGTGGCGTGGTGCAAGATACACACTGTGCCACATAGATTTACCAACTGTGGTGGATTATAGCGAATTAAATTTCTAATTCCTACAACTACATTGCATTAAGATCTAATGAATACCCAAATTTGCAATAAATGAATGAATCTCGCGTGAATGAATCTTGAATCTCTCTGACAGACGTGCACGTACGAGAACTGGCCGCGCGCGCTCAAGTGCGCTATGTGCGGTGCGTCCCCGCCCCGCGCGCACCCCCACCCACACCCCGTACACCCCCCCGCGCCCGGTGAGTATACACACCAAAAACTATACACACCACCTTCGTACTGTGTGTCAGGGTTCGAAATGAAATTAAACTAGAAGCGGTTGTGTTGTAAAGTTTGAATACATCCAACGACCTCAATTTACACAGTGCCCATGTCAAACAAAGAATGTGGAATTATTAATACTAACGCCATCTAGTCTGACAAGCGGGATAGCGCTATGGCGGGGACAAAGGCAGGCTTATACAGGTGAGGGGTATGCCCTACAAGTCGGAAGCCCAACTTTTTTCTATGGAAGGGTCCATCTAGTACCCACATAATATGTAGGTACAAAATATGTATATCGTACATAATGTGTATATCGATGATAATATGTGCATTGGTGTTTTCCATTGTTTTTTACCGATCGGTAAATGAAGTCCTTTGAACTGAAACAGTGAAGGGGAAACACTTTTTAACATCCATTTGTTTGACTGAAGTCAATGTGCAAAATGAATGAGTAAGCTTTAGAATGTGTTCATGTACAGTGTAGGTAATTCATGTAATGTGTACGTAAATGTAATACTTATAATAGTAAAATCACATCATACTAATATTATAAATGCGAAAGTGTGTTTGTTTGTTGGTTTGTCCTTCAATCACGCCACAACGGAGCAACGGATCAACGTGATTTTTGGCATAGGTATAGTTGAGGACCTGGACATACGCTACTTTTTATCCCGCAAAATTAAGAAGTTCCCGCGGGAATCAAAAAACTTAAACCTCGCGGACGAAGTCGCGGGCATCAGCTAGTAATATGATAATCTAAATATTTGTACGCCAACTCGGCTAATATGTTGAACTCGATAGCTAAATTAACCATCTTATTCAGACACATAATATGCAAATAAAGTATATGAATCTGTAATGTACAGTGGGTATCAACGACATCTGCAATAGTCAGCCGACGCCGCAACATGACACCGACTCCAACGGCCGTCGGTCCAAGCGGCGGAACAACGCCGACTGGATATGGCTGCAAGCTTGCCTAGGTAAGTAGATTTAAAAAAAAAAATATATAGCGAGCAAACGAGCAGGCGGGTCTCACCTGATGTTAAGTGATTACCGCCGCCCATGAATATTTGCAGCACCAGACTTGACAGCCTCCGTGGCGCAGTGTGTAGCGCTGTTGTCTTAACGTGCGGAGGTCCTAGGTATAATTTCTGAATTTTCCCTGGTCTGGCCTGGTGGGAGGCTTGACCGTGGCTAGTTACCACCCTACCGGCAAAGTTGTACCGCCAAGCGATTTAGCGTTCCGGTACGATGCCGTGTAGAAACCGAATAGGGGTATGGGTTTAATATTACTGCCATACCCCTAACAGGTTAGCCCGCTACCATCTTAGACTGCATCATCACTTAGCTTCAGATGAGATCGCAGTCAAAGGCTAACTTGTAGAGGATAAAAAAAAAAACGACTTTTGAGATATTTGTTTAACCGCCCTTTGAAGAGCCCCATATTGTAATCATGAGGGAACACAGATGGTTCCATAATTTGCAGGCACGTGGGAGGAATGACCTAGAATAATGTAATGGGAGGTAGAAGAAGACCTATGTATATAATTGATATATATAGTCCGTCAAACTTATCTGACCCAGTGGGCAAAATTTTAACAGATTTTTAAGCCTGTTTAGTTTTTGTTTTTATTTTCTTTTTCATATCTAGTAGCGAAGCTGTCACCGGGTCAGATAAGTTTATAGGACTATACTTAACTAGATGATGCCTGCGACTTTGTTTGCGTGGTTTAAGGTATTTTTGATTTTCTCGGGAACTTCTGGATAAAAAGTAGCATAGGTCCTGGCCCCGGCATATAACCTACCCATCAAATTTACCTTTCATCAAAGTTGGATCAACGGATGGGCCGCGAAAGCGGAGCAAACAAACAGACAGAAACACTTTCGCATTTATAATATCAAGCATGGATTTTAATTTGTCACAAATAATCGGCTTTCTCCATACCAGTTAACACCAACGCATACCTGTATATATACTAACGCATTCCCTGGCTTCATCGTACAATAGTACACAGTAGGTCTCGATTCCGTCAGTCTCACAGTCCACTGTGCTCACCAGGCGTGGTGGAAGGCGACGCGCACTGCGTAGACGCGTACCTATCGTCGGGCGGGGACCCTGCGCGCGCGCTGACGGCGTCTGAAGTGGCATTACTGAACCGCGCCTCGGCCTTCGACCCCGGACACACGCTAGTTCATCTAGCCATCAGGTGAATCAATCAATCCATCGTTTATTTGCAAGAAACATTGTACAACAGGGATGATGCTTTTATCAAATATAAATTATTTCTAATTGATTATTAAATAGAGGTTCTTCCAAAAGACCTAAAATTCACATCCTCGGGTAGTTTTAAGTTTGGTAACCATTTTAAAATATAGATGAAAGAAGAGAAAAAATGCGTTGAAATTTTATGACGTCGCAACATATAATGTACTCTGTGGTCGCAACTGTGAATTTCATGCAACTTCAATAAGTGCGTTTTTAAGTTTGATAAAGAGTTGCTGATTTGATTGGTATTTGACAACTATTCAAACAAATTATTTTTTTGTGATTATTAAATAAAGGTTCTCCCGAGAGTCGTAATATCCACGTCCTCTGTTAGTTTTATGTTGAATAAACATTTTAAACTATTGATTAAATTAAAAAAGAGCGTCGAACTTTTATGACGTCACTATTCAATATTGCATACAAAATCCCATACTAAGCACGCGTTTTGAAGTTTAAAAAAAGTTGCTGATTTGACTAGTTGTCTCAAATACCCAAGTAGGGCGGCCATATACTTACTACTACGATTCGGAATATCGAATTGGAATTTCGAACGTTGCAAATCAATATAAATCAATGGGTCTATAACACACGCACAGTAGTTGTCCGTTTGAATTTATTTCCGTTTCGAAATTCCGTATGGAAGACTAGAGTTCGGAATCACGAACGGAAAAAAGCCCTTCCGAACGCGTCTTCTCCATAGATTTTATATGAGTCGCACGCATCACACATCATTCGTTAAATATAAAATAAGGAATAAGTTTTTTAAATTCATAATTTTCGGGTTAATATGTAGCCTATGACACTCGCAAATGTGGCTTTCTATTTGTACCAGAATTTTCAAAATCGGTTCAGTAGATCCAGAGACTACCCCCTACAACCTAACAAACTTTACCTCTTTATAATATTAGTATAGATATTCGCTGACAGAATATCTGAACTCAAAGGCTAGAGTCTCCCAACATCTGGGCCTTGTTATTAGCCGAACGGAAATAAACGTGTGTGATGAATTTACGGAAACCCGATTCGATATTTCGATACGGAATTCCGAATGTGTGGCGGCCCTTATGATAAAAAAATAAAGAGAAAAAAATATATAAATGTTGTGCCGACTCCACATGGCGTGGAATAGTATTAAGAAGATTTTACCACTACTCAGTTCAACCGTTTTTAGTTTATTTAATTCTTGATTTTGTTTCAGATTTCAAAGGCAAGAACTCCTCTCAACACTACTATCTCGAATATCGGGCGGTGGGCCGGGGCTGAAGCGGTCGCCGTCATACGTAGGTATGGACTATTTTCCCACTTTTTAATACACTTTAGATGTTATTTGCAATTTTAGAAACCCTAAATCCACGCAGATGAAGGCAATCCCGGCGTAACTTTTTGATATTGGTGCCGAGTTGCCGATTCTTCTTAGTAGAATTTACATTCTGAACCAGTGGCAGAATCAAAACATGACGTAACATAAGAGACCTGTTCCTATGTCCTACATTAAATTAATCGAGTATTGAGTATTCTGTGATTAAAAGCACTTCTTCCCGATCAAAGAGTTCCTCCGGGATTTTGCATACTGTTATTTTTGTACCTAATTTCTTCTAAATTCTGTGAAAAAGTGCGACACTCATTCACTTTCGCATTAATTAATAGTATCCGACCGTATGTCGATTTATGATCGTAGCCGATTAATTGGCTAGCGCTACAACTTTAATAGAGTAAGTTATAAGTATAAAGTCCTTCGTTAAAAATATACATGTCACCGTAAAATTGTTAAAACCGTTAGAATGTAATCTAACGCTTTTTATCTCGATAGATTGTAAACTGCTGAAAGATTGTGAACCGTTCAATGTTATGAGTGTCAATTTTTGAAATATTCATTGTACCTATTTACGTTTTCTTGTCTCTTGTAGGTTAGGTTAGGGTTCGACATAAATAATCAGGTAGTTAGGTTCTATCGGGTTAATATACCTAACCTACCGAAAAATAATGCTTTAAATTGTAATCTTTCGACAATTTACAATCTCGCGAGTTAGATTATAATCTTAACGGTTTTTACAATTTTACGGTGACATACCACCACTACCACCACTACAGCCCATTAACGTCCCACTGCTGGGCACAGGCCTCCACTCTCATAGGAGAAGGGAAATTAGAGCATAGACCCACCACGCTGCTCCAATGCGGGTTGGCGGGCTTTTAACGACTATTAATTATTAATATCATGTTAGTGATAATAACCGGGACCGACGGCTTAACATGCTCTCCGAGGCACGGGGGTGAAACACTGCCAACTTCCTAACTCCGGGCTAGTATTGAGAATTTCTGATCAGAAAACCCCAACACTTAATTAGGTGTGGTACGGTGACATACATAAGTTAACTCCTCAAAGCTCTTGAAACCTTGTTAACATAAAAATAGAAGTTACGACTTACGAGTTAATTATGTTTTCCATAAAAAACCGCATAGGAAAAATTCGAAGGAAACACGTTTATTTTATGGATTGTATTATGTATAGCTATAACTTATAACACTTCACACAATTATAGCAATTAGAGTCAAGAGAATAGGGATGATGCCTGTATCAAAAATAAATTCTTTCTAACTGATTATTAAATAGAGGGTATTCAAAAAGACCTAAAATTCACATCCTCGGTTAGTTTTAAGTTTGATAACCATTTTATAATGTAGATTAAACAAAAAAAGTGCGTTGAAATTTGATGACGTCACAATTGCAAATTTCATACAACTTCCATACTAGAAGAGCGTTTTTAAGTTTGATAAAGAGTTGCTGATTTGATTGAGTTGTCATCATCCGTATTGTTAATGGCAATTAAAAGATAAATTATTACGTTTCAGCCCCGGACCTGGCGACGGCCATTCGCCGCCACATCGCGGGCTGCGTGCGCCACAAAAAGGGCAGCTTTCCCTGTAGATACATCAACGAGTTCTGCACGTTCTCACTGCCCTCAGGTAACCTAACTTCAACTTCCATCTTTTATTCAAATAGACTTTTACAGGTACTTTTGAATCGTCGAATGAATGCTATCCCTACCGAGAAGAGCCAGCAAGAAACTCGGCGGTTGCTCTTTTCTAACCTAACCACTGTTTCTACTGGATCACCTGTTAAACTGACACCCTATATACCCCTATGTTCTTGAGTAAGGTAAGGCCTGTCAGTATGTACGACCTACGATCTAATATGATAAAAATCATGAAATTATTATGTATGTATAGTAGATGTTGTACTTGATGCCTCTGCCCTCTCTGTTTATCCCACTTCTGATGTTGAATAGCATTTCCATACTAATATTATGAATGCGTAAGTGTGTCTGTTTTGTTTGCTACGTTTTAATACGGTCCATCCTTTCAATCGATTTTGATGAAATTCGATAGGCTGAATCGCTGGGAAGGACACAGGCTACTTTTATCCCGGAAAATAAAGGACTTCCCGCAGAAATAACTAATAACTTAATCGACCCTAGCGTAGTAGCGGGCATCATCTAGTACTATATAAAAATGCGAAAGTGTGTCTGTCTGTCTGCTACGCTTTAATGGGCCATCTTTTCAACAAATTTTGACGAAATTTGATATAGCGATAGGTTCAATCTTGGGGAAGGACCTAGGCTTTTTATCCCGGAAATTAAGGAAGTTTGTTTTAAGGAAGTTTGAATCTTCCTCGTGACAACAACACATCACACACACAATGTAACATCGAAGAAACAATCGTGTAATCAACGCGAACATAATATAATATAAGCTATTTACTGTGTTATTTGTATTTTTTTTTATCTTAGGTCGTCATTTGAAAAAACAAGAGTAGAAAAATAAGATTCTGTCAAGCAAAATTGTCACCGAAAAAAGCAGTCGTTTAATTTGAAAAAAAAAACATCCTTTACAGATATTGAAGAGCTGCCGGCGGCGATCCAAGAGCAGCTGTTCACAGAACTGTTGGATCGCGACGCGCAGCAAACGCTCGAGGCAGACCCGCCGCTCATTAACTGGAGCTTGCATCTCACCGTCACATTAGGTATGATAAATGATAAATGATTTATTTATTTCATGTAGGACAACTTGTGTCACTTATGATACGTTAAGACTCTACCACCGGTTCGGAAAATTCAGTTGATTCGACTGAGAAGAGAATTAGCTATGGTCACATATAATGTTGGTATAGTTGTTACTTTGCTAGCTAATGCTACATAGTATAGTCAATTTTCAAATTGCACCCCATATTTGGTAGTACACTGTTTCCAAAAATATTGTAAGAGCTCTATACGTTTTGCAATAAATAAATGTCTTATCTTATCTAAATCAAATTGAAAGAACTAGAAGTTTGATTCGCTATAATCCGCCACAGTAGGTAAATTCATGTGGTGGTCGCCACAGTAGGTGTCTTGAACTTGTAGCTTGCGATATTCACCACACCGCACAAATCTTCTAAATTATTCTCAACTTACGTTTCACTCCAACACCGGAGCATCTTCAGGAGATGTTGACTCGTCATCATTCGTATTGTGTTGCGTGCGCAGGTTCGCGGCTGTACGCACTGTGGAACCGGTCCGCGGGCGACTGTCTGCCGGACGCTGTGTGCCAGGCCGCGTACGGTGTGTCCGACCGTGCCAACGTGCTACGCACTGCGTTGGCAGACTCGCTGCACCATGCGCACCGCAGGTATACTTTACATTTTAACTATAATTATATACCGGCTACAGCTCACGTGCTCTGTCGGAAAATATGCCCGACTAGTTTCGAACCCGTCCGGGACGTGAGCTTCATGAGCCTGTTCGGGCGACGCGGTAGCTGACAGACTGCGAGCTGCCTGCCGTAAAGCTCTCTGCGAGGGGTGTTAAGGTGGAGGGGGAGGTGGCACTATTTCCTTTCCCGACGACTCCTACTGATCTTCTTCACTGGCGTCGTCACTATGATGCAAACATGCCGAGCGAACCGGGTCCGGTTCCAAAAGAGAATGCCAGATTTTGCCCCACCAATTTTCATAATTTACACAAAATGTAAACTTTTTAAAATTATCTTAAGAATTTATGACCACGTATGATTAAATAATTATTGCGGATTTAAAAATGAAAAAATAAAGTAATTTTCCACTTCCTATTTCTCTTGCGGCAATTTGCATTACATTCTACGCATACACGACTACAACTACAGTTGTTAAGTTTTTAAATAAAACAAAACTCCTATTAGTTACATAAATCATACTACAGATCTTTGTTTAAATTCGTTATTTTGTGTTGTTAATTATTGAAAATGACACAATATTATTATTTTAATGTAAATAACAATGAATAATAAAATAGTTGCAGTAAAACCTTACCTTCGCATTCACACATTTTGTGCAATGAAACGTCATTGACAAACGTATTTGGAGATCTCAATGTATTTTTTTTTTTAGACATCTTTATTGCACACACAAAATATACAGAATACAGTTTTAAAGCATTAATTACTAGTAAAACTAGAAATGTGCAAAGGCGGTCTTATTGCTAAAGCAATCTCTTACAGACAACCTTTGGTGAAAGGATAAATAAACGGCAGCGCGGGATGGTGCTGTATTAAAAAGTCATTGTGATTTGTGATCATTGTTTTTAACGTGGTTTCAGTGAAGTCGACTGTTTACCGTGCTTGTTTTGAATGTTTCACCAAAAACTTGCTAGAACTTCTATAATATTGATTCGATCTCGCCGACTTTACGCTATATTCCATGGATGACCATTTTTTGCGATTTGGGTAACGACGTTGAGGTGCATAAATTGTCACTGGAGTGTAAACAGGATCCTAAGACATGTTGTCATGTTGGGCTTACCATCACAATGATATTGATGCACCACGGCAGTATTTCTTGATAATGTAGCGACTGATTACATATTTAATATGAAGATTAATAAATCAATGATTACTAACAGTTGTTTTATTTACAATTAGTCAACCATTCTATCGTTAGAGAAGATAGCACAAGCTTATTAACTAGGTATCATATTACTTCAGGTAGACCTCAAGCTACGCAGGAATTTGAGTATCCTACTTCATTTTAAAGCCATAATATCTCTTGGCAAGAGCATTGTAACGATACACAGCATTTTTTTTACTTATTTCACAATTAAAAATGCACATAACCTAAAATAATATTGCAAATTAAACTTAGTTTTAATAAAAAACCGCAAGTGTTAGAAGCTTCAAAATATATGTGTAGTTAACAGTAATAAAAAATCTATTAAATCCTACATACGGCATGCTTGTAAACGAAATTTAATAAGTGGGGCAAAGCTCTATACATAGTCTGGCGTTTTCCTTTGAAGATTGCATAGTCCTAGCGTTAAAAAACTGTTTCCACGAATACTATACACGCTGAAAGAAGACGGTCCAGATTTGTATGTATGTATGTATGTATATTCTTTATTGTAAACCACAAAATGTAAAAAAACAGATAACAAACATGAAAACTTAAAACGTAGGTACAATAAGGCGGTTTTATCGCTAACCAGCGATCTCTTCCAGACAACCTTATCGATACGGAGACAATGAACAAGTGGATAGTGGGAGGTGGTGCATAAAAATAAACTTAAATACTAATAGATACATAAACTAAACAATATCATAAAATTATAACGTATTAATACACTAATATATATAAAACAAATAAAATAGACATACGTAAGACTAAATTACTATTACTATTTGTATTGGGCGTGGGACTGGTCTTATACCAATAAAAAGAAGAAATAAATATTAAACCAGCTTTCTTTGCTTAAATCCACGGATAATAATTTCAGTGAAGAAATTCCACGATTAGCAACACTTCCATTATTAGCAGACATACTCATGTGTGAAAACACGATTGGGGCCAATTTTGTTTAGCACAGTCTCTAAACTAATCTGACAGCTTTAAACCGAGTGCTGCCCCTTTCCGTAGAGAGTAGTAGAAAAGGGATGGCAATATAAATAGAGCTGTCAGAGATTTGCTAAACAGAATTGGCTCCATTGTGGCCCTATTTTTTGATTCCCGTGGGTACTCCTTAATTTTCCGGAATAAAAAATAGCCTTAGATGGATTTTTTTGTGTGTGTTTGAGTAGGCCCAGGGCTGATTTATATTCATAATTGGTCCCGGTAGGGGGCACTGCAATCGGGTTCTAGGTTCAGGGCAGGACCCACTAGTTCAACATAATACTATCAGGGGGCATGGATCCTCCATTCAATAATTACTAAAAAATAATATGTTTGAATAGTAGTCAAATACCCAATTGTAACTTACCCAACCACCGAGTTTCTTGCTAGTTTCTTCTCGGTAGGAACGGCATTCCGAACCAGTGGTAGACTCACTCGACGATTCAAGAGCACTATTGTTAAAAGTCTAACTTGAATAAAAAATGTTTGATTTGTGGTCAGTTTCTACGCGCGTTGGACGGCGTGGGAGCGGCTCCAGGCGGCGCAGCTACACTACCAGCCAGAGGAGACTCAGCTGCGCACAGAGTGGTCCCGGCTCGTGGCCGCGGCCGCGAGGCCCGGAACTGCGCTGCACCAGGTACACTCCTTTAATCTGGAAGTGCCTCGTTGGTCTAGTGGTTAGCATGTTCGACTGCGACCGACAAGGTCCCGGGTTCGAGACCCGGGTCGGGCCATAACAAGTATTTGGGTTTTTCTGGCAAGAAATTCTCAGTACTAGCCCGGAGTTACGAAGTTGGCGGTGTGGCCTCGAAGAGCACGTAAAACCGTCGGTCCTGCGCCTGATCTCTCCGGTCGTGTCGGATTTCCGTCCCATCGGGCTATGAGAGTAAAGGAACAGAGAGTGCACCTGTGTGATAATATCTCCCGCGCAGATGGCTAATCTCTCCGGAAATTGGCCGAAATTCGGTCGGGAGGACATTATTATTATTTATTTTGAAGAGAAACTTCTTTAAAATTGTTGTGATTTGAAAATTCGATGAAACGAAAAAGAGACAAACATGTTCATAATAGATTTAGCCTGCGAGAGAATGAGATAGAATGCAAGACATATTTATCTCATTCTCTCGTAGGCTACTTAACCTGCGAGAGAATGAGATATGAAAATGAAACTATTTATTTCACATAGGACAACATCTGCCACTTAAGATGACCCATAAGAATCTACCACCTAGATGACAATTTATATTTATCTTATTCTCTCGTTCTGAAGTTTCAGTTCTGCCGTGTCTGAATTGCACAAGCACACTTATTTTTTCTTAATTTTTTATGTATACTCACATATTGAACAGACTATACTGAAAGGGGGTTTGAATATTTTAGTGTGGAGCCTGGCCTACTTACCGTTCCGACATTAGTTTAAATAACGGCCACTCATAAAACCTGTATAAATCAATATCTGGCATATAGTGTTTAACTGTCTCGTTGGTCTAGTGGTTATCATGTACAACTGCGGCCGACGAGGTGTCCCGGGTTCGAGTCCCGGGTCGGGCTATAATTAAGTATTGGGTTTTTCTGACCAGAAATTTTCAGTACTAGTCCGGTGTTAGGAAGTTGACGGTGTTTCATCCCCGTGCTTCGGAGAGCACATTAAGCCGTCGGACCCGGTTATTATTACTAACGTGATAATAGTCGTTAAAGCCCGCCAACCCGCATTGGAGCAGCGTGGTGGGTCTAAGCTCCAATTCCCTCTCTCCTATAAGAGTGGAGGCCTGTGCCCAGCAATGGGAAGTTAATGGGCTGTAGTCGTGGCATATAGTGCTTGTGTGTAAAATGCTAGTTCTATGCAAGGTGCACGTGTTCGCGTTGGCGCATGTACTGCGGCGTCCTATCTTCGTGTACGGCGTCGATATAGTCAACTCGTTCCGCGGCGAGGCGCTTGGATACGCGCGCTTTCAGGGTGAGTGAATACTTCCACCATAACACTTGCAACATTAACATTGGCGAGGAATTATCACATACGATGACGTCACCGTGGGCTTTTACCTGAAAATTGGCGCTATAGGTAAAATTATCGACTGTAGCTTTTACTTACTGTAGCCTTCATGCGGAAGGACGTGAGAACCTACCGCATTGTTATTCCAAGAAAACTACTATTATTTGGTTAATGGAAATGGGTCAGTAATGAGGAATACGACGCAAAGAGATGAGAAGAGCTTTTACTAGAGGCTGCACCCTATTCAGCTAGGTCACATTCATAATTTTGCAGGTGGGTGCCTGCTTTTCAAAGAGCTTAGAATTATATATTTTTTAATCAGTTTAATGAATATCTTTCTGTGTACTCCTTAGATTTTAGTTTTTTTATTTATATACATACATGCATGTTTAATCCTCTATTAAAATGCAATTAATTGATTTATTGTTTGTTTCACAGGAATCTACTTACCTCTGCTATGGGATCCAGAATTCTGTTCCAAATCGCCATTATGCCTCGGCTACACGCGCGGACATTTCTCCGCGCTGGTGCCCATCGAGCCTTATACACATCGCCACACGTACATCTGTCGGTGAGTAATGTCTGCCTTTGTGACGGGAGGCGGAGTGATGTTCCAAGTCGCCGTTGTGCCTTGGTTGCTCACGTCTTACATTAATTACAATTGAGTATTTTACAACTAGTCAAATCAGCAACTTTTTTCAAATGTATAAACGAGTGTTAAGTATGGGATTTTGTATGAAATATTGAATTGAGATGTCATCAAAGTTCAAAGTAACGCCTACTTCAATCCAAAATCTGAACTCTAACAGGCTTAGCAACTTTAACTAATATATAATAAATTGTTTTTTTCAGAGAGCAACAGGAGGAGAGTGAAGACACTACATATTTGCCACTGACAGACTCGGAGGGGAAATTACTTCCTGTGCACTTCCTTACATGCGATGAGGTGAGCTCTATTAAACAATCTATAGATCGCGTGCGAGTTGAATGCAGAGTAAATGTATGTGTACATTTACTCTGCACTCAACTCGCGCGCGTACTGTACCTTATATTATTTTAAATTCTACGGTTGCGGTGTAGTGAATTAATCGATAGTTTTAATGTCGATAGCTCTTTATTAAAAATTTAGGTTCACCCCCTCGAGAGATACTAATAGGGATCATACTACTATTATAAATGCGAAAGTATGATTGTTTGTTGGTCCTTCAACCACGCCGAATAAGTTTGTATCAAATAAAATGATAAATGATTTATTTATTTCATGTAGGACAACTTATGAAACGTAAAGACTCTACCACCGGTTCGGAAAGATGATTCTACTGAGAAGAGCCGGCAAGAAACTCAGCAGTTGCTCTTTTCATAGAAAAGAAAAGGTTACAATATGTAGACAACACAACACATGCTTTACAAGTATTACACTAACTTGTGGGTCACTGGATGCGGGGCCGGTTGCTTCCATGCAACTTTTAATAAAATCATCGACAGTGTAATAACCTCGACTTAACAAATGCTGTTTAACACAGTCTTTAAATCTATGTAACGGCAAATCCAGAAACTCTTTGGGAACCATATTATAATCGTTCATGTAATATATGTACAGGTGGCGGAAGAGGAGGCCGTGGTCCGCCGGTGGGTGTCAGCGCGCGCCACCGGCGGTGCGTTCGCTGCGGTGCAACGTTTGCACTCCAGGCCTTTACTGCAGGCCCAGATGCTAGAGGAGTGGCTCAACCATTACAGGCGCCTCGCGTGAGTACCACACTAAGGGCGGCCACATACATTCTTAAATGGGTATTTGACTACTAGTGAGATCAATTATATTTTAATTATTATTAGTGAATGAACTAGAAGTTTAATTCGCTATAATCCGCTACAGTAGACAAATCTGTGTGGTACAGTGCGTGTCTTTCACCTGCAGCATGCGACACCCACCACCCAGCAATTCGCACAGGCACAACACCACACCACACAAATCCTCCAAATCACTCTCAACGTACGTTTCACTCCGACACCGGAGCATCTTCAGGAGATGTTGACTCGACAATGCACGATTGTGAAGCACAAACGTGAAACGTACGTTGAGAGTGATTTGGAGGATTTGTGTGGTGTGGTGTTGTGCCTGTGCGAATTGCTAGGTGGTGGGTGTCGCATGTTGCAGGTGAAAGACACGCACTGTACCACACAGATTTGTCTACTGTAGCGGATTATAGCGAATTAAACTTCTAGTTCATTCACTATCATGGACTTCCGCAAAGTAACGCCTGCTTCTATTCAATATTTAATTATTATTAAATAAAGGATCTCCCAGAAGTCGTAATATCCACGTCCCCTGCTAGTTTTACTTTGAATAACCATTTTAAACTATCGATTAAAGTAAATAAAGTCCATCGAACTTTGATGACGTCACAACTTAAAATTTCATACAAAATCCATACTAAGCACGCGTTTTGACGTTTGAAAAAAAAGTCTGATTAGACTAGTTGTCAAATTGTCAAATACCCAATTCCGATTCGGAATATCGAATTGGAATTTCGAACGCAGTAAATCCATAAATGAAGATGCTCCGGTGTCGGAGTGAAACGTACGTTGAGGGTATTTTTGAGGGTTTATGTGGTGTGGTGAATATCGAGGGCATCAAGTTCAAGATACGCACTGTACCACATAGATTTGCCTTCTGTGGCGGATTGTAGCGAATTATACTTCTAGTTTCTTCATTGTCATGGACTTCCGCAAAGTAACGCCTGCTTCTATCCAATACATAAATTAATATTTAAAAAAAACTGGCAGTAATAGGGACTGCCGATTGAAGTGAAAACGAATATTTAACTTTTTTTCTAATAAAACAAAAATAATAAAAATATTTCAAATATAAACCTTAAAACGAAGGTATTATAGATTAATTACGAATGTACTATATTTATACTTAAGACCTTTTGTCTTCGAAACAACGCGAGGTGTCGGTCACGGTTCCACAGAACTTATTAATATAAATCTTAAAACTAAAGCATTAAAATTTAATTACGAATGTAATATTTTATACTTAAGACCTTTTGTATTAAGAAGAACGGTGTCGCGCGTTTCCACATTTTTACCCCCTACCAATAAGTGATCAACGTGCCTAAAAAAGTTTTCTTTTCAAAAATCGATATGAAACTCCGAATGGTATATGGTAAGCCTAATTGGAGCCTAAGGGTTTGGAATCCTGAAATCAAGGGGATGCACCCAGTAACGGCGACGTATTTTCTTCTGCTTAGCTAGATACAGCAACAATGCAATCGCCTTGAGAAAATCGTCGTCCATATTCGCTGACAGAATGAATATCTGAACTCAAAGGCTAGCGTCTCCCAACATCTGAGCCTTGTTATTCCGAACGGAAATAAACTTATGAGTGTGATGTATATACGGAATTCCAATTCGATATTTCGAAACGGTTTTTCGAAAAAAGACAATTTAAACTAGGCGCTAGTTAGACTAGTCATTCGCGTCAATTTGACACGATAATTTGACGTTGACAGTTTAATGATTTAAGAAATGGACACCAGAACACCAGAATTAGTGCCTAGTGTCTATTTTAAAAAAACCTAGTTGATCTTGCGTGTGGCGGAGATGCAACTGTCTACACATATACTGTCTAAACATTTTAAAGATCAACACAGAGACAATTCTCCCAGTTCCAAAATTTCGCCACAATCGCCAATCCGTCGTAACACGTCCTCAACGTACGTCGGTGTCGGAGTGAAACGTGGATGTAGTTTGGAAGATTTATGTGATGTGGTAAATATAAGTGCGGGATACACACTACCACATAGATTTACCTATTGTCGCGTACTATGGCAAATTAAAATTCTAGTTCCTTCATTATGATAGACTTCTGCAAAGTAACGCCTGCTTCTATCCAATATTTGACCCTTTATAGTTTTTTACTATAAAAGATCAAGCTGTGGCCACCAATAGGTACACGTGATCAACATCTAGCGATCTGAGCTATGAAAATCAAGCACTCCTATGGTTGGGTTTGACACACATCCGTAACTTAGCAACGTAGCACACCTCTGGTATGGTGTTCTAAATGGTGTTTTTACTATAAAATGTGCCATTGCACATTATAGCAATAATGTACACTAGTGTTGTTCCGCAGGCAACAAACCCGCGGCCCGTTCCCGCCAAGACTGCACACCGCGGCGGAATTCTCCTCCGACGCGGACACGGACGACGAGTAACACACACACACACACACACACACATACACACACACGCATTGCATAATTATTATAAATAGACCAGAAACACAAAATACACCGGGTTGTGTGCAACAGCATATGCATATAAATTACTTGGATGAAATAAACGCATAGGAAACGTAAGAAAAAAATTTAAAATCAGGTTCGATTTACTTTTGCGGGACGAGGGGACAGTGCCTTGTCATTTTTCTGCCCAATTATTAACTCTAGTGCATGAAAAATTTGATCACTATGACAGGACAATATCATAATTAATGGCGAAACTGCCCACTTTGCGGCTAAAAGGGTAAGGTGAATAAGGTGAATATCACGCGTCCTGTGGTTAATTCGTCCAAGATAAGTTCAAATATCAGATCGAAATTTATTGCCTTGTTTAATAGCTCAAGTTCTTCCATTCATCTCCGCTTCTAGTGGGAAACTTGTTAAATTTCAGTCTATGACACTGGACTATTATATGACTTTAATCAAGGACCATTAGGTCCATTTTACTCTGTTTTGTGTCTCGAAAACTTTAGTGTGATATTAAATCTCACACATGGACAGGTCCCAAAAATATTTGAAAAAAATGTGATATTTGCTCATTTTTCTATAAAAATCAGAAAAATGGTTATTTTTTAATGAATTCACTTTAGTAATCCAATATCTTCTGCGATACTGTGTTTGAAAATAAACATATTATTAATTATTATAGTGCTTTCATCAAAGACTAATGAAATAATAGACAGAAACCAAGCTTGTACGAATGCAATGATTCGTATAGCACTCTTGAAATGCTATTGAATGTACTGCAATTTGTGGCTGTGTTAAGCGCGAAATATTGATGAGATTAGCGATCGCATGCAATACAAAGCAGGTTACCTACATAGGCTGACTTTTTTGCCATCATGCTTCTGAGCTAATTTTCTCGTGATTAATTAAAACAAAAGTTGTATTATGTTATACTACTACTACTGTATAGTTTAGAAAAATAGAAAAAAAGGAGAATAATTTAAGCTTTTTGTTCGCTTAAAACTCACTAGCATTATTAATATTTTACTATGTAATTGAACCTAAAATCTAATACATTACTATGTATCGGTTTGTTTACTAAATATTCATGGATAGGAGAAATTAAAAAAATAACTTCATGACAATGTACCTACGTACTTAATCTACTTGTATTACACCAGAGATTGAGAGAAAAAGTTAGGCGGCAGGTGAGGTGTCAGGATAATGTTACTAAACAATAACATTTCAGTCTTACGGGTTGCTATTCTTATGATATATATATAACTTTTTTAAACACGTGTGCAAAGGCGCCGTCTAACTTTTTCATCTAGTCTGTGCATTGCTCTAAATTGCGTACGAATTTTCGCCACAGACTATAACAGAGAGTCATACAAAATTAACGTAAGGAAAGCAGAGTCTATTAAATCTAAAAATAAAAAAAAATATTTTACAATATTGTACAGAGAGTATGAGGTTCTAATAATATTTATTGTATCGATTTCGGTTGTATGTAAATAATGATAACTCGTGCTAATAAAAATAGGAATCGAAACGAAGCGACGACTATCATCCCTCTCACTCACAGACAATACCAGGTACAGTGTGTAAGCGAGAGAGAATGATCACGTGACCATTTTCGATACACGTCTTTATTGACATGAGTTACGAAATTGTTTTTTTTTTGTGTATATTAATTGATTCTATACATAGATTATAGTTATATAGATTGTCTCGCTACTTAGTGCATAGGGTTTTTCGCCTTTTTGGGACTAAAGTTGTGGGTTTTGAGACTTGTATAGCTGATCGCATAATACGGGAATAATCAAGAAGCGCAAAAGCTTCAACTTGGCAGTGTCCTTAGTCCCAGTTTCGATTTTGCATTTTCGATTGGTCGTATTCGACCAATCGTTACATTGGCGTCAAAGTAAAATGAACCTCTGTATCATTTATTTAGATGTCAATTTCGCCTATGTATTCACAGCCATCATTCCAAACGGAAACGTTTCGAAATTAAAATCGGTTTTACTGAATTCGGGACTTAAATCAAGGCTTTTTGGGTCCATTTTCCTTTGACGCTAATGTGTTCGAACGCTCAATACAATCAATTGAAATTGCAATGTTAAAACTGGTCTGGGACTAAGCGTACTGTACGAGGCGAAAAATGCGACGCGACGTGATACGACGCCATAGAAAATGTCAGTATCTACGCAAAAAACGTAGACCACACGATGGGTTTGCTACGACCTTCTGCTACTGTTAGATACTGTCACGTCGCGTCGTATCGTGTCACGTTGCCGTGTTTGTCGCTCGCCTAGGCCAACGGGTGAACAGTGTAACTCGTGTCAATAAAGGAATCGGAGCGGCGAAACACTTTCCGTCTCACAATACACAGGTAGAATAGTGTGAAAAAGAGGGAAGGATTGATGCCGCCATTTTCGATGCGTTTATTTATTGACACGGGATAAAATAATGCGGCTTTTGTGTAGGATATCGTTGAGGAACTAAAGCAGTATATTTAAATGCTCCGTTCATGTTATAGAATTTAATTTTTAATTAATAGCAACTACACTTAAAAGTAAATTAATTAAAAGTTGAATAGTTATTGAAACATAGGAAGTTTACATTTTTCGGGGTTTTTACTTAAATTTAAAACATGCGGTTAACATCGATTTGAACTTAAGTTTAATAATATTGTCGTAGGGTGCGAACAAACTGGGTGGTTATGGTGGTTTCAACGTGTTCTGATGTAAAGATGAACCAATCGGAGTGCGCCAGAGCAATAGACTACATTAAAATTGCATGAATACCTTAACCTATAATAAAATAAGGACTGTAAAGTCGATGTGTTTGCACCTTCAGTCACCTTGTATGTATGTTTTCAATTTTTTTGCTAGGATCTGCTTGCAAGGTAAAGTTTCGGGAACATTTTCGAGAAAAATACCTTCATAAAAATTGAGAACCTCCAAGGAAGCAGAGACATATTTCAATTTTTTTGCTAGGATCTGCTTGCAAGGTAAAGTTTCGGGAACATTTTCGAGAAAAATACCTTCATAAAAATTGAGAACCTCCAAGGAAGCAGAGACATACACCGTCCAAATGGTAATAAGACTTGATTGATCCAGTTGTGCCCATCAACAAACGAATCGAAACGTAGCTGCCTAAAACGTCTCGTCTCATTCACACACTATACGCAAGAAAGGTGTGTGAATACTTAATGATCAAGGCCGCCATTTTCTATTCGATTAGCTGTAAATGTCAGTCATTAAATACATAATTTGGACGGGATAAGACTTTAATTTCCAAACTCGATGTTAGCGCAGGTAGCTTTATTAGATTTACTGGTTTCTCATTAAAAAAAATTGTAAATTAATTATTATTGTATTTGTAATTTGTATGTTCTTCCAGAGTCCAAGCTAGTTCTTTTCTCGTTAATAATTATTAATAAAGAGTAAAAACACGTACAATTTAATTTTTAATTATGTACCTAATAAATAACCCGTGTTTGTATATCCTACAAATTTTAATCAATAAAGCACTTATTTTATGAACAGCTCTTTTCTGGATGTTTTATTTTATATTATTGCAAGCATTTTTTTCTATAAGTACCTATAGCTCGCGCCAATCATTTATTTAGTCGCGTCTGAAGTTTATCGCAATAGCATAATTTCGCGCGTTGTATGTGCGTTGGCTTCGACAGTTCGTATTAGAGCTGCGCAATCCATCACTCGCACCTCAGATCAGAGACTATTATTTGATTAGCGCTTACTATATTCTTCATCCAAGATTGAATTTGACCATGGAACAGCATACCTCATTATTGACTACAAATTCTCTATCCACTTCGATAAAAGATGGCGGCCTCAAAATAGCTGTAGGGCTTAGCGCCAGAGGTAATACTTGGAGTTGTCAACTCTGTATTGGAGGAGACGTTTCACACTGATAAATGATAAAATAATTATTTATTTCATGTAGGACAACTTGCGTCTCTTATGATACGTCAAGACTACCACCGGTTCGGAAAATTTCTACTGAGAAGAGCCGGCAAGAAACTTAGCAGTTGCTCTTTTCATAAAAAAAGGTTACAATAATTAAGCATTACAGTTATGGAGGGTACATTACAATACATACGCAATGTTATAAGTATTGCACTGACTTGTGGGTCACTGGATGCGAGAACGGTTGAAACCATGCAACACCCAAATTTTTCACCCAAGCTTATAAATAGAAAGGATGGCTCTTTTCTTCTGTAATATGAAAATTGATTGGATAACAGCTAATAAAATGCCGTACGACATAACACAGTGGAAGTAAGCAAAGTAGACAAGCCCATCCGTTTCAATATCGGAAACTGTCTCATTTTCCTGACAACAATAAATTCTCTGACTAAAATGACAGCTATAATATATTCAATGCTGCCCCACAGTGCTGCCCCTTTCCGCAGAAAGTTGTATGAAAGGGTTATAATATAAATAGAGCTGTCATTTTAGTTCAGTTCAAGGAACATAGTTAAGGGGTTGTAGTTTAGAGATGGTGTACAACATTAAAGGTTTTACTAGCACCGTTAAGATAATTGATTTTGGGAGATTCCCGTGTTTGCTTGATAAAAGTATACGTATCACACTGGTTACAATGACAAGTGTCACACTGGTTTACTGTCAATAATTTATTAATGAACGCAAAGAAAACCAAGTGCTTAGAGTTTGTTCTACAATAATGTAAAGAATACTGATAAAAGTATAATGATAAATGGAGAAACACTAAAAATTGGGAACTCCACAGTTTTTTTGGGAGTGATCATCACAATAATGAAGCTTATAGGAGCGTATTGGGGCGCTCATATAGGTACACTAGCGGGAAAACTTAGCTCGGCTGCTATTGTGTAAAACCTTAAACGAGTTTTGAAGTGAAAACTCTTGAACAGAGTGGTTGTCTACAGTGGATTATTAATTTTATTGAAACATATTCTATATTTTATGCATGAATGTATTTTTATAAGTACACATCATTTTTTACACCATTTTATAACAACAACGTTACGGTTACATTATTTTTCTAAAGTTTTCGGTCTACAACATTATGTCAAAGAAGTTTTTATTCAACACCTATTTTTCAATTTAGGTATATGTTTATGAATTTAAAAATAAATTTTAAATAAATTTTATTAACTTAACTCGGTTTTATTTTTATATCTATACCGTTAAAACAAAACTTATTTAACTTTCTAAAACAAATAAAATCTTATCATCAAAAATACTAATCTTTTAAGTTACATTAGTATTTTCTTACAGTGATTCTCAAATTTAATTTTACTTAACGGTTTTGTTAATATATCAGCTGTTTGTTCATCTGTAGAACAATATTTTACAGCAATATTATCTTTTATATAATGTTCATGTATAAAATAATACCTAACATCAATATGCTTTGATCTTTTATTGAATGAACCTGTTTTAATTAACTGAATTGAACTCTGATTGTCAATATTCAACAATATTTTTATATTTAAATCTACAAGTTCACACAATAATGATCTTAAATACAATGTTTCCTTACAACAATCCGCAGCTGCAATGTATTCAGCTTCAGTTGAAGATAAAGCAACAATTGGTTGTCTTTTGGAACACCAAGCAATGGGTCCACCTGCTAAAAATATTATTTAACCAGTTGTGCTACGTCTAGTTTCTAAGTCATTTGCATAATCTGCATCACAATATGCATCTATTACATACCATCATCCTTCACACGAAATACCCATTTGTTACTTAATATTTTATGTCCTTGTGCTTCTTGTCTGTCAACTAATTTCCAAGTATTATTTTTATATAGAGATTCCTTCTCCAAATTTATGGCCTTCTCCCAATTTTCCTTCTTTACCTGTGATGGCCTCATTATATGTTAGTAGTATATAGTCATCGAATTTGATTAGTTGAGTTTTCTTTCTCTGAGATCTTCTTAAATCTTCTGTAACTTCTTCACTTCCTTGAGAACTTCCCAGGACTTGCGAGTCTATTTCTTCTGTATCATAATATTGAACATCTTCTTCTTCTTCATGTATTTCTGATTCCATATTAGTTACGCCTTCTTCTGTTTGTATAGCATTATCTATTTCGTCCGTTTTTGTTATGGTATCTTCTTCTATTTGTATTATATTATCTCTTTCATTTTTTTCTTCATTAATTTCTATGTTACTTTCTTTTTTATTAAGAACTCTTTATTAAGAATTCTACTCTACGACTTTCTTCATTCCATAGTCTATATCCATTGTTAGTATATCCTATCATTATTAGTTTCTTACCTCTTGAGTCTAGCTTTTTAATTTGTCCTAGTTGTTTAGCATATACAATACATCCAAATGTATGTATGTTGGAAAGGTTTGGTTGTTTTCCATTCCATATCTCATGAGGTGTTTTGTTATTAATTGTTTGACTGGGCAATCGGTTAAGAAGGTAAGTAGCACAGTAAACAGCTTCACCCCACATTTCATTATTCAATTTTGACTCAAATAACAATGCTCTTACTTTTTCTAATATTGTTCGATTTAATCGTTCGGCTTTCCCATTATGCTGAGGTGTGTATGGAATTGTATAGTCTAATTTTATGCCCTTCTTTAAACACCATATTTTAAATTCATTACTTGTATATTCTCCTCCGTTGTCACATCGTATACAAGATACTTTTTCTTTCTTTTCTCGTTCTACTTCTTTTATATAATTCTTAATTACTTCTGAAACTTCATTTTTATGTTTTATAAGATTAGTTTTAATTAAATGACTATAATCATCTAAAATTGTGACAAAATATCTCTTGCCATCATATGTTTCTGTTTCTAATGGCCCACAAACATCTGTATGAATTATTTCGAGTATTCTTCTTGCTCTCTGCCTTTTTGTGTTGAAAGGTAGTCTGCTTTGCTTTGCTTTTATGCATATTTCACACGGTTCTTCTTTACTATTAATTCCTTCTATTTTTATACCTTGAGCTACATTGGGTAGGAATCGCAAAATATATTTTCCAGGATGTCCTAATCTCTTATGCCACTCCAAAGCTGTATCTTTCTCTTTTGCTAATAGTGTATGCTATTCACAATTTTCTTCTTTATTTATATAAATGAAATATAAACCATTTTCTTTTTCACCTTTAAGTATCAATTTTTTATTTTTAAATATTTTGACACTTTCTTTTGTAAACAAAACAGATCCATTATTATCTGCTACAGCAGTGACTGACATTAAATTGTGTGTTATACATATAAGGTTTTATTCAGTGTACAGTTTATACCTTGAATTGTTCCAATTCCTTGAGCTTTAATAGTTTCATTATTTGCCACTGATATTTTCGAATGAATTTCTTGATAATTTCTTAAATTATTAATATTATTTGTCATGTGTGACGTACTTCCAGAATCAACCACAAATTTTAATATTTCATTTTCTTTATGAGTATTACTGGTCGTTACTAAGGCTACGTTCTTGTTGTTAAAATTTTTATTATTTTTATTGCGGAAAAAACAATTTTCTGCTTTGTGATTGTTTCTCTTACATATATTACAGCCTTTATTTTTATACCAGCAATCCTTTTTTAGATGGTTATTCATTTTACATGTTCTGCATTTGAACTGTTTTGGTTTATATTTTTCTACCTTTAGCGCTATATTATCACATTTTTCATTTGTATTAATTACTCGCGTTTCTTCGAGCAGTAATCGATTTTTAAGATTAAGTAAATTTTTTTTATTATCTGAGGTACTTTCCCATGCTGTTGTAAAATTTTTTTATGAATCTGGGAGACATGTTAGTATCTCTGTCATTATAAGGTCTTCACTAATCTCATGACCAATATTTTTTAATCTTAATGATAAATTCTCTACATTTACTAAATTTTCGTTCATAGGCAGATTGCTATTGTACTTGAAATTAAAAAATTCTTGTAGTAAATTAGATTTGTTTCTATTTTCTGACCCCTCAAAAATGGTACAGATTTTGTTATACATATCATATACTGAATTACAAGTTAACAAATGATATTTGAATTTCTTATCGATTGATGATATTATTAATTTTTGTGACTTGGCATCTTTAAGTTCATCAATCTTATTGTCACCCTTTTTTAAAGTATTACTTAACCCATGCGCTTTTAAATAAATATTTATTTCGAATTTCCACATTTGAAAACTCTCGGGTCCATTTAATTTTTCGATTTGGATTGTTTCATCCGAAGCTTTCGCCATTTTAAATTTTTATGTGTAATGTACTTACAGTTTTTTATTTTATGCGATTTTTATTTTTCTCGCTTCTCACGTCCGCTGGGCCCATAACCTCTTGAACAGAGTGATTGTCTACAGTGGATTATTAATTTTATTGAAACATATTCTATATTTTATGCATGAATGTATTTTTATAAGTACACATCATTTTTTACACCATTTTATAACAACAACGTTACCTAGGTTACATTATTTTTCTAAAGTTTTCGGTCTACAACATTATGTCAAAGAACTTTTTATTCAACAAAAACTTCTAAGCGCGTTGAGCAGTTTTTGGTAATTTATATTGAACAGTGTAAAACTTCTATATGCGCGTTGAGCACTTTTTGGTAGGGGGCATATCCTATATGTTACTTGTCTCTGATAGGGGGTTAAAATGTAGATTCGTGACCGTGACCGACATGCTCGCGAACATATAAATATGCTACATTCGAAATTAAACTTTAATGTGTTAGTGTTAAGGTTTATATTTTAATAGTTTTAATTAATAAAAACAATTTTTTTCACTTCTATCGGCAGTCCCTAAGACTGCCAATTTTTATTTTATTATATTTACTACCGTTGTTAAACAGGATTGGCTACGTAAGTAAATAGTTAATAACAAAAATATTAAAATAAACTAAATAAGGACTATCATGATCAATACGCGAGATTTGTGAAGAAGGTCGCAAAAACGTGGCTTTGACTAGATAAAGGTTTTCTTTTCCTGCCTCATCAGGTCTCTCTCCCTGGATCAGAGCTGCCGGTCCCTACGGCTAAATCGCTGGCATTAAGTAGTCTCTGATGTAAATGGCTGGGAACTCTCAGCCTCTCCTAGAATAAATCGAAAGATTATTTTCTTACTAGACGTATAACTATTACATGAAGTATTAACGTAACATGAAAAGGTCCTTTTGCCTACTTAGTAAAATAAAAACGTGTTTTCAGGGGCCCTGAAACGTATAGTCTGGCCATTATAACAAACTGGTGTGGCAGTGTGGTGTCGTTGCCCGTTGGACTCCCCACAAGAACATTTTCTCTCGCTATTCCCACAAACTTACCTGACCTGCGGTGGCGAAAATTAGAACAAATTTTTATGCCTGTTTAGTTTTTATTTTTAGAAAACAAACAGATCTGTTGCCACTGAGCTTAAGAGACCTAACTACCTACTTGGAAGAGTTTAAAATGTTCAACTCTGCAACTCAAATAATTACAATTCTTTCTCTCTCAGTCTAGACTCTAGACTTTATCTACGTACATATTTGTCTATTCTCATCCATCAATCCATACAGCAGGTGGAGAGAGGTAGAGTGTAAGAGTGTAACGCCTTTTTGTCAAGACTTCTAGCACAGAATAAGTAATTTCTAGGACCGTTCTCGCATTGTTTTGTCCGTATTACAATAAAAGAACTATGTTCTGATAAAATTATTGATCGAGTAGCCATTGTATGATTGATATTATTAGAGCGAAAACACACTGGTTTCTGGGAAAGTCCCTACTCCCTAATTGCCCTTCGGAAACGTAAGTTTAGGTCGTACATATATAGATATGGAATAAAGTATCAGTGACGATTGATTTTGGTTTGGTCCAGCTAAGCTTAAGATAAATCCTTTACCTAGACGATATTCACTTGAACCCTTTGATTATATTCAAAGGTTGAACCAAAGACCAAGGTAAACTAATAAGCTTTGCGGAACGTTGTAATTGTGAATTATTGTGATAAGAAACGAACACGACCACACGCCTTTATTCTGAACGTCGCGTAACTTCTGAACGCACGCGCGTTTTCTGACAGCTGCTTTTTGTGCTAAAAAAAGGGAGTGCAGTGCAGTGCTTTTCCTTTTTCCCTTTTTCATAAATTAAAAATAATAAATGTGTTTTGTGAATCAGACATTCAGTAATAATAGTCTAAATTGTGTCAGTGATTATAAATTATAGTTTGTGATGAAGCAAAAGAAACATATTTTGTAAGGCTGTTTGTTGTGCAGTTGTGACCGGTGTGGAATAAAAAAAAACAATATGGGTGAGTACGCCGGCTTTGAATAAAGTATTCTATTTTACTCTAGCATGAATATAAGTATTGGGAGAAATTCGCAACTTCTTCCAGGTTCCCAAAAAATCCTATTGGAAATTGCAAACTTCTTGTCGGCGACTTGTTATGTTCGAAATATTGATTTTTCTCATGCCTTTCTTTCAAGAAATGCGATCGATAGTTAATTTTAATAACACGAATTTCTCTATGTGTAACTTTCATAGCGTATAACATAAATATCATTATTTTACATCAAAGTTCTAGGCAAGTTTTTAGATAACCAAAAATATGTTAAAGTTGCTAAAACTATATCAGCTTGTCCTATTCTATTATATTAATTCTTACTATAGAACATTACAATATACATAATATACTCTTGTATTAAAATTTCAAATAGCTTAACATCTTTCATTCTACAGGACATAGAGTTGAATATAATATATAAGTAAATGTACTTACTTTTTCATCATAACTTTTAGTAACTTGTTAGATAGTATATAACACAGTTAGTAGGGGCATGCTAAGTGGTTTGTGTTAAAGCAAGTGATTATATCACTACACAATGGTCCTCTAATCACTCTGGCCTTGGGAATGTTGTCACTAGGAAGTTACTTACTTGTGTTGCTATTTGTCAAGACTCACATTTTGTTAATGTTTGCAGAGGCCAAAAATGCATTCTTACGATAAGATAAAATAATGTCTCTTTCTCTACAAATAAAATTACTGGATGATGCCTATAATTTTGTCAGTTTGGATTTAGGTTTTTGAAAAATCCCAAGGGGACTTCTTGATTTGCTGGAATAAAAATTAGCCTATATCCTTATACGTATCCATACCAAGTTTTGTCAAAATTGGTTTATAGATAGGCAGCCAAATAATAACAGACAGACAGGCACCACATAATATAAATATGTTACTCCTTAATATAATTGATGCTTAATTACTTGACTCTATAATCTAACAGTTATAAATTATCTTTTCAATTGATAGCACTATCAAAACATGCGGATTGCAGGTAATTACTTAACAATTACTTATCAGTGGCTCTCAACAGAAACAATTCTTGGCCCTGTACTTTTATGCTGAGATCTACTTTGACTTTAGGTATATTAGTACATGGGCATAGCTGATGCCCATGACTTCGCCCATGTGGATTGAGGTTTTTTGGTTCTCGCAGGAAATCTTTATTTTTCTGAGATAAAAAGTAGCTTATGTCTCTCTCCAGGTCCTCAACTATACCCAAGGAATAAAACACATTGATCTGTTGCTCTTTTGCAGTGTGATTGAAGGACAAACCAATAAACACACGTTCCCATTTATAACATTAAGTAAGTAGTATGATATCCCTACCTACCAAGGTAGTGATATTATACTACTTAATGTTATAAATGGGAAAGTTACCGTACCAATTTTGATAAATGAGGTGAGATTCGTTATTATGGTCCTGGTAATTAGGCTCTATTTTACATGAACAAAATAAATATGGTGAATGTTACATCCCAACAATGTGCCCAAAAAAGTGGGGGCTATGAATTTTTTTCCATAGTTGGGTTACAGTTTTTAATATACTTACTGCTTTTTGGTGATGTATGATTTCTAAAGAAAGATACCACCAATTTGGAACAAGAAATTAAGCCTCTTTCTAGCTTAATACATAATAGAGACATAGTATTTGCTGCTGTCAAAAACTCTCTCTAAGTCACTGTAGTAATTAATGCAAATTAGTAGCACTTGTAGCCGTTGCTAGTTGATGGTAAAATGAACCAGCCCCTACTAGCCTAGTCTAGACTGGTGCACTACGATTGTCACTAAGTTTTATTTATTGTGAGCATTAGTGCATAGGAACTTTTGTGTATTCAAACCTTTGGTCTGTTGTCATTGTTCAGCTTATATTTTTCTTGTCATTAAGACTTTAGTTACCTACATATTAAAAACGCAGGTAGCATTTCTGTTTTATTACCCGCCTGTGGAAGGCACATTATTTAGATTTCGGTGGTGTAAGTGTAAAGGTGAACGCACGTTGGTAAGTGACCGCTCCGAAAAAAGGACGGTTTCCTTGACGCATCCCGCACAATCAACAAATTAATTCTCAATTTGTTTTCTGAAAATATAGCTTAATTTTAGTGTTATTTGTTGGAGTCGCAAATTAATTCTTAATTTATTTACTGAAAACGCACTTTAATTTTAATGTTATTAATTGTTGGAGTAATGGCAGAATTCGGAGCCGGCTCAACGCTCGCTTCGTCTTTATTGTATATGCCAAACCGTCGCGTCGTGAGCGAGGTTTCATAGGCATGGAAAAAATGTGCATTTACCCTAAAAACAATTTTTTTTTAAATTCCACTACAAGTTAGTGGCCTCACCTGGTGGTAAGTGATGATGTAAGAGCTTTAAGAGGTATGGCAGTAACGCATCATGAGAAATGAATTATTCTAGAGCCGAATTTAGACATAATAATATGTACAATGCTCTAACTTTTACTGGCTTTCATAACTCTGTACCTACAATAGAGATACTGCTAATTATTAATTAATAACACCCGACCACTGCTCCTCGTCTGATACTATCACTATCGATTGTTCTGGATACTAGGAGGGCTTCAGCGGCTAAACACCCTCCGAATATTTCGCGCGCGGATTATTTCGGGGTGAAAAGATCGCGTTTTATTAGATTAGTATATTTTGTGTTTGCTGGGGGACAACGCGACGGTCGGACGACGGGTGACAAAGGTAGTATGCCCGATCGGTTTATTTTTGCGGCTATATTTGTGGCCAAAAATATTTAACACTATCTCTAAACTAAACTAAAATGACAGCCCTAAATCTAGTGCTGCCCCTTTTCGCAGATAGTATTATGAAAGGCCTATATAGCAATATAAAATAGAGCTTTCATTTTAAGTTTAGTTTAGAGATGGTGTAATACAGAATTGCCCACAGTGTCTCCAAACTGAACTAAAATTACAGCTCTATTTTGATTGATAATTGATATCCCTTTCATACTCCCTGCTGAAAAGGGCATCACTATAGAACTGTCACAGTGTGGCCAATTCTGTTTAATATCTCTAAAGTAAACTAAAATGATATTGCTTTCTTCGAAAAAGTTGCGCTTTACGAAAGCAAATACGCACTTCTCTTAGTTGATACTTAAAAAAAAAAAATTTGAAATAACTAAGTACCATTCGGCTGCGTTTGCTGTTAACTATAGCTTTGAAAGAGATAGCATAGGGAGTGGTGATGGTCTAATGTTTCAAACTTTCGGCCTTCCTATTCAGAGGCCCAACTGTCTAAGCAATTAAGGGCAAAACACACAGGGAAAGGGCGCGGGCAGGGTCGGGTGCGCGGCGGGTTGAATTCCTCATATTTATTTTTGTTTTTTGTTTTTTATCGTCCATATAAATACTAAAGCTTAAAACGTATTTCTCAACCCGTTTAAGAAGTTTATTCTTGTTGATGTGCTCGCATCTATGAATTCCTTAAACAGGTCGAATTATCCGTTTGACAAACGATTGAGATTACGATTTCCTTACACGATGGGGGGGCAGGCCTGAGAGTCTCAAACAGATGTATGAATATGAGGCCAATACATAGTTAGAGGGGCACCATATAATGTACGTAACTGGGCATAGTTACCGCAATCCAATAGCCGACGACAGATGTCCCAATACTCGGCCAATTGGTCACATATTTCTCAAGCTCTCTCCATAGGTCTGCGAATTGCGAGTGCCAGTGTAACAACGTAACAGAATACTATACAGTTAACACTAGGATTTTAATACCGTGACGCTACGACGCACATTCGTCGATACTTTTCTGATACCTCGTATTTAATTAGAACTACTAAACATATTATCTGCAGTGCACACATTAGTCACTGCAGATAATATGTTTGAAATTTCAAAGCAGTCATTTCCTTCCACTACAGCCCATTAACGTCCCTCTGCTGGGCACAGGTCTCCACTCTCGTAGGAGAGAGGGAATTAGAGCTTAACCCACCACGCTCCTCCAATGCGGTTGGCGGGCTTTAACACAGGTCTCCTCTCAGAATGGGAAGGGTTTGGCCATGGACTACGGCCACGCTGGCCAAGAGCGAATTTAGGAGACTTCACACACCTTCGAGACCAATTTAGAAGAACTCTCGGGCATCGGGGCATGCCGGTTTCCTCACGATGATTTCCTTCATCGTTACAGCAAGTGATACACTTAATTTATTAAAACGCATAACTCCGAAAATTTTGAGGTGCGTGCGCGGGATCGAACCCCGACAGCAATAATACGAGGCCGGGGGTCTATCCCACTAGGCTTACACCGCTTGTTATGATTTAGGTATTAGTTAGTTATACCAAGAGCGATCGTTACTTTCTCGCACCAACAGGTTACCTATTGGTTGCGTAATAATCAAGTGCATTCACTGGTTGTCATTTGGCAACCGTGTCGTAATACCTACCGTCAGTGTTCGGTGCTCTGTTGCAACTTGTAACACTACCGTCTACCGCGTATTGCTATATTGTTGCACCCTACAGCGATGTATGAATTACATGCACTGTTTTGAAACTATAGTTTTTTTTAAATATGGGCTAGCGCTTGGCTGCAATCAGACTTGCTTGGATGTGGTTATGCAGCCTAAGGTGGAGCGCGCTTGCCTAGAAGATGCCTATTCACTCTTGATTTGATGGTACCTATAATAAAAGAGGAGGGGAAAATGGAGGCCGGAAGGGCATTCCATATCCTAACGATCGACTACGGAAAAATTTCAGAGATCCCTTTTTTGGGTGGAACACCCATCATATCAATTTTCTTCGTATAAAATGTAGCCTATGTCACCCGGACCGTATTATCGAATCATTTGATACCTTGTTCATTGAAATAGGCTCAGCTGTTTAGGCGCTACGGTGGAACATACATAAATAGAAACATATATACATAGTCTGCTAAAATCATAATCCTTCCTTTTATGTTTGCCGTAGTCGGGTAAAAATACACTGAACACATGTCAAAATCGTATGAGAATAAATTAAAAGAACGGCTTGTTCTCTCGTGCAATTGTGTGCGCTTTATCTTCCTAATATATAGAACAAAGTCGGGTTTGTCCGAACACTTATAACTCTAGAACAGCTGGACTGATTTTCATAGTTTTTGTTTTGTTGTATTTGTCTCCATCCCGAATAGCAGAATAACTATTAAAATCATTGGAAAATTGACGAAAAAATAAATAAAAGAAAAACATTTCCCCCTTCATTTTGCCATACAAAAACCATGCGGATGAAGTCGCGGGAATCAGCTAGTAACCTTATAAATAGTTCGAGGCCTGGCCATTTTGGTCATTTATTATTTTTGAATTAAGTAACTAAAAACTTCGCGTTCCGGTACGATTCCGCGTTGAAACTGTGTCAAGAATTAGTTGCATTTAACTATTTTTCTGCGTTGAGACTGTGTCAAGAATTAGTTGCATTTAACTATTTTTCTGCGTTGAGACTATGTCAAAAATTAGTTACATTTAACTATTTTGTCCGCCTCAAAGAATTACTTAGTTACATTTAACTATTTGGAATCGTTCGAAATTACGACACTTCGGCTTGCGCGTTCTGTAACGTGAAAATGTGTAATCGCTTGGTGAATATAATGTATAGAAACTGGCTTTTATCGGTCAATAGTGACCGATTTGTATGGGATGAAGCTTGATGGGTGACCATGCACTCTTTTAGACTCGGGATATCGTCATCATTTCAACTTATCGCCGGCCCATTATTAAGCACAAGTCTCCTCTCAGTACGAGAAGGGTTTTGGCCCGTAGTCCACTTCGCTAGCCAAGTGTGAATTGGCAGTCCTTTGAGCACATTATGAAGAACCCCCGGGCATTATAATGTAGTCAGTTGAACTGTTACTGATTTAATCCACTGGTGAATCCAGTCAGTGGATCCTAGTGAATTGAGGGTGCAGGTATTACGATTACCCGCAAAAGAAAAGAAAACCTGGCTGATGTTGTTGTGGGCTCTTCTCAGACTAGGCAACATCCAACGCGTTAGCTCAAACACATTGAATATAGGTTGTTGATTAAACTATGTGCTGCTTAGGTCCGCTTGCAGAAACTCCGGGTTATCCTTTTAACCCAGAGTTAACTGCTACTTTGGCAGAATCCATACTAATATTATAAATGCGAAAGTGCGTCTGTCTGTATCTGTAAGTTGTATCCTGGGGAAGGACATAAGCTACTTTTTATCCCGGAAAATCCAAGAGTTCCCGTCCGAATCAAAAACCTTAGCGTACGCGGACGAAGTCGCGGGCGGCATCATTTAGTATACGTATAAAACTTCTGTCAAAATTTCAAATATACCTGTTTTTAATGTAACCCGGTATCTCTGTTAGCGGGCCTAAGTAATGTGGTGCTTCTTTTGATTTAGGGAAAAGCAGTTAGAGAAACGCTATAGCACATATACCTACTAGTACCCATCTAGAGATTATAGAATCGTGTCTTTTTATCGGATTATCCCGTAAACAGTCAAACTCATGGTGTCTGTGGGTGAGTGGGCTGGGCACAGATGAGTCAGATTAACGAATCCATTAAGTGTGTGAAGGCTAACCGGCGCACGCGCATCCACCGATAACCCGAACACACTGAATACTTATAGTAGAATACCGGTTGTTAGGCGAACAGTATGTTACCAATAATATGTTATGTATAATATATACACATCGGTGTTGTTTCTTATTTTATGTGGCGGTTAAAAAACGTTGGGAACGTATCGTTTCGGATTACTCAAATTAAAAAAAATTTAAACCGGTCAAGTGCTAGTCGGACTCGCTCACAAAGGGTTCCGTACCATCACATAGTAAATGACAAGAAAAATGTCATAACAACACATAATCAGCTGTGAAATAACTGGCAGCTTACATAAGGCGCTAAACTGGTAGCGCCTGACAAACAATACGACACCCTATGAGTAGGCAACCCTAATGATTTTCGGTTTTTTCCTATACTTATGATGTGAGACCTTGCTTCTTGCCAAATTTCATGGTTCTAGGTCAACGGGAAGTACACTATAGGTTTTGATTTACTGGCGAGCGTCAAAATATTTTATTTTATTTGGATTATTGACAGACAGACAGAGATACGGACAACGAAGTGATCCTATAAGGGATATTTTTTCCTCTTGAGGTACGGAACCCTAAAAACATAAATTTTGGAGGAGTTTCAAGGATATTGGATTCTAATTAAGTAATTATCTATTACCCAATCCTCAAATACGTAATCATACTACAATATTGTAAATGCGAAAGTGTGTTTGTTTGTTGGTTTGTCCTTCAAACACGCCGCAACGGCGTAACGGATCGACGTGATTTTTGGCATGGGTATAGTTGAGAACCTGGAGAGTGACATAAGCTACTTTTTATCCCGGAAAATTAACGAGTTCCCGCGAGAATAAAAAAAAAAGTTTAAACACGTGGACGAAGTCGCGGGCATCAGATAGTCAATAATTGACCGAGCGAATCGAATGTCTCTTAGTCTACTTGAGTGAATTTGCACTTGTCCATCCGTCCGTCCGTCCGTCTGTTAGAGCCTTATAACCTCTAAATTACTGAAAGTAATTACTTCAAATTAAAATATAATATGTAAACCGATGGCCTCAAAACAATTAATGGGATACTAAAAGCTCATATTTTGCATACAGTTATAGCAGAATACTATTTTTAACAGTGAAACAATTATTATCTTGTATAAATTCATTGTGATAGTTAGCTGATAAGAGCGTATTTACCAAGAACGCTGTCATCAGGTCAACATGTAAGCCTACCGTATCATATTAATGAAACATGCTTCGTAGTTTAGGTTAATTGATTTTTTGCTTATCTTGCTCTTTATCAGTTATTTATGGATGCTTATTGTATTCTCAAGGTCTTTGTAGAATATAAGATTTTAATAGGTTTTAACTTATAGAAACTTCAGTCTTCTTTCCGAGCCGGTGGTAGAGTCCTTTTTTACGGTGAACGGTTATAAGATACCTGACTTCTTGGGGTGAAAGTCAGACTATGTGAGATTTTTACCCTCTCGGTGGCCATCGTTACATATAAAAAAGATAACAGGGATAAGTTTGATGGATTCTACAGTCTGTCAAACTTATCTGACCCGGTGGCTAAAATTGGAATTAATTTTTATATTAATTTTTATGCCTGTACGCATGAGCAGACAATAAGTTTTACCAAATTAACATCTCTAACCGCAGATTGAATCTGAAATTAGATTTCCGGGTATCGCACCTCTCATTTTCTAGTGACCTCAAACTCAAAGCTATCAAAATATCTAATTTCATCCAAATCAACTCATTTCTTGGCTTTCTTCCGCGATTCGCTGCGCAAGAACATTACTTCCGCTTTTCACATTGCATGAAATTGATATTAGAAACAAGTCGATACAACTACAAACTTCGGTATTCCGATAAAACTGTTAATTCCATTAACTTCAGACTTGGAGCCTCGAAAGGAGCTCTCTTCTCGCTCACTCTCGACTTTCTGACGACCTCCCTGGTGCAGTGGTGAGCGCTGTGGTCTACTAAGTTCGATTCGGGGTTCGGTTCCCGACTAGACCAATTTGGAGAATTATAATTTCTGAATTCTCTCTAGTCTGGTCTGGTGGGAGGCTTTGGCCGTGGCTAGTTACCTATCACCCTACCAGCAAAGACGCGACGCCAAGCGATTTTTCTTTTCGGTAACTATGATGCCGTGTAGAAACCGATTATAGGTTTAATACAACTGCCATGTTATTATCCCTATCAGATTTAGCCCGCTACCGTCTTACCCTTTATCATACCACCGTGAGATCGCAATCAATGGCTATCTTGTGGTGGAATCATAAAACACTGGTATGATTATACTCAATGCTTAATTTATTTATTACATGTAGGACATGATTACAGGTTCTACTGAGAGGAGCCGGCAAGAAACTCAGCAGTTGCTCTTTTTAAAAAGCAAGCCATTTCAATAAGTAGGTATATAATATACAGTAGCGTAAGTTATTATACTATCCTATGGGGCGCTGTACGCAAAGTCGATTGTTTCCATACTACTTTGCCACTAAGAAATTCGTCAATTGTATAATAGCCCCTACTCAACAAGTGTTTCTCTTTACGGTTTTTTAAAATGGCAAAACGGCAAAACCAATAGTTCTTTTGGAACCATATTATAAAAATTGTTGTTATATCAAAACGCTTGTTATTTCGAATTTTTGATTAACAATTCATCTGCGTATAGGTAGAGCGTTCCGGGACGCTCGGTCGGCGATCCCGGAAGTGTCCGTATATAGAGTAGCGGCGTGTTTAGTACCTAGCTACGGATGTCATATCCACCGTGGCACGGGTCAATTCCATATGAACAGTTTTAGTACGTATATCTCTTTGCATCCTCAATTGTGAGGGTCGTGGCTGTTTCAGATGACGCAGCTGACGTATCAGTAAGTGATCTAGGTTACACGTCCCGTAGTAAGTATTAATCTGGCTAACGAGTAACCCCGCCCCGTAGGAACTCTTCTATTTTCCGTGATTAAAAGCCTATGTCGTACCAAATTTCCCCAAAATCGTTTGAATAGATAGATGTTGATAGAGTAGCAAACAGACAGACACACTTTCGCATTTATAATGTTACTTAGTATGGTCACAGTATTGATTCGTACCTATAGATAGTTAAGGTCAAGTACCTGAAAACCTAAACGAAAGCTATTTTGGGCAAACTTTGACGTATGCGGGAAGATATAATGGCCTTAGTGATAACAACGCAACGTCGAAAGTTTAAAAAAATATTAACGAAGTATTATTCAGAAAATCATTGACCTTCTTGGTTGATATAACGTTCTAAAAATGTAAAAGATTTGAATCCTATATATTATCCAATATCCCATAGAGATATCATCTAAAGTTATAACTATATAGGCTTTCGACAAGTCTAAAAAGTTATTCTGCATTAGTCTTCGTCAGGAGGCATACTACCATCGCTTAAAGCCGTATTGTTTTAATAATGTTGACATTTTTGTTATAGAATTAACAATCCTTATTATAGGGACGTCAAGGTATGACATAATACTACTACTAACATACTGAATTAATACTTCTTTATGCGTAGTAACCCCGCAGTATATATTCGATTTTTCCTTGTCCCTAATTCAAAACGCTAGGATATTTAATTTTTTTACCCTCCACTTTTAATATAGGTAAGTAAGTACCTACTACTTTCCTATATTAAAGCTGGACTAGTTTTAAAGCAATATCATACCACCCTACAAAGCGCAGCTTTGGCAGACCCCCCACTAGATGACCGAACGATACCAAGCGAGTTGTAGGTAGCTGCTGGATCTATATAGGCTGCGGGAAACCACGGTGTGTGGTAGTCCCTGCAAGAAACATTAGAATAGACACTGGTCGTTTATCGGTTGACGACAGCGACGATGATGAACTTTAAATCAAGAGCGAGCGCGCTCCACCTTTAGCCTGCATAATCACTTAGTAGCAGGTCTGATTGCAGTAAAGTGCTAGCCTGTAATTAGCAAAGCAAAGTATAAATACTTAATTATTACTTACGGATGTAGGTCTAACTGTCGCACTCAGAGCCGCTAAGCTCCTTAGTAGATATAGATTTTGTATTGAAGTTAAGATTGAAATCTATGTTTATCGACGTGCGATAGTTATATACGCGTATAATTTACTTACTGTACTTACTAATGGCTAATTAGACTTGCCTATAATCTTATTTACTAGGTCTTAGACTCAGGTTATTAGATCGCAAGTGTTTCGCCGCGCGTGATGACTTTCATTTCCGTAATAACTATGAGCTTGCGAGTAGCTGCAAGTTGTCTGACTTAAAGTCGATAGGCTCCCGTCAGATCAGGAAGTGTACCCAATGTTGGGACACTATCGACCAAAACTATCGATACTAGTTTATTAATATTGTGACATTTTGGCGAAAATGTATATATTATGTAGTGGTTTTTGAAGCCTATAATAATTATTCTTGTGTAGGCTGTGAAGGTGCAACTGAATTTGTCGTTACTACTTTACGTTTAATTTCATTACTAATTATTTATTAAATTTCATTTCTTGCACGTCGTTTTCTATGCATATTTTATTGAAATTTGAGTATTTCTTCAAATCTACAATTACATCTAGGTGATCCAAATTAAAACTTCTGATTCAATACTATTGACTATTATATTTTCAATAATATATTACTAGACCTTAGTTTTGCTGTCGTGAAATTCCGTTCAAAATATCGCGCTTTATATAGATTTAAATTTGCCGAGTAAATTAGAGCAATATTTAGGTAACAGACTTATTTTTACTCAGTGAGTTATTATTATAAAAATTATCAGTTTCGATTAAATTTGTATCCATAAGTACTTAAAACTATCGATACCTTATTCGTTTCCCTACTTCTAAGTAGTCAGACAGCCTTCCTTAACTTTCATACGATTATTATAATCGCATTTTCTGTTGCTTCAGTAACAACGGACAACTGGAAAGCGAGACTTTCTTTACAGTCCTGTCACATTAAATTTATCGCATAATTGTTCCATACGAATCCTTCTTGGGAAATGGATACGTGAGTTAGAAAGTTATTTATATTCTGAACTTGGTTTAAGATAAACGGAGTCTCAAACAACGCATGCGGGCATGATTTATTTTATTCATCATCTTGTGCTTGTGCTTTTGAATAGTCGAATGAATCTACCACCCACTGGTTCGGAATGCAGTTCCTACCGAGAAGAGCCAACAAGAAACTCCATTGCCGGCTCACAACTGAACACGGGTATCTTGTCTGAATGAGAAGGATTTGGCCTTATTCATACTGGCCAAACCTTTCTCATCAAGGCCAAGTCCGGATTGGCAGACTCCATACACCTTTAAGAACATTATAAAGGACTCTACCGTTCACCTAAAGCAGATTAATTTGCTCACAACGCAGATAACTTCAAAAAGTTTGATTTGTCTGGGGTTTGAGGTCTGACCCTCCCGAAATGGAGGCAGAAGTGTTAGACATTTACCGAATTTCTGCACATAAAGATAAAATAATCGAACTGTATTTGAGGCACATCCTGAAAACTTGCAAAACCGGTAACTGAGAGGGAAGACAACGAAGGCAGCGACTAAATACAAAAGCTGCAGAAAAACCGCTCGTTTCCCAGGGTCCAGCCACTGAGGCGTGACGCAACGCTCCGGCGCCCGTACTGACCGCCCTGAGAAAGCGGACAGAGACACCTTGCAGTGAAAACACTGATGCTATCAGATCAGGCTAGGAAAGGGCACGCCGTATAATAAATACATTATTTCATATAGGATTTAGGACATACAGGCGTCCTAATGAAGACATTAAATCGTTGTATTACTCGATGGGAAAAAGCGTCAAGTCAATCTTGACTGCGACAGCTCTGTGAGACATTGGGTTTTATCCAGAATAATCGCTGCGTAGATGAGTTAGCGGAGAGATAAGTTAAGATGATGAGTTGATGTTGATTAGGACTTAGCAGTAGTAGAGTAGTATGTATTAGGAGTTTATTTAAGAGTTCAAATAATACATGAATCCTATAATGCGTTACTAATTAAAGGTAAACGAGTCGCAGGGAATCGCTGGATGCAGGCGGTGCAAGACCGCGACATGTGGGAGTCCTTGCAAGAGATCTATGTCCAGCAGTGGACGTCTATCGGTTGATAAATACGCCGACGAATTAAAGGTTAAGATTATTAAATGAATCGAATTATTCGTTAAAGCTTAAAATAAATCCTCAAAAGGCAGTGGAACTTGCAGACAATTTTAATGGTTTAAACGTTACGAGTTAAATCGTTTTTTTTTAAAGCCGGACGTCCCTGTAACCGCCGCTTGTGTCCAGCCTGCGCAAGCGCAGGTTTCCAAAACAACTTTTTGTTTTCATTCATTTCGACATTGCCTTATGTGGATATTCATATAAGTAGCTGGGAAATATTGACAATTTGTGTGATAAATTTGACTCAATTGAGTCGAACTTTTGCTTAATTTGACTTCATCTTTTAGTTTTCTTTGCATTGTTATTTCAAAAATTCGGAATAAAGAGCTGAAACCCCAATAAATTAGTATCTGTAATATCTGACAGCTATACGCTTTTATAGTAAAGTAATAGGAAGTTTCCACTATTTCTAAAATAAAAATGTACGCAGCTTTTTCATCACTTACCTATATGTATATCCGTCAAAAAACCTTGTAGAGTTGACTAAAGGAAGAGATTGTAGAATCGAAGGAAACGTATACCTAAACCCACAGCTTTTATACTTATACTAAGCGGTTAATAAAAAATGCCTGGAGAGTGGAGACGTGACCTTGGCACCGAAGCTAATGTAAATACAGTCCGGACACGTAGCGAGCGCGAAAACTCGGGGCTTAGTCACCCGCTGCGAAAAGCTTTCGTGAGTTCAATGGCCATAAATCGTCTTCTGATTTCAGTCTATAGCCCTATACATTGAATGTAGGAAGTGGAGCTTACTGATTTTATTTATAGAGTTTGCTCGCACGCGTCGCTTGCGCACCGCCGGTGTGGAACTTCAGATTAGTCGTGAATTCATCAGTGCTTCTCTGGATGCCGACGCGAACGGAGCTCCGTGCGGTCGATGTCCGGTTATATCGCGATCGCGGTGCGCAGTCTCGAGTTCTGAAGGTGTCAGTGATAACTGCGATACCGCTCCGCCAATCGCCGTGGCGTAAGCGATAAACTATCAGCAGTGCAAATCGATCTGTGTCGAATCGAAATTTTTCACGCGGCTATAAACGAGTGATTTTTTAGTTTTTTCTTTAACACGGGATTCTGTTACTATAATTACATTATCCTGGTGTGAGTTGTTTGTGAGAGTGTTGGACCATGAGGCCCAAGGAAGAGGTGGACGCGAAGGTCCAAACGGGGACCTTCATCCTGTCCGAGAAGATAGATGACACTAAGTCGAAGAAGAGTGAAAAGGAGATGAAGAAAGAAATGAAGAGGCTGGAGAAGGAGAAGCAGGAGCGTGAGAAGAGGGAGAAGAAAGAGAGAGAGAGAGAAAAGGAGAAAGAAAAGCAAGCGAAAAAAGGTAATACTTTTAAAAATAGTAAAAGGAGGAGCAGAAAAACTCTAAGCCCATATTTTTTGCGAATATCAGTTTTTGGAATCTAAAGTTCTGGCGGGTTGACTGGGCTTTATTAGAGGAAATTCTTATAAATTTTTAAGAGTTTTGGAATAAAACTCCTTAATGGACGAAGCCCTATCGCTAAATACTGGTAGTTACAAAAGAAAGAAAGGTACAACTAAAAACTTTGTATCTGAAAACTGGAGATTTTTTATGTAGGTGCTTTCCTTTTTGTAGAATATTTTTAAAGGATATTCAATAATTCCACCGAAGCGAGCGAAGCAGAGCGCGTCAGTAGTACTACGTACACGTAATATACAATTCAAAATATTGTCAAGGAGAACATAATCGCTGTGTTGCTGTATCGTGATGTCATCCGGCTCATTTATAGAGGTTACGCCGCACCACTGCCCGTATGACGACTGTGGAGGCAATAAAATTCTTCGCTTCACACAATTTAAATCTATTGTTGTTTAGTATGAAGCCGTTGGAACCCAGTGGTTAGAATGCGTGGATCTCCATACGTTGCCGGTTCTAATCATGTGCCCGGATTCACTACAGCATTTACAGCCACTTGCACAAGGTTAAAACTGACTTAGTAAAATTTTGTAATACTGTCATTTTTGGCAAGATTATAATAGTTGCCAAAAAGTGGACTTTTAAAAAATTTACTAAAATAAATCAATTTAAAAGTCCTTGTGCAGGAAGGCAATCAGGTATTTCTCAGTTTTACTGCTGTAACTGATATTATTAATGTGCTAGAGAAAATAATTTCGCCTCGCTTCGAAAAATCGCTGGGAATCGGAAGTGGCCTGATTACTCTATTTATTTATTACATGTAGGACATACAGGTGTCTTTTATGTTACGTCATATTTTGACTCTACCACTATTAAAATATGAATGTAAGACAATTTTATCATATTACTACAAACAAAAATAAAATTAGCATGTATTGTGGTTCTCCGTTCTAAGCTTTATTAGCATCTGACTGCGTTCTCACCTGTTGGTAAATGATGCTGCAGTCTAAGTCGGTAACGGGCTTACCTGTTAGGGGTGTGGCGGCTGTATTAAACCCAAACCCTTACTCGATATAATAGGTTTGATATTTCTTTCTCCTGAACGCGAGGTGCAATAGCTTAATTAGTGTTAATGTTACATCATTAGCTGCCTTGACAATAATAATAATATTTGATATTATCAAATATTTTCTTCCACAGTCATTATTATTAGCCTTTATCAATGACGAAAGATAAATGTAGAGCTGAGAGCCATTCACTTCATTTCATACCTCGCGTTAGGTATAATACCACACCTATCGTTATCTGCAAGTTCGAGTACATTTTACTCGTGTAAGACTAAATTTATTCGCATATACAATTACTTTACGAGGTAATATACTGGTTTTGTTTTACGGAATTCAGTAATTAATTTTTGTCTACTTTTAACATTCATCGTGCCTTAATGTGTCAAAAGAATAGCTTTCGAAATTTGTTTATATTTCGTCAAACTTATCTGACCCGGTGACAGTGTCCTTAATATATACTATTAAAAATAAAATAAAAACAAAAACTTTACAGGCATAATTTGTTCCAATTTTGACCACCGGGTCAGATAAAATTGACGGACTATTTATACATGATCCCAATGGGCCCTTGCAAGTTCGAGTACATTTTACTCGTGTAAAACTAAATTTATTCGCATATACAATTATTACTTTACGAGGTAATATACTGGTTTTGTTTTACGGAATTTAGTAATTAAGTTTGGTCTACTTTTAACATTCATCGTGCCTTAATGTGTCAAAAGAATAGCTTTCGAAATTTGTTTATATTTCGTCAAACTTATCTGACCCGGTGACAGCGTCCCTAGTATATACTATTAAAAATAAAATAAAAACAAAAACCTTTACAGGCATAAAAATTTGTTCCAATTTTGACCACCGGGTCTGATAAAATTGACGGACTATTTATACATGATCCCAATGGGCCCTTGCTTTGTGTTTATGAATATCATATTGCTATAATCTCAACTGTTTGTGATTGGCTGAACTAATGGTATTCTTGTTGCAACAGTGCATTTTAACCAATAAAGACTTGGCGTTAGTCTACTTTCACACTGTAACATTAGTTAGTTTTATGTGCTATAACTGTCAAACTTAGGCTAACTAGTCAGGCTACTAATCTTATCGCACCATCACTGAAAAAATTTAAATATTTAAGCTATTGATCGTCACAGTCTATTATCTTTAGAATTCTAAAGATTCAACTATTTTTTAAATGTCACACACTATGAAACTCTGGCACACTTGTCTTTCTACGATCTATTTCTTAGAATTCCATATCGTTATCTGAACTTTGGAACAGTTCGTTTTTATTCCGAGAAAATGTTTTATTTTAAAGTGGCACACGTTAAATGGTGTATACTGTAGCCTGTAGAGCATACAAATTAACACAAATAGTTGGTAAATAACAAACGTCGTTAGTAAACATGATTCACGGTATAATGTACCGTACACTACCTACATTCGATCGTCCGATACAATATATCCCGGTTTAAACATGTATTTACTTAATTTCATCCTGGGATGGCTTCCAACGCGCTTAGCGATTAGGTAGAGCCTGCACCTGCAGATGCGGATTCCCAGAGAGGTTCGGGCGTCCTCGCAGTCTCCCGTTGAGCCTTTAAGTCATTTTAACCATCAACTAAACTGACAGATATCATATTTCTGCAACTAAGGCCTAATTTTTCAATCATCAGATAAAGTTTGTCGGAGGAATAAATTTGACGTTTTGACAGGTTTTGTATTGAAAATCCGTCAAAGCGTCAAATTTATTCCTCCAATAAACTTTATCTGACAATTGAAAAATCGGCCCTAAAATAAATAAGAAATACAATTTTAATAAAACTCGCAATTTTAATGCGGATTATATTATGAAAAATATAACGTGTGACGCGGGATGAAACACGATTTCAGACTTCGGATTATGCCAGCCCTCGCTTCACTCAGGCAGGCGACTTCACTTTCGTCTGAAATCCTCGTTTCACCTCTAGGTACACAATATACTATTGCACATACACTACTCTCTCTTGGCTGGCTAATTCTTGGCTCTACTAATACTCTTGGCTGTATAATTTTTAATTCCGTGTCTAATATAAAAAAATAATATTGAATAGAAGCAGGCGTTACTTTGCGGAAGTCCATGATAGTGAATGAACTAGAAGTTTAATTCGCTATAATCCGCTACAGCAGACAAATCTGTGTGGTACAGTGCGTGTCTTTCACCTGCAGCATGCGACACCCACCACCCAGCAATTCGCACAGGCACAACACCACACCACACAAATCCTCCAAATCACTCTCAACGTACGTTTCACTAAATAATTAAACACAATAATAAAGGATTTGAGTTGCTAAATGAACAAATAAACGTATCAAATTCACCTTTACTCAATTTATACATTAATAGGGGAGGGGGCGGGGCTTCAGTATGAGCAATGCCAAAAAGGTATATAAGCCGGAATTTGCTATACGATAGTCACTTCACAATCGTGCATTGTAGAGTCAACATCTCCTGAAGATGCTCCGGTGTCGGAGTGAAACGTACGTTGAGAGTGATTTGGAGGATTTGTGTGGTGTGGTGTTGTGCCTGTGCGAATTGCTGGATGGTGGATGTCGCATGCTGCAGGTGAAAGACACGCACTGTACCACACAGATTTGTCTGCTGTAGCGGATTATAGCGAATTAAACTTCTAGTTCATTCAATAAAAAAATAAGTAAGTAAATTAATTATATGAGCAATGAAAGTCTGATTTATTTTCAGTTCTTTAATAATATCGTTCACCAATTAGTTGGATTTATAGAGTTAGGTATCCAAATTATTATTTACGTAAGCGATGTAAGGTCACGCCTCGCGCATCAGCAAATTGAGTCCGGTTTGAGAAATATTATGTAAATTCAATGTCAGCCCGAAGAATCGCGTTGATGTTTTATTATAAAATCACTCATTGTTAAGACATTACAAAAATAACTTCTCGCTAAGTGATTCAGCTACGGTAATGGAGAAGACAAAAACAAGTACCTACTTACCAACCTATTAAGTAAAAAGTAATTTGATGTTTATTTCGTTTGGAATGGCATAGCAATGAATTACCTCATTATTTCAACATTGAACTATTTAAGGGGTGGATCAAGTAATTCAATTTCAATTTATTTATTAGTTGCAATCTCATAGTTAGGTACATTATTCCTTAATTAACATATAGTCATTAGTAAACAAGGCATGCTATGGATACCCAGTTTGGTAGCAACGTTGTCTTGAACAGTGCATCATGGTAGGAAGACCGATTTTATTTGTGTTTGTCAGTATCATTTAAAAATTCGTTAATATTGTAGTAAAATTTTTCAATCAGATTTATTCTTGAAAGCCAGAAACTGAAGAATACTACAAATCTCCATTGGCGGCTGTAATCACTAAACATTAAACCACCGATGAACCGCCTATCCATATTTATACCAGTGTTAAAAATAAATAAACCACATTAAAATCTGTCTGTGCTAACTCTTAATAACACGTTAAGAAACCCCTCTTTGTTTTAAATCGAGGGAGGCACAATAAAAATCAAATGACCTGAAAATCATTACTATTCTCGGAACAAAAGCCGCTTGCAATGTTTTGTCCCACAAATATACAATTCATTTCATTTAACTTCGTGATTTAAAACACCCGGTTTCTCTTTCAATAGCTTCATTTGCGTTCACGAGGGCCATTTCCATTGAAAACGCGTGATCGTGTGTTACCGTATTAGCATTTAGCTATACTCCGTACGTACTAATATCTTTTCATCTGTAGGTATGCCTAATGACCAAGCATAGGCAGTACGATAATTGCTGCAATCCTTCTATCTCGTGGAAAGCATTGAATCAAAATATAATCGAAAAGCGATGCAAATTACTCTACCTAGGTAGTAGATATGCATCGATAAGAATAATTGAGTGAATTTGGACGTCACCAAGCCACTCTGTCTAGTCACTAGGAAATACACAGAGAAGCTAACCATAAACGTCGATATTGGATTTATGTGATGTTTTGCATACAAACGTCTGGCCATCATGCGTGTATAAATTGCTCGAGAAATTGCCGTTTTGCTCGAGCAACTTCAGGCAGCTGGTCATTTGGAGCCGCTTTCGTTGGCTCGAGACACGCCCTTTCATTTCCTGCGCGCTGCGTGGGTTCGTTGCTGTGCACTGTGCCTTTCCCTACTTCCTATGTTTTGTGTACTATGCTATTAGTACTCGTTACAGCTTTCCTGTTTAATCTGATTTTGTGCTTTGCTGCAGCTCAATTTATACACGTCTTCCAATGAGTCATATTTCTAACTAGCTATAGTCTGCGCCTTCGCTCAGGTTAGGTTTTTAATCCCCTTGGAGTAAAATTTTTCAAAAATCCTTTTTAGCGCATAAGGTCTATGCCATGAAAGCTATGCTGTATTTTTTTATTCCACTACAAGTTGGCCCTTGATGTGATCTCGCCTGATGGTAAGTGATCCTGATGGCTAACTTGTTAGGGGTATGGCAGTTATATTGAACCCATACCCCTAGTCGGTTTCTACACGGCCATCGTACTGGTACGCTAAATCGCTTAGCGATACGTCTTTGCCGGTAAGGTGGTAACTAGTCACGGTCGAAGCCTCCCACCAGGCCTGACCAGAGAGAAAATCAGAAATTATAAATTCTGACTAAATCCCAAATTGACCCTGCCGGGAATTGAACCCAGGGGTTCCCACGTTAAGACAATATCACTCAACACTGCGCCAGAAAGATCGTCAAAATGCCGATGTATGCCGAATTTCAGCCGTTTGAAGATGATCAGCACTTTTCCAGGTTTAAGATTTCGTTTTTTAGTTTAAATCCAGTGTAACAGCAGTTTTTTAATGCAACTACACTTGTTGGTATCATGCATGTATCATAAATATCATGTATTATTGTGAGTTTGTCAGTGTTTTTCATGGGCACGATGGTGGCATCAATCACTTGCGATGGCCAGTAAATCATGACTCGTGACTAGACTGCGCATTGCTATACAACAGTTACTGTCGTTGACATCACACTTACAACGCATTTCTATTCTACTTTGAAATTTGAATACTTTGTTTCGAGTCACTAATAATAAAACTATCATTAAACCTAAAGTTTTAAAATTGCTTTTAATTTTTCATTAGTCTCTTCACTCTTCACCCTCTCTTTCCAGATTACTTCTCTAAATTCGGCAATCGTCATTGATTGGTTATATTTTGTTGAATTATTATACTGATTGATGCATCATTGGTTAACTATTTGACATCAAAACGATATTCGCAACCCTTTAATTTTTGCAAAAATACATATGTCGGTTGTGAGATTATTATAGCGAATAGGTTCTAGGTACTCAATTTCCTTCACAGTAATTCAGGGTTGTAAGCCGGTAAATTGAGAGGAAAAGCATACCTGTTCAGAAAAAATTGTATTTATATAATTTAAATTTGATTCGTTTTCCTTATCAACTGATTATTTACCATAATATCTCAGAAAGAGAGCATCTTTGGAATACCCAATGATCAGGCAGATATGACTGCACACCGTGTTCTAAGCACTACAAAAAAACATGTTCTCTGTTATCTGATCGGTCTATCGTCGCACAAATAAATGTCATCCCCACCTGGATGGATTCATTTCTTTCACACCTTTTTTTCACAAGATCTTTGTGCAAATTGAGGTAACAGCTTCCTCCAGTAGCGTTCCTCAAAACCGCAATACGGTTAGAAGGCAACCAAGGCCTCAATCTGGCAATAAATTAGTTGAATTATTGAGCAAACTCTTTAAGCTATATCGAACATTCATCGAGTGTTCGAGTGTCATTGTTTTAGGTTGAAACAATGCGTACATTCTGGTTGAAGTGTTAATTAGCGGATGTTGCAATAAGTAGTGTACGGCGCCAGTGTTTAGAGCTTAAAATAGTTTTGCATGTACGCACATGCACGTTTCCGATTTGGTTTACTAAATAATCGACGTATTCGATACGAAAACAAATCAAAAAGCTGTTGCTCTTGTTATAATTAGAATTGTATTGTTTATCGAATCGTTGGTTAAGGTACAGCACTCTAGCTTTCTGATTTCTGATCTGCTGAAGTTCACATTTTTAGAAGAACCATAATCGGTTTTTGGGTTCATATGAAATGCGTTTTAAATGGGTACTGGCTTCTTTTACAACCGTTTCGTCAGTCATCAAAGGTTATAATACAGTACCACAAACTTATTATTTTTTTTAAATTTTTTTTTTAGTACCAAAATGTTATAAAATAAGAAGAAAAACATACGTAGTGGACAAGGAACCACTTATCTCTATAAGAGATCTCTACCAGTGACCCTTGGCAGTGAGAAAGGTTGTGGAGGAAGAATAAGTACAACAAGACATGAGATAGAATGAACTAAGATATTATATCATAAACTTACATAAACAAAAACAAAAAATACATACTAAATAATACATACAAATATATACTTAAATAAATACATACCAACATACATAGGATATATTATATAATATATCAAGATATAACAGATACATAATATTATTTATAATTATGATAGAGAAGATAGATAGTGCTGTTTCAGTCGAAGTTTAAATGTGTGAATAGATGGGTTATTCATAAAAATACTATCAGGTAGTGAGTTCCATAGGCGCGTCGCAGCTACCGTGAAAGATTTGCCATAATAAATAGTGTTGTAACCTGGCACTGCAAGTGATTTTAATTTAACACACGATCGCACTGGCATTACACGAGGAGGAGCCTCGTGAAAGCGCTCACGTAAGTATGAAGGGGAAGATGTGTTTAAAATCCTAAAGAGTAACGTGAGAATATGCATATTCCGGCGAAGTCGGATAGGCAACCACTTTAACATGTTTCGAAATTGAGATACATGGTCGAATTTGCGTAATCCGTAAATAAAACGAATGCACAAGTTCTGAAGGCGATCTAGTTTGTCAAGCAGCTCTTCGGTCGCATCTAAATCGCAGACGTCGGCGTAATCTAGCAGTGGGAGCAGAAGGGATTGTGCAAGTAAGATTTTAGTTTTCAGAGGAAGGAAATTCTGCAAGCGTTTCAAAGAATGAATAGAGTAGTGCAAGTGCCTACTTACATTGTTTATGTGATTTGACCAAGTTAAATTACCATCGAGTATCACCCCAAGGTTTTTTGCTTTATCCGTAAGTTGTATCGGAATGCCGTCGTAGGCTATGATTGGAAGATTTTTAAAATCTACACGACTTCGCAATTGCTTGCTTCCTATTATCATAGCCTGTGATTTGGTAGGATTTACTAGAAGACCATGATCATCAGCCCAGTCCTTTATTTTTGCTAGATCCGCATTAATGTTATCAATTGCAGAAGCAAGGTCAGTGACAGCAGCATGCCTATAAATCTGCAAATCATCTGCATAGAGATGGTAGTGAGAAGAAATGATTTTTGTGATTTCGTTTATAAAAACAGAGAAAAGCAGAGGTGACAAAACGCCGCCTTGAGGTACACCGGCAGAAATATCTGCCCAGTCAGAAAAAACTCCATCTGCACAGACTCTTTGACGGCGACCGAGAAGGTAGGACTTAAACCATTCAATTACGGACGGTGATAGATTAAGTGAACAAAGAATACAGAGTAGCACGTCAAAGTCAACAGAGTTAAACGCATTGCTAAAGTCGAGAAGAATAAAAACTGTTAGTTTTTTATTGTCCATAGCATAGCGAATATCTTCCGTGACCTGCTGACGTGCTGTGTAAGGGACGGAAGCCCCATTGGAATGGAATTAAAAGGTTTTGTTGAAAAAGGAAAAAGGAAAGTTGTTTAAAGACAGCATTCTCTAAGATTTTAGAAATAATAGGGAGGATTGAGATAGGACGATAGTGAGAGAGTGAAGAAGGATTGGATATTTTGGGCAAAGGCAAAACGTGGGCTAGCTTCCAAACTGTAGGAAAAGATTTTGATGAAAGAGAAAAGTTGAGGATATGGGTAATGATAGGCGATACTACATCGTTAATAAGAATAAGCATATCGCGGCTTATGTCATCATTACCAACAGCTTTGGATGAAATATTTTGTATTGATTTCTTAAGCTCACCAACCATAATTTCCTGGAAGTCAAAGGGGTCGCACTTGGGTTTGGCAATACTGGCCAACTTATGAAGCGTTTGAAGTTTATTACTATCAGAAATTTTTACCGGAGGACTAGAAAAGTGCTGATTTAGGGTGTTTAAGTCAACTGAGGACTTGGAAACTTCAGAACATTTTCCCACCCCTAGGGAGTTGAAAAACCTCCAAGACTGCGAGGAAGAAAAATTATTTACACAAGAGAAAATGTGGCGACGTTTAGCATCCCTACACATTCTATTGCATAGATTACGCAGTTTTTTATAGACAGCTACATTATCATCGCTAGGGTACTTTTTACAGAGACTCTTAGCTTTATTACGTTTAGCCATAAGTCTTTTTATTGTAGGAGTGAGCCAAGGGGCTGGTAGGTGTTTAACCCTTATAGGCCTAACAGGTGCATGAGAGTCAAATAGTCTTAAAAGAGTCGAATTAAAAAAACTGACCTTGTCGTCTACAGTGGATGCGCAATACAGAGGAGTCCAGTCAATTTTAGATGCGTCATCTTTCAAAGAGTCGGTGTCTATCCCTTTATAATTACGGCGCAGAATTACCTTACTCTTACGTTTAGGGACAGATAGGCTGTAACTTAGAAAAATTAGGTCATGGTAAGAGAAGGGGGCAGTTAGTTGACCATGAATGAGTACTTTATCAGGATCGGAAACAATTATGAGATCCAAGAGAGAAGGGTTGCAATTTGGAGAAAAGTGAGTCGCGTTAAGAGGAAGAATTTTAAGATTTACGGATGAAACAAGGGAATTTAATTGATTTGACCTATGATCATTTTTCAATAAACATGTATTTAGGTCACCCATAATGATCACGTGTTGATAGGATGGTGATAAATTACTGAGAAGGGTGTCAAAATCATTAAAATAATTAACATTAACAGAAGGACTATAGACAACACCGAGGAGAATCTTTTTATGGTTAAAGCCGATTTCTAAAAATAGATATTCAAAGTTGCCAGAGTAAACATTAGGACTCTGATTTAATATATTGAATTGTAAGTCATCCTTAAGATATAGGCAGACACCACCACCTCGTTTACAAGTTCGATCATTACGAATTAAAGTATATCCCGGTAGAGAATAAAGGTTAGAAGGAAGGGATGGTTTCAGCCAAGATTCCGAAACCAATATGCCGTCGACCTGCACGTTACAAAAAGAGGCGAGAAAATCGGAAAAATGAGCCGGAATACTCTGTGCGTTGATGTGTGCAAAATTAAGACAGTGAGCATTCCTGAAAAGTACTGATTTAAGTTTAGCGTCAAGATTACATGATGAATTACAACTGTTGAGAGATAAGCTACTAGCAGCACTTTGGAACTCCTCTTCGTCTGATGATGAGCACGAGAAAAAATCATTATTTAGTATATTATTATCTGAATCAGCCATTTACTTGAAATACTTAAAAATTATAAATAAAATATATAATTATATAAAAATAAAATAAAAATATTATAACAGAAAAAATAAAAAATTAATAATAATAATAAAAAAAAAAAGTTCTTACAATCATTACCTACACACACTGGCAAGAGTCACAAGTTAACAATTAATTAGTACATAGAGGAAAAATCAAGACTTAAAATTTATTACAGAAAGTATCGAAAACCAATGTAACTACTACTTCATTCAGTATTCTTTTCAGATACTAAAACACAGTATAGTAAACGTTAAAAGTAAAGAAACATCACAAAAGTTTTGATTCAAAACTAGCTTTAAAATAAAAATAAAAACCCATAGAATTAGGATGCGTCTTACTGACTTGCAATCTTTGTAAAAACCTACCATAACCATAGACTAACATACAAAACATTTTTGAACTGGCTTGAACTGTCACTGACCCTATACCTAACAATTTTTATGCCCGACCGGGAATCGAACCCAGGACCTCGTGATCTGCAGTCGCAGTACGCTAACCGCTAGACCAACGAGGCAGTTTCATCCAGAAAATTTCATCCAGATCCATTCAACTTTTTTGGCGTGATAGAGTAACAAACAAGCATCCTTCCATCCATGCATCCATCTTTCGTATTTATAAACCATATATACAAATACTAATATCCAAACTTAATATTATAAATGCGAAAGTGTGTCTGTCTGTCCGTCTGCTATGCTTTCACGGCCCATATGTTCAACCGATTTTGATGAAATTTGGTACAGGCATAGGTTGTATCCGGGGTAAGGATATAGGTTACTTTTTATCCTGGAAAATTTAAGAGTTCCCGCGGGAATCAAGGAACTTTAATCCACGCAGACGAAGTCACGGGCATCATCAGTATTAGTATAAAATCAATCACGGTATCTTAAAACTAAAGAGGGTTCCAAACGCACCCTGATCTGAAAGAGCCCAAAACACACTCAGCCGGGTTTTTTTATTCTCACAAATAAATTACTAATTTTATAATATTTTCCACTACAAAATATAATTACCTGAAGGGTATTAACTGTATGCATTAGTAAAATAAGTTTCTACTAATGCTGATCTTACAGCTAAATTTTGTGCTTGTTGAGCTTGGGACAAAGGTAGAACATCATTTTGCTCTTCAACAAGTACATCTTTACAACAAAATCATCAAGATCTGGGGCCATGTTATGTAAAACTACACATGCTACAATAACCTTGTACACCTTGCCTAATTTAAGCTGCATCCCGGAATGAAGACAGGGGAAACGCCTCTTCAGAACTCCAAAGCATCTCTCAATTGTATTTCTAGTAGTAATCTGTGCTCTGTTATATGCTTCTTGTGCTGAAGTAGTAGGATTTAAAAATGGCGTCATGAGGTACCTTAGACATGGGTATCCACTGTCTCCTAAAATTAGATATGACCCAAATCTTCCATCTTCAAACTGAGCAGCAAGTGGAGAATCATTCCAAATTGTTGTATCATGGACAAAACATGGCCAACGGGCGATGATACTTCTTATTTTCAAATTAGCATCATATATGGCTTGGACATTTATTGAAAAGTTATCTTTTCTATTTCTAAACAATTTTGCCCTGTTGCCACCAGGAGACCACCACCAATTACTCTAGGGAATGCTGCTATCGCATAAAATCCTGCAGCCACTGTTGGTCGTTCTCGAGCAGAAGGCATTTGCACGTATTGTGCCCTTAGCATCGCTATAGCACTGGATACTCTATCGGTTACCCGACACACAGTTGCTTTGCTTACGTCCGCCGTGTCTCCTACGACGGCCTGGAAACTGCCAGTTGCGTAATACCGCAATGCTATTAGAAGTTGTAACATTGGCGGAATGCAGTCGCACCTTTGGATTCTTGCGGGTAATTTGGTCTTTATTTTGCCAAAAATAAATGTTACAGATTCCTTCGAAAAGCGGAATCGGTCGTTAAATTGTTTGTTGTTGAAAGAAACAATAGGCGATTTCTAATAACTTGTCGCCTGTGTGGTTGTCTTTTTACAGGCAAGAATCTTCACTGGACATTGTGCAAAAAATGGATTTTTTTACAAAGGTTCAAACGAGAGTAAAGTTTAAGTAGCTGAAATCCGTCACTCATCTATCACGTTGTCAACTCTGAGAAAAGAGAGCTTTGAGCACTGTCAATTGCGCTCTGAAACGCAATTTTGCTGTTATGCAGAGATTTAAGTTTCGAAACTGTCAAATTTGAAAATTTGCAAGCTCCAATTCTCAAACCTTACGCAATATCAATTCAGAAACAATAATTTGCCTAAGTCGTTCTTAAGACACACTTAAGAAGTCTTTGAGACCGACTCAACATGAAATTCTCAATTCAGAAACCGGCTGTAGGTATACTATATATTTTTCTTGAGAATTCTCGTCTTTAATTATCTTGTACAATGAGTCGTAGAATAGAATTACTGGTGGGTGACACACTGACCTTACACCGAATAATAAGTACCTACTAATGTAAAACGTAAACTAAACTAATAGAAAAGTCCTATTACAGTGTAAAGGATTATTTGAATGATAGCAAGGCATGGGTATGAATTGTTATAGCGGCTGATAATGTAATGTTATATTATAAGTACATATTATATATAATTTCAAATATTTGTGAGATGGTGATAATAAAAAAAAGCGGAGCGGAGAACAGCTCGTGTGAGTTGTCAATGTCATTGTCAGGTGATTGTCAAAAGGTAATATATTTGTTTATTTATCGAAGATTACCTTTGCGATTAAAATAATTAAATTACCCACCCGGCAACACAGCTTTAAGACATTGAGAAAAATAAAAGAAAAGTGTAATGCTACCAAGTACAAAAGACCCTGCAACGTTGAGCTAGCAAGAATCATTCGATAGTGCGACACCTTCACTTAGCCGTATTTTTGTTCAAACGACGAACTCTCGGCGCTTTTGAATCTTGAGACACAACTGCAGCTGCCTGTGGATATTTGGCAATTACTGACTCAAGTTCTGAGATCGACACAATCTTCGTTCGGCTTTTGTCTGGAAGTGATACGACTATAACACCATCTGATGACCAGCAGCTTTTAATGCCGAAGTGTTTTTTGGCAGCAGCAAATGTTTCCTGCCTGGGCTTTGTGAGGAATTCTGAAATTGTGACCCCACTGCCTTTGAGCTCTGTTTTAGCCTTTCATACTGCAGTCTTTACTTTAAAATTAGAAAAGCGAACCAGAATGGGTCGTGGTTTGTCCTTTTTAACGCCAAGACGATGACAGACTTCAACACATGCCTGCTCAATGTTTGATAGTTTTAAGCGATCAGAGAGAAAGTCACAAATTTTATTTTCTATGTTTTCACTGTCATCCTCTGGCAGGCCATGGAGCAATAAAATAGTTCTGCGGGAATACATTTCATGCTTGCATGTTGCAGCATTGAAAGCGTCTTCAACATGAACTCCTTGAAGGCGGAATAGTCTGCAGCCAGAGTGCTCAGCTCACAAGCTTTATTTGAAGAAGTCTGTGATTGTTTGAGGGCCTCATCAAAGCTATCCATGCGAGATTTAAATTGTGAAACAATTTCATCCATGTTCTTACTCAACTGGTTGTGTAAATCCATTGTTGTTGAAGCTTGATGGAGTGCAGTGAGTGAGTGAGTTTTACTTGCCAGGTATGTAGGAAGTTATTTAACAATTAATTATAACATTTACCACACATAACACTAATTAAATAATTAAAAAACCAAAAAAAATTTAGAGCAGTAAAACTTATTGATCTTGTTTTAGTCCTACCCACTTATCTGACCCGGTGGCCAAAATTGGAAGTAATTTTTATGCATGTTTAGTATTTGTTTTTATACGACTGCCTGAAAAAAAGGAGTATATTGTTTGTATGTATGTATGTATGTATGTATGTATGTATGTGAGTTTGTATATTCCACCATAACTTCTATAAGCCTGAACCGATTTTGATAAATGAGGTATCGTTAGAATCCTTAGCTTATTCCGGGTGACATAGGCTGGTAAAATTTAATAAAAAATCCATGGGGTGACCATGGTCCCGCATTAAAAGCTAAAGTTGAAAAAAAAATTCAGAAATAAGATTAACTATATAATCATCATCTAGAAAATGATGAGTAGATTCCAAAAATATATAACACTTAAGTTCAATATCCAGTGATTCACAAAAAAAACATTTGATAAAAATGTGAATAAGATAAGATAATTTAACTAGATTAATTTATATTTTTAACTTTTTAGTTCGTTTTTGGCAGGGCAGTCGTGTTTTTAATTTTTTTAATAATGACTTGTTTTTCATATAATTATATACTAGCGTCGCTGTTACCGGGTCAGATACGTTTGAGGGACTATACTTGTATAAATTGTATATGATGACGTAGTATTTCGATCCGTGGCGTAGAAGAGATATTTTTAGCGGAAGGGTCGAGGCTTCCAGGTGTGGGTGCCAACTGCCAAGAGGACGGGAGGAGCGACATCCTGTGTGACCTAATCTATTTATAGGAGGTTCTATTTATAAATATTGATTGGGTAGATGCTACTTCCGCGCAAGCTTTACATATATTCTAACTAGATGATACCTGCGACTTCGTTCGCGTGGATTAAGGTTTTTGATTCTCGCGGGAACTGCTAAATTTTCCGGGATAAAAAGTAGCCCATTTCTTTCCCCGGCATAGATCCTACTCCTGTACCAAATTTCATCAAAATCGGTTGAACACGTACATACATTAAAATAAGCTATATTTTATAGTAGTTTTTTTTGCCAACGTCATCACACAAAAACTTTTATCCCCTATTTTTACCCCCTTTAGGGTAAATTTTTTACAAACCTTGAATGTCGTATTTATTTATATCTAATCAAAACCTAAAATAAGTTTCAAACTTCTAGCTTTAAAGATGACGTAATTTCCATACAAACTTTCATCGCCTATTTCAATCCCTTAAAACCCCCTTTTCGCATTAAAAAGTAGCCTATGTCCTTTCTCAGGCTCTAGACTATCTCTGTACCAAATTTCATTTAAATCGGTTCAGTATTTTAGGCGTGATTGCGTAACACACAACAGACAGAGTTACTTTCGCATTTGTAATATTAGTGTGGATAATATATTAAGCATATGTGGGTACTACCCATATGCATTCTAATAACAACCCTGTTAAATATAATATTATGTTAGTTTTCACTAAACATCACACGTTTTATACTCAACAATTACCAAATGGGCGGTGCACGCTGCTCTTCCATTACAGTTCTGAGGATGCGTAGAGAGTAGAGACGTAATTGAGTAGTAAGGAACCCAAGCTTCATTTCCTTTCATAAACTCTGATAAGCAAAGTCCTCTGACTTCTCACTTACTAAACTTGCGTTGAATTATTAATAATAACATGTCTCTCAAGACGTTTCATTTGACCTGTAATGATCTTAATATGTATTTATACTCCCTGAGGAAGACAGAAAAGTTTCCATTTTTCGGTTTATTATCTTAGATCAGGGGATCATTTCATTTCATTTCACTCGCCTCGAAGGAAAATTGATTGAAGTTAAATTGAACAAACTGTTAGCCTATTAAATATGATTACTTTTTAACATTGTTAATTATTATTAGCATTGTGTCTGGTCTGGGGTGGATACGCAGATAATAATGATACAATATTGAACAAAAATGTGTTACACGCGTCAATCGACGTGTGTACACACACGCACACATGCTCGCAGAGATAACGACCTGTCGACATTGAGGTGTCTTTCATTGATTGCGACATAATTGATACGGTTGTATGAAATCGGACCTACTGCTCCACTCGTTAATAAGGCAAAGAATACAATTTAAAACAACTATAAACTCCTGAGTCCTGATATAAAGTAAAGGGCTTATGACTGTGATTTGAGTAGAAAAACTGATACCTAACAGATGTATTTTGACGTTTCCAAGAAAGGTTTTTAAGGCGTAGTGGAATTATTATAAAAACCGTTATTAACTCAGTCACGGTTGATGTCCGATTTGAAAATTTCAATGGCATTCTTTACTGTCGTGTCTAGTCTGGAGGTTGCCCTTCAGGATCAATCTTGACGTATTTCTGAAAACAGTTGATGAAACAGAATATAACTCTTTCATGCACGCCATCTTCCAGATGATGCTCGACATCGGAATAATGCCTAGGGGAAGCTATTAGTGATAGTTCAGGCCGTTTTATTTGCCATAATGACTCAGATCCTGTGATTATTTATATTCTTGAATGTACCCATAAACTGTGAACGAATCAAGAATCAAAAATAAAAAGCTTGAATAAAGAATGCAAGCAAAACTTAAAGTAGTCTTAGATGATCATTGTCACACAAGTGTTGAACTTATTGCAAAGATCACTGATATCAAATACCAATGTATTGGAATGTAGATACTGAGGTGCTCTCGTAGATATCGATTATCGATAGAGACATGGAGAAGGTCGCAACCTAATAATTGTACTCGTGTGAAAGAGTCATGCGAGGGTGTTGTTATCATTGTCTGTTAGTGGCATTGTCGATACGAGTAATTATTATGTGATAGAGGTAGGTGTAGGTATGACATGTAGAGCGTTGTATAATGTCTTTAGAGCTCATTGTCTACAAAAAATTATGATATTCTCAATTCCACGCGCTTTATTTTTCGGAATTACTGCTGTTGCACAAATTATGTAATACTTATATTCTAATTGTAAATAATCTTAGTACTAGTAGACTTATTCTATAGCATTCGTTTAGGTACCTGTAAGGATAGATTTAAGTCGGGTGTATTAATATATAAAATATAAAACTCTGGGTGTTTCTTAATTCAATTGAAATTATATCAAAGAAATTGTATAAAAATAAATAGAAATCCAATACGCCTGCCGATTCGGAGGGTTGACCGCAATCGCAATTCGCAATACTATTATTACAGTGTTTCCTTTGATCCCTAAGTTTGAACTCTGATTGAGTAGTTGGAGTTTGTGCCAGACAACAATATGAACCGTTTTAAATTCTAGCATTTTCAAGCTTCAAGCTGTAAAATACATATTACTGTCTTTTCAACGGTGTTTCGGAACAATCTAACTTTCTGTGAGTTAGTGAAACTCACAGAAAGTTAGATTGTTAGTTTAACATAAATAGCCTGATTAATAGACGTAGGTGAATTTGCACAATGCTTTGATTTCTTCTTTATAATGTCAAATTACTGAAAGAGAGAAATAGGTGTTCAATTAATTATTCGTCTCTTGCACAAGCATAGAGCGACGACTAGCGGGGTGCAAATAGCTTGAAATTAAATATCTGTGTGACTTTTAAATACACATTTTTTTATTCGTTTATCATATCAGATGACATGTGGCTTAGACCGATAGGCATTTGCGGTTTCCATCTGAAGATTTTTTGCTAAGCGCTACGGATATACGGATATAATAACGCTAATCAATTGCTTGTCGATTCGATGCGACTTGCACTTGGCCTGTATGCCTGACTGCATAACGTCAATACCTATTAATCGTCAGCTAATTCGTTTTCACGTTTGCAGTTGAGTAAGTGTTTCCTTAATTCCACTTTCAGTGTGATTACAGTGTTACAGGAAAACTATTATTGAATGTCTTCGGTCACCATTTCCTGGTATTTGAAAACAAGTTTGTAAAATTTGTTTTGTTTTCTGTTTCTGCTTCCTACTTACGCTTCACGAAATGAGCAAACCGAATGTTTATGTATGTGTCACCGTAAAATTGCAAAAACCGTTAGATTGTAATTTTAACTAGTTGTAACTAATTGTAGCTAGCGAAATTGTAAACCGTCGACAGATTACAATTTAACGCATTATTCTTCGGTAGATTGTAATCTGTAAGGTATATTTACCCGATAAAACCCAAGTGCCCGGCCGGGCACTACCTGATTATTTATGTCGAACCCTAACCTAACCTACAAGAAAGAGACAAGAAAACGAAAATACATTGAATATTTCAAAAAATTACACTCAGAACATTGAACGGTTCACAATCTGTCGACAGTTTACAATTTCTCTAGTAAGATTACAATCTAATGGTTTTTGCAATCCTACGCACATGGTGACATATGCATGTAAAACCTTTCACGACATCGTCGCTTCAACCGACAGATGTTCGCTATTGGAAAAGGGCTCGAACGGCTTTCCACAATGACTCCCAACAACTCTAAGTCGAAGTCATACCTTTTATTTCAGTTAGCAGTCAGTCTAGCATCTAATCTTTTTATTTAATTAGCTCCCTTACTTTTCGTTGAAATGACTTCGTTCTTCTTAAGGCCTATTGCGCATTATAAGAAAATTTCTTGTGTCTTATGACCCAGTCATTTGGTGCTCAAAAAGGGGGTTACCTGGAAAGTTTCTCGGGAGTTTTGAAAATTGGTGTATTCTATAGATTTCGACGTGCTCTTTCCGAATTTTCACTTTGTATATAAAATACACCAATTTTCAAAACTCCCGAGAAACTTTCCAGGTATAAGTACCAAATGGCTGGACTATTATAAGAAATGCCTTATAAGCAATTCAGTCGCAATGGTTGTTTTATGAGACCTTATATATTACAAGATATTTTTTCTTGTGTCTTGTCTTATCAGACACGCACATACAAAATATAAGATATAACTTACAAGACACAAGAAAATTTCTTATAATGCGCAATAGGGCTAGAACATTAATAGGGAGCATTAAATCGATATATATATAAACGCAGTTTTAACTTTGATACAAGATAAATTAAACTGACAGGATCAAAAGTACTAAAAGCAGATATAAACATCTGAAATGAGCGTTTAATCTCCACATTTATCTCGAGGGCACAGTGATGCGGCGTTGTTGTGTTGTCGGTGCTCACTCAGGAATAAATTGATCGGCAACGATTCAATTACTTATTGTCGGCCAATCTTTTCATACATACCACTGAATTCTATTATAGTAGAAATGGTAGCATTAAAATACGCGACAAAAACTTGAGGTGAACCATGTTAAAATTATGTTCATTATTTTATTCCATTACAAATTAGTCCTTGACTAAGATCTTATCTGAGCAGCAGCACGTTTTGAAGCAGTCTAGATGATTTAAACTTGAAATGGTCTCTTTTTTGTCGTCTCTTGTCAGTGGAATCCGAACCGGCAGCAGTGTCTTGACGCATCATAGGAACTACAATTTCAATTTGTGTCTTTACAATCGTGCATCGTCGAGTCAACATCTGCAAATGCTTCGGTGTCGAGTGAAACGTACGATGAAAATATTTTATAAGATTTGTGCGGTGTGGTGTTGTGCCGGTGCGAATTGCTAGCTTACTGGGCAGTGACTATCGCAAGCTACACGTGCAAGCTACACGCTGTACCACATAAATTTGTCTACTTTGGCGAATTATAGCGAATTAAACTGCAAGTTTCTTCCATTATCATGGACTTCCGCAAAATAACGCCTGCTTCTATGCAATATCTGCTGTATTCAGTACAGGAATAATGTGTCACTTATTTTAGCAACTCTTTCATACAAAATCAATTCGAATTCGCACATCTTACGCATTCAATGTAATATAAATGAAATTGTAACATATGTGGTGTACAATAATGCTTATTAATGTTTTACATCTGTGAGGAACAGTCTCCCGTCTCACGCTCCTTTAACACCTCTATACCTTTCTGACTTCTGTGTTCAATTATCAATACCTACGGCAACCCAATCCACTTTCACAATGCTTCATAAAAGCCATTATTTTCTCATTTAGGTTACGCAACTTAATCGTGTGTTGATTTATTGTCTTCAAAAACCAAAAGTGTAAAGCTCGAACAAAGAAAGTTATCACGTAAGAGTTGCAAGCTCTTTTGAATCGTTAATGGACTGTCCATTTCTATTACTTGTAATGAATATACCAGGTACTACCATCCATTGAAAATGTTTATCTATTCTATACAGAGCTGAGATCGTTTAATTAATAAGACAAGAGCTTTTAATGCAAAACTTGCTAAGAATTCTTTATGATCACAGTCAACATTGAAATTGTGCAATACTTTTAGAAGGGTATCATCATCATCATCAGTGTAGTATTTGGTATCCCTTTCTTAAGGTTCTTGGTTCAATCGTAGAGGAATCTTCGCCCTTGTTACAGGCAAAGATAATTGTTTTCCTGTAAAATACCTATCAATCGGAACAGCCCAAAAGTCTGTTCATAGTCATTATAGTCTATTCATAGTCATACACCCGTTTCTACCCACTTTCTAACTTCAAACCTACCTAATGTTTGTTTGAAGTAATTTTTTCTTGCCGTTCCTTCGAAATCGCGCCACAGGATCTCTAAAACTTGAGTAGTTAGTAGCATAAAAAATAATAGGTCTTTACCTATGAAATTGCCGTTTTGTAAGGGAGGGACATAAAGTAGATTTTTTAAAAATATAATATATTTATTTAATTAAAGTATGCACCATTGCTATCTATGTACTTTTGCCGTCTCATAGGTAGTTCATTGAGCCCTTTACTAAAAAAACCATTCGGACGGGAATCAATAAAATCTTTGAAGGCGCTTTGGACTGCCCCATCAGAGTTGAATTTTTTCCCTTGCAAGAAGTTATCCAAATTTCAAAAAAAATGGTAATCTGTTGGAGCAAAGTCCGGGGAGTACGGTGGATGTCTTAGACATTCCAATTGAAGCTCCTCTAATTTGGTAGCCGTCTGTTGTGCAGTGTGTGGTCTAGCGTTGTCCTGAAGCAGCAGTGGCCTAGAGCGATTGACGAGCCTCGGTTGTTTAGCAGCTAGCTTTTCCATCATGGTTTGCAGTTGCTGACAATAGACATCCGCCGTAATCGTCTGGCCAGATTTAAGAAAGCTGTAGTGAACGACACCGGCACTAGTCCACCAAACGCTCACAAGTAATTTTTTTTGAGTCAATTTTCGCTTGGGGCAGGATTTGGCTGGTTCGCCAGGGTTCAGCCATTGCGATGAGCGTTTCCGATTATCGTACAGGATCCACTTTTCATCACAGGTATTAATTCGATTTAAAATCCCTTCATTATTGTGCCGGTTGAGTAATGTAAGGCAGCAGTCGACGCGCGTTTGTCGGTTTGCTGCACTAAATTAAAATTTCCAGAACGAAAACGTTGGAACCAAAAACACACTGTGTTTTCTTTTGCGACACCGCCGCCATACACATCATTAATCCTTCGAGCCGTTTCTGCCACGATGGAACTCATACTCGTAAATAACGCGATATTTCAAGTTTTCCATTTTGTAAACTAAGTGACGCAAAGAAAAAACCAATAGAGGAATAAACAAATGAATTAGAGTTTTCAGAACACAAAAGCATGAGTAAATAGCTGTATAAATTTGAAATTGAAATTCCTAACCAAAGATGAGATATTTGAGATCAAAGTGGCCAGTACGACAAAATGGCAATTTCATATGTAAGGACCTAATATTATTTGCTTGAAGTCAAGGTGATTGGATGAGTCATGATCATTAAACACCCAGTATAATGCCAACAGATCTGTTTTGCAAATCAAAATATTTGTTTACGACTTTACGTCATCTGTAAATGCTTCTCCTTTTGTCAGCCTACAATATGTCTGCTAAAGACACAGGCTGTCTTTAGCAGACATATTGTATGAAGTTTTCAAACAGGTTTCAGGTCCGGTGTCCACCAGAGTGGGGATAAGCGGAGATACTGAAATCAACTAGATTATTGATACTTGACCTGAAAAAAGTTATCTCGTCACTTATCAACAACTCGTGCAAGTTTCAGGACGTGAACTTAACAATAATATGTAAAAGTAATTTTGTAAAATATTAAATTAAAAAAAAAACACATATTCGCTTGTCTCCGCTTTGGTGAATACCGGCCCTAAACACATCCATTGCCACGCATACTTGTTAATCTTTACTTGACTGGTCTACCCTAATTCTTACATTGAAGTTTCGATCCTACCTGAGGAGTGAGGAGTCTTTACAATCGTGCATCGCAGAGTCAACATCTCCTGAAGATGCTCCGATGTCGGAGTGAAACGTACGTTGAGAATAATTTGGAAGATTTGTGTGGTGTGGTGTTGTGCCGGTGCGCTACTGCTTACTGGGTGGTGAATATTGCAAGTGCAATATACTGCACCACAAAGATTTGTCTACTGTGGCGGATTATAGCGAGCTAAACTTCTAGTTCCTTCATTAGTGAGGAGTTTATTGCAATATTGATCAAGTTAATCACTTGAATGAAAACTGATACGACCTTCAGTAATGATGAATGCGACGCTGACAGAGTGTTTTGATCTTCGATCACTAATTTTGATAGCGTTTTCAATGTTCTTAGCCACTCCTCTATAATCACGGCACAGGGTCTCAAAGCCAAGGTGATGGTGACTCATGCCCATAATATCTCAAGTATATTGCCAGTTGTTTAGTTAATCTAATCGTTTGTTTATGCAATCTGTGTCTCTACAGTGAACAGTTTAATTTTTCCTCGTTTGGTATTAAACTGTCGTGATTTGTTTTATAATCATACAAAGATGTTCTCATATTATTCTTGTACCTACTGTATGTCTTACTAGGAGGATTGCTGCATTTTATCTAAGCATATCGGTTTGAAAACAAAATTAATATAAAGTTAAGTTTGTTTTGTTTTGTTTTGAAAATGTCTTTATTATTTAATAGATTGTATATACATAGTTTATAACCTAGTCCTACAAACCTAGGTAAAACAGAAATATAATACTTAAACAGTTTAGCAGGCTAAGGACGCCTCTTACCAACTTCATTCTATAACATTTTTGACACTATAATAATAACACAATCACATAATAACTTCATTATGCAAACCTTAGTAATACGGTATACACTTTTAAACAATTTTACACTAAAATACTAACTGTAAAGTTCTTAACAAATTTATAAATTAGCATAATTCAACTAAACCTATTTTTATATTCTTAAAAGCTGGGGGTAGCGCGCGAGACTCACTACGCGTTCGCCCGGGCGTATGTCACGCGTTCACTGCGTGATCGCGATCGTTTAGAACATAGTGATGTGGGAGTTTTTCTACTTGGGAACTTACGGCTTCTTGTGAAAAGGATCGCTTCTGTTTTGCTTTCATTCAGTTTTAATTTCCAGGTAGCGAAATAGTCGCTTAACCCTTCTATAGCCCATTGTAGTCTGCTAATGATTATATCCACATCTTTGGATGATGTGTAAGATGCAGTATCATCAGCGTAACATGCCAGGTGAGTCCAAGGTTGAATGGGTATATCATTTACATATATCAGAAAAAGTAGGGGACCAAGGATAGAGCCCTGGGGCACACCAGCCGTCATAACCCTTGCTATAGAGTGATTTTCACCAATATAACCACTAAAACTGCGACTAGCGAGGTATGAAGACACTAATTTGATCATGGCCGGTGGGAAATTTTGCATGTACATTTTATAGAGAAGTCCCTTGTGCCAAACTGTGTCAAATGCCTTTTCAAGGTCTAATAGAATCATTCCAGTTGAGTTACCGAGATTTAAATTATGGGCTATGTGTTCAGCAACTCTAGCTAGCTGCTGGTCAGTGGAGTGGTTTTCTTTAAACCCAAACTGTTCATTAATAATAATGTCTTTAGCAGTCCGAGATAATTGCCTATGGATGACTTTTTCAAACAATTTACCCATAGTAGGGAGTAAGCTAATTGGCCTATAACTAAGCGCGGAGGCAGTGTCTTTGCCAGGCTTATGTATTGGTATAACTTTAGCGCTCTTCCATATTTTAGGGTAGTAGGCCATGCGCAAACATTTATTAAATATTTTAGTTAAAAGTACTACAGCTTTTTGAGGAAGATTGCGTAGAAGGTAATTATTCACCCCGTCTGCACCAGGGGCTTTTCTAAGCTTAAGACTTTGGAGGTACTTTCGAATTTCGTTAGGTTTAGCAAGATATGTCAAACCCTCGCAGTTGTTAGTTCCTAGCGTCTCTGGTTATTTACCACGGGATCCATATTGCTGTTCCAAGTCGAGGTTAGTTGCATGTTTTGTAAAAAGGTATCAGCCAAAATTTCAGTTTGTTGCTGCGGCTCAGACACCATTGTTCCGTTATGGTTCAGGGGAGGTGTAATTTTAGATTTCGGCCTAAATGATCTAGCTAGTTTCCATAGACCATCCGAATATTTATTGGCCTTGGCTATTTTATCCTCCCACAGTTTGTCATTGTGCTGTACAATGCATACCTTTATAGCATTTTGCATGAAATTTATTTGAGATCGTAATGCTTTTTTATCAGCAGCAAGTGTTTTAGCCTGTTCCTTTCTACGAAGCCTGTTTTTCTTTCTAATTAGCCTTTTGATGGAACGCGGTAGAGGATGACTTGACTCACAAGCGATTACAGATGGTATTGCAATATCACGGACTTGAAGAATCAGATCGGTAAAATAGGTTACGGTTTGTTCAATTTTGAGAGTATCTACCATAGTATGTGATGTTAGGTTTAAATTACTATTTATATGTTTACGATATAAGTTCCAGTCGGCTTTGCTATACAAGTATTGCCGGTTGGTGACACGTTGGAAAGACACCAATAAATCAAAACAAACAGGTATGTGGTTAGATGACGAGGCAGTTATGACAAGGCTATGGGTTGCGTTATATCAACAACATTTTTAGAGAGTATAAGATCGGGTAAGGTGGGTGTAAAATCAGTTTGGTAATGTAAAAGAGTTGGTGTTAATGGCGCATGAATGTTATAGTCATGTTTATCTTAAAAATCAAACAAAGCGTTACCTCTGCTATTGTTAACACTTCCATACCAAGACGTATGCCGGGCATTAAAATCTCCCATAACTATAACCTTATTGTCCATCTTAAACAAGAATTCGAGATCATTACTTATAAGTGGATAATTTGGTGATTGATATATTGAAATAAGAGTATATTTTGATCCCCCTAAATTTACTTGAATTGCGATAGCTTCAAGATTAATAGTTGAAGGAACAGGCATTAGACTATGCTCGATGTCTGTTTTAACTAAGATTGCAACTCCTCGACCGCGTCCAGAAAGATGTTTATCCTGGCGATAACATTTATAGTTAGGTACATTGAAGTCAATATGAGGAGTAAGCCTGGTCTCGCAAATGGCAACCACATCAAGACTCCGTTCAGTTACAAAATCAACAAATTCCGCGCGCTTACCTCTTACGCCATCGGCGTTCCATAACATAAGACGTAAATTGGAACAACTAAACATAACGACCTAAATGAGTTAAAACAAGATACACTTTATCAAATATTGATGAACTTGCTTTTAGTTGCGCCTTCACTGCTTTGATTGCTCTCAATATTTCGAGGATCTCCAATGTGTCCTTGTCCTCAATATTCATTGTTGTAGGTAATGTCCCAAAGTTCGTGTAGCCTGTATCACTGTGTTCCTTGCTTCGTGAAGATTTGGTTGCTTGCGCCCATAACGGCTTAGTTTCTGTCCGACTATTATGGATTTCCGGCATTGGTGTCGGTTCGGTTTGCCTCAAATGTGGAAAATTGAAATCGAAGGGTATATCATTTGATTTTATATTTTTGGTATTTCGTTCTTTTAATTTCTGCAAATACTTTTGACGTTCCGTACACTTACTGTAGTTCGCTGGATGATCTAGCCCACAGTTGCAGCATTTAGCCTTTTCTTCGGAATTAGTCTTAGGACATTCTCTCGTGCTGTGGTTTTCGGTGCATTTCACACACCTTGCCGGCATATTACAGTTTCGGGATGCGTGGCCAAAAGCTTGTCACCGAAAACGCTGCGAACCCAAGGTAGTGGTTTTTCGGTATTTTCGTATATCGACGACGCAGCTACATAGATATTTTATCTGCCAAAATTTTTGAATGTCACTTCCTGCTGGCAATTGAATCAGGTATGGGGGACATGTAACAGGTTTATTCGTAGATGTTTTCAATTTAGTAATAGTTATCTCTTTAAAAGAACTAAGCTGAGCTACTAGATTTACTTTAGCTAAGTAGGTGGTCAAAAACATGTAGTATATTATTATGAGGCGAAATTACGTTTCTAGACTTACTGAAACTTGATCGTGAGAAAACTACATGTAGTGCACGTCCTGAAAAGCCATTTCCAAAAAATAATCGTGAAAAGGAAAAAATATATAGGGGTTTTTTATATAACTGCCGTACCCCCAACAGGTGATATCGCAGACAAGCGCTGACTTGTAGAATATAGTGACTAGTGGAATAAAATAACGAATTCCGATCTTGAATGCCTCATTCAAATATCCTCGTAAATTAATCACGAAGTGGCTCTTATGACATGCCAAGACCATACCAAGACCACTTATCTACCTTGAGATTCTCAAGGTCTTCATTCGTGCAGACGACGTTGCGTGCATCAGCTAGTTGAACTCTTGAGAGGGTCAATGACGTCAATCGTCAGAAAAGTCACCTTGCTGAGTCGTGTTTACAGTTCAGCTGTCTTGTTTTTTATAGCTCTTTTTGTCACTCGCGCGAAATAACCAAACAATTTATAGCCTTTGTGTTGATTGTCGGCTACCGAAGACGTTTGGTTTATTTATGACGACGAAAATAATCTGTGCTGCACGAATTTTGCACAAAAACTTGTATAATACGCAATTGAAAAGTCCGCTTTCTTTCTTTTATGTGTTGAAAAGCTTTTATATTGTCTGATATTCTGGTAATTTTGATTCTAATTTGGATGTGCTAACTAAATCGGAAGGTTAGCAAATTTTTGTCCTTTTATCAATTTTGTCACTATCACTATTTTTATTGGCAACATTTATACAGAATAAAAATACCCATAAATATAGAAAAATTGTAAAAAAAATGTAATGTAAAAATCTATTAGAAAAGAAGAGCGACGATGTCGTCGGTCCGAAAATCTGGAGTAAAAAAAAATGTAACCTATAAATCAGTATTAATAAAGAAAGCGCTATCGATACGTAGACGAACGCGATAGTGTAATATGATAATGGAACACTTGCACCCATTTTCATTTTGCACGTATACCTACCGCGTTGCGGCTATTAACTGCACGCAAACGTTGATTTTGCTCAATGCAGCGACGCATAAAGTCATGACGCAAACTAGTGCAGTTTGGTTTTTAAATTTTAAGTTTATACATATTACAATAAAAAATAGTCGCAACAAGAAAACCACAATTTCTGGCATTCGCTACATTTAATATTGTAACAATGAAAGATGCAAGTAATTTCGTAATAGAGCTATTGGTAAACCCGTGACGTAAAATAGTTCATTTTGAAATGTCGTTGGATATCGAATCGATCTGGATCAAATCGGAATAAGAAAAATTGGATTTTTTACTTTATATAAGTCGTTCTATAGAAACAAAATTGTCAAATTTTAACAGACTGTCATTTCTGTCTCTTTATCACCATCATCGTCCATCGTAAATTAAGTTTATTATTTTAAGTATACTACAAGAAACCGCTTTTTTTAAAATTTACTAGACTAGCTAGACTTTTCTACAATCTACTTCCTCAAACCATTCAACGAGTTGCGTCTTTGGCGACTTGGAGCTATCTCATCTGTCACATCTCCCAAACTCTTGCGAAGTTCCAACCATTAATGACATAAATATAAAACATAATTGCTTCCAATACTTGGGAATAAAATAGGTTGTCTCTTTTGTCGCGACTTGCTATTCTTGGTTATTAAAAAACTCTCGTACTATTACTTGAAGTACCGCTTGTTAAAAGTAGCAATATTTATCGTCCGTTGATATGCGGAATGATTGGAACAAAAAACGCGCTTCGGCCGCCTCGGATGAAACTCTTATAAAACTCGAATAAAACGCGTCGGACGAGTCTCGTCAGTTTTTATTTGACAGCTTTTATTTAGTAAGTTTGTAACTAACGCCGTGTAATTTACACGCCCGTCCATCGCGCGTAAATCATTCTGACGAGGATAGACTAGGTTATGGAGATTCGGATCACATAAATCTGTGTATCCTGTCGGAATTTGTGTAGTTCATTAATATATTACAGTCAACTGAGATTATTTTAACGGTATTTGCAGGAGCCCATACATATATTGCTTAAGTATTGCTTAAAGCGTTGGTAGTATGGCCCCAGTATCGTTTAGAGAAAACTAGACTGTTCGCAACATCGTCTGCGTGGATTTATGTTGTGAGAAATTTCGTAGGAAGTCTTTGACTTTCGGGATATAATGTCCTTCCCCAGGGTACAAATTATCTCTAGGCCAATACTTGTTAAATTTATTTGAAGAGATATGCCGTGAAAGCGTAGCAGACAGTTGACACACACACTAACATTGTGAATAATTAATTATCATCTGAACTTTCAACTGGTCATCGCTACTAAGCACGCTCTATTCCTCCTCACAATCCTAGGACAAAATACGTTAAGATTTTCCTTATTCGACCAATTACTTGTCTCTGATTGTTTAAGTTTGACAGGGGTACAAAGTATTCTAGGGGGATGCCTATCAAAGTACCACACAAGTTTAATTTAATAATAATTATTATAGTTTCAATTTAATAATTATTATTTTTGTTTTTTTTAAATCACCTATGTGTCACGGCACGAAACTAATATTTTTTCAAATATATAGTGCCTCTATCTATCTTTCTTTGTATCAATGATGCATGATGATGATCTTTTTTATCATTACTATAATTAAGACTTATAATTTATGCGAGATTTTTTAATGATCATATTTCTTCATATTTAATTATCGTTAAACGGCAAATGACTTAAGAATTAAAGATGATAAATAGTTGAGTAAAAAATAGTTTTAACGTCAAACTAGATGGATTAATTGCTAATTAATTCTATGCTTCCAGGAGAAACTGTTCATGTGCTTAATTCATAAAACTTATGCTTTGTATTTTTGGCCGAAACCAGTTTCTTCGTGGTTTCGTACATAACTTTTAATTTGTTTCATCATCTTCATTGGTGCTACCTAACGGCCCTTTGTGAGCCCGAACCTGCTCCCGTCGATTTCTCCACTCATCTCTATCCTGTGCGTAACACCTTCAGTTTTTTAGTTCCATGTCTTTTGCGTCCCAATCGACTAATGAGCGCAGCTTTGACTTTGATCTCTGTCATCGGACTGTAACTTCATTAACTTCTTTGGTGGCATCTGATTGTCCATACGGTGTACTGCAGGCCCAGTCCAATGAATTTTGAATTTTCTAATTCCAGTCCTGAGTATTTAATTTGTTTACTATTCTCATTCATAGATCAGAAATTCCAACTTTTTTTTGAAATACCTGTGAAATGAAATGAAATTTATTTGCTGAATATGAGTATGTACAGATGTTACAAAGTTAAGGTGTTCTTCATATTCTACTATAAATTAGCATGTAAATATTTAATGTAAGTACTCATTAGGAATAGTATTATATTTAAAATCATTCTAATGAGATTATGAAATCTGAACACATGATCATGATTACAGAAAAAGAAAGGAAAGAATGTCCATATTAAAATAAAATTCACATATACAGTCATATTATGTCAATTTAAATAAATAATATTATGTTAATTAATTGTTAAAAAAATCAGATAAAGAATAAAAAGACTTGTCACACAACCAACGAAAAAAATTTCTTTTAAAGCTACTTGTATTTTGATTACTGTATCCACCTCATTTAAGTATTTATTTTACCTGTGCCCACGTGAAATAAATAAATCATTTATGATTTATCCACTACCAATAAAATTTAAGAAGTTAGTTCTGCCATGCCACTTGCACACTTGTGTTAACAGTATGGAGATTGGAGACACACCCACAGGTAGTAATTTTTTTTATAACTGCTAAAATTTACATTTAATTTTCTGTCATCTTAATGACAAGTCAATATATGTCATTATACTGTTAGACTGAAATTGGCGGATCTATCTATGGTCCATCTATGGTCTGATTTCCTCTACAGCGCCCTCGACCGTGACGGGCGATTGGAGCGGTAGAGAGGGAGAGCGGGATGAAATGGCGGGATATAATAATCTATGTTGGGATGTGAAGCAATGGCTGTACAGTGTTTGTGTGTAAATTGCTAATAAAGTATGATTAAAATAGTTATCGAGTGTTACGATTTAATAGATTCAGAAGTGAGATGGACTTTCACGCGCCAAATAATTAATTATCGGCCCGATCATAGAAGTGATGTGAATTCAGAGTAAAGTAATAGTAGGTACTTAGTGCATTTGATGCCGCGACGCAATATGTGTAACAAAAGGAAAAGTTGAATTAATGATTCTTCATCATGAAAGAAACACGAAGAGAATCATATGAGAATGTGCCTATTAGACAAACAACTATCTCGTCCTGTGAAATGGTCGTAAGTACTTAATTTGTGTCAAGAGCCGAGGATGCGTACCTAAGTAGGTACATTGTTGCAATCGGAATTGCTTTGGAAAAGTGGCATGGAAAACTTAAAAAGATGTATTCAATGGAATAGTAGGTACTTATCAAGTACTTGCATACAAATTACCAAACGTAAATAAGGTTGTATACTATGTGTTATCTAATCCTATCTGGGGACTAGGTAAGTTTGCCATTTGCATTTAGTTAAACCTGGTACTGTGTTTAGGTAAATGAGTTAGATAAAATACCTATATAAGTGAGAGAAATGATTAAAGGTTTATAAAGGTATCTACAGGTAGTATTTACTTACATTTAAGTAAATTGTATATGAAAATCAAAGTGAATTACATTGGTAGGTGGTTATAATATTATGCAAGCTACCTATGAGGTATTCAGACTTATAAGTTAACACTAAAAGGTTAAGGGATAGTAGTGGGTCGACTACATAACCTGGTATAAGTAATAAGTAACTTATTGAAGAGGTATTTACTAACCTACTCAGATGGGATTTAGTTTCATTGATAATCTTGTACTTAAATTGAGAGTGAATATTCAATTTATTCTGAGAGTTATTGAATTATATGATGTTATTTATATGAACAGAGGTTAAGGGTAACGGTAATATGATACATTCCATTAAAGCAAGCATAACCCGACAAAGGTCCTTACAAGTGAAAATTGCATTTGTGGAGGGAATGGATACTCAGTTAAAATAGTGGATAAAAGAATAGCCGTCTAGTATAAATAGGGTGTTTGAGGGGTTACAACAATAATATAACTGAGTACATTATAAAAGATTGTGTGGCATTGATACATTAGTTCAGGTGTATAGATGTTTAGTAAAATGTGAACTGAAATAAAGCAAAGAATAAAATTGAAATAATAGGAAATCTGCAGGGATGATATGACTGGTTTTGAGACCCAGTTCAACTGAAGTTGGTATTTAATAAGTGTGACTGTCTCAAGTATTTCACAGTGGCTGTTTGGAGTGGTGTGCTTATTGGCCTGGTAGAGCACATGACCATAATATGACCTGCATTTGACTTCTCATTATGAGGAGATACTGAAGAGGAGATATCACATCAGTGATTGTGCTTGGTGTAGCATGATTTATGGTGCTATGTACTGGCTAATGCTTGTTAAGATAGCCGAGGTGTTGAAGAGATAATAATATTATTTTTAATTTTACAGGTGTGATTAACTAATTAATTCTTGATTTTTAGTGAGGTCTTATTCTATGGCGAAGACCAAAAGCTAGTGGCATATTATAATATATTATGCTGGTTGCCTAACCTGCACCTTGAATAACAATGGTATGGATAATGTGTATGTTGATTGAAGACTATCGCATTTCTTGTAGTCATGTAAGCAAAAGGAACCAAGTGGTAATTATTTTAAAGTCCAATTTAATTGTAATGGATGAGGACTCTTTAGTCAAAAGGGATAAGTTAAAAAAAAAAAGAAAGAAGAAAATTAAAAGGAGGATGCCCATTTTTGAAAAAAAAGGAAGATTATGACTTTTGTTTAGAGGGAAAGTAAAGGAGATTGTCTATTTTGTAAAAGGCGATGGTACCTTTTAGTGCAAGGAGATTTTTTATATTCATCAGATATTGTGCAAGATGTGCAATGTGCAAGAGGTACAAGAATAATGCAAAGTTAAGATTTAACTTTTATAGTTGAAGAGTCAAAGTTAAAATATATTTATTTGAAGTTGGTACTTACACAGTACACTGAAAGAACGTCAATTATACAAAGTATAAGACGATGGTGACGGTGATGACTTACAACGGTATCGTAAAACTAAAGTTACGAGGGTTCCAAACGCGCCATGGACTGAGAAGAGTAAAATTGTTTCTTGTGGATTTGGAAGCTAAAGCCTGGCTGTTGCAGACAATGTGAATATTGAAATGTTACTCTGGAGGAAAACAAAATAAAGTGGAATGGTACTGGCGAACCGGTAATAATAATATTGCAAATAATTGATATGGTTGAGATGAACAGGCTGTATAATGTGAGAAAATAACACTCTTTTGGGAGTGACTCATTTGTGATATTTTGGTTTGATTTTTTGTTAAGATAAAAACAAAATAGAAACAAGTATGCCTGCAGGGCCATGGGTCAATTTTAGGAAAATACCTAAAGGTGAAGTACACTTACTATAAATATCACATGCCTAAGGGGCTTCAGAACAAATTAATGCATTCGCCAGCAGGGCTGCACAGCAGAACAGTACAGAATACAGAACAGTAAATAAAACACGCCTAAGGGGCTTCAGTGCCAATTCATGCATATGCCTGTGGGGCTACTGGTCAGTTTCAGAACAAGCCTAAAGGGGCTACAGCGCAGATAATCCAACATGCCTAAGCGGCTACAGAACACATGTCTTAAGGGGGCTCCAATGCAAATGATAGCATGCGCATCTGGGGTGACAGAGCGCATACCATAAGGGGCTGCAGTACGTATAGCGTATGCCTACAGCGTAACGGATCAGCTTGCGGGGCACATGGCTGATAGAACATGTCTGAGGAGTAATCCTATAGCTATCATCACATGCCTTCGGGGCTTCGTCATGTTTTACACCACATGCCTGAGGATTTATAGTATGGGTTACAGCACATGCCTGCGGGGCTACTTCACACAGACTGCCTTCAGTATAATTTAAATTACCTTTCAGTAAAGGGGCAGTTGGCCATTGTGGGTGTCGCCTTGCCTTCGGGGCCAACGGACTTGCCTTCGGGGCCAACGGACTTGCCTTCGGGGCCAACGCACTTGCCTTCGGGGCTAACGCACTTGCCTTCGGGGCTAACGCACTTGCCTTCGGGGCCAACGCACTTGCCTTCGGGGCTGACGCACTTGCCTTCGGGGCTGACGCACTTGCCTTCGGGGCTAACGCACTTGCCTTCGGGGCTAACGCACCTTGCCTTCGGGGCTAATGTACCTTGCCTTCGGGGCTAACGCACCTTGCCTTCGGGGCCGACATACCTCGCCTTCGGGGCTAATGCACCTTGCCTTCGGGGCTAACGCACCTTGCCTTCGGGGCTAATGTACCTTGCCTTCGGGGCCAACGCACCTTGCCTTCGGGGCCGACATACCTCGCCTTCGGGGCGGACATATCTTGACCACGGGGCCGATATTCATTGCCTACATGGCTTAGAGACACCTGCCTTCGGGGTTGAGGGATACATTGCCTTCTGGGCTGAGATAAATAATACTACTCTCGGAGCTGACGCAAGTTAATGTCAGGTCTATTGGAAATGCTTCAAAGCTGAGGAAGGCTTTGCCCTCGGGGCTGTGAAATTATACCTCTGCAAGAATGGACACAAGCTGCCTTTGGGGCTTATATTATATACTTTCAAGTGTGGACACTAGCGCCCCTGGGGCTGGGATGAATATCCTGTCGGATTCTGAGTAGATGGTGAATTACTAGTAAGTTACACATGGAGCTCATGTACGTTGACCGCATCACTCATGTGGTTGCTTCTTGCCCGTGGGGCTCACCGCTCATGTAAGTTAATTCCGTACCTCTTATATTTTACTACATTTTGAATATATCGCTGGTGTGGAAAACAGGGGCCATGATGCCAGTAGACTTGGAAAGTCTAGCCTGCGGGGCTGCTACGTTTCGATTTCCTGTAGCGAGAGTTGCAAAATAAAGCAAAGCTTAGGTAACCTGCCCACGGGGCTAGACAGGCTTATTGAATCTATTACTCGCCATTGGTCGCTTGATAGTATGGAAGTAGCAAAACAGCTGTTTATCAGGCGAAAGCGCAGTGCTGATGATACTGTTTAGTGAGTATCACGGTTAGGTGATATAAAGTCCTAATAGGTCTGTAAAATGCACAGATGGTATTGACTGATTTCAACTATTGTTATAATGCGAGGCACTGAGTGGCAAACAAGTATTGTAGCCGCCGTGTAAGTTGAACTATGCACAGAAACGCATTTCGGGTGTCAAACGAAGTGCGGTATGAGGTACGTCACGAGGGGCCGCGCGTTACCATATCCCTCGCTCCCCGCGCATGCTACGCATGGTCCTGTAGTTCAATATACCTGCGCAGACGACCGCCATTTTGGGTCAAGTTACGGGACGCGATTTATATCGGTTGAGCGATGTAACAAAACATCGTGTAAAGAGATTTACTTATCGTGTAAAGAGACTCGCTCTATGATGTTCCTTGGGATATTCATTTATGAAAGTGATATGACTACCAGAATTAGATTGAGGAGGAACAGTGAAAAGTAAACAAAATATTGAACAACCAAGTACACTATTACACATTTATATTTTAATAACATTATATTATATTTATATTATGATATTAAATTATATTAATATATGTTTTCACCACAGTATCACTACTGCACAAATCAAAATGATATTAGTGGCCAAGCAGATGCCAAGGTATAATGTATTGCATAGTATCAACATTTGAGTTCGGTTTTACGAAGCGTCGAAATTTGGCAAGAGCTGCCTTCATCAGTATCTGAGTTGAATTGCCTGTTGTGTTAAGTTAAAACGAACAATACCATTCAGGGCCACCGTATAATGTTAATCTATTCTTCCGGTGGGAATAAGGTGCTTATGCAATATTTCAAATTAAATTAGGAACGTAGAGATTTGCTTAAAAGATGGAGCATGTGCAAAGTGTACGAAATGGCTCATTATAGAGAACGTGGCTCGGGTCTTCGAGTTTTAGTGAGTTCTGTAACTTAACTGTCACCGATTGTCAGATAAACATTCTTGGGGTGAATCTTAACATAAGCTAGCCTGGTTGAGGCTTACAGAATAGGTATACGTCATTTATGCCATGTGTAAAGAGGAAAGTATAATTAGGTGTAATGAATGAGTATTAATAACCATTCTGGAAAGTAACAAGGTGAACATGAGTATACTATATATGAGTATTTAGGAAAATTAATTGTAGGTGTATAATAATACTAGATGATAAGAATTTTATTATCATTTGATCAAATGATGGTATTCTCATATCTGTGAGAATATTGAAATTGTTACGAATTACCCTTATCGAATTAAAACTTTGGGTTAAGTGTGAGAAAATGTATGATGTTATAGATCAGACAAAGTTAAAGTTAGTTCCTCATTTAGATCCCTAAAGACTAATTGTCATTGAATTGCATTGGGTTAACCAAAATGAGTAAGGGAAAGTTATTACTTATATTATGTGTTTGGGTAACTAGCGAAATTCTGTAACGCTGGGGAGCTTCTTCTGAATAAGTGAGTTCACAAATGTACATGGTTGGGGAGCTTTTGTTGTATGTGAAATATGGCCATTCAATTGCTTCAGAATGTTGCCGCACTCAAATCCATCAGAGTCAACTTATCTAGAATACCTAATATGATGAGCTGTGTCTTGGGTGATAAATCCGTACTTACTTATTAGATGATGTCTTGTAATATGAAAAAAAAAAGCGATGAAGACTGATGCTCTTGTAACCTCAAATATAATATTGCTATCTGGAACTGAACTTGAAGGTTTATGAAGTCAGTGCCTTAAGTGTAGCCTTATACGATAAGGACCAATATCAATACGACTATGGACAGAGTAGCATCAGCAATCACCGTGAGTTCAATTAATTAAGTGTTCAAAGTGTGACGGGTGTAAACTTCGAGGGCGAAGTAAAGGCAGGATGGCCGAACTGTTAGACTGAAATTGGCGGATCTATCTATGGTCCATCTATGGTCTGATTTCCTCTACAGCGCCCTCGACCGTGACGGGCGATTGGAGCGGTAGAGAGGGAGAGCGGGATGAAATGGCGGGATATAATAATCTATGTTGGGATGTGAAGCAATGGCTGTACAGTGTTTGTGTGTAAATTGCTAATAAAGTATGATTAAAATAGTTATCGAGTGTTTCGATTTAATAATACTGACATCTGCAAATCATCTGTAGTCATATGTTTATTTCTGGTGAACAAAGGCTATATGTAGACACTAGACACCTACATGTTTAACATACAGATGTATATATTTTATAGTATACTCGAGATGCGTCAATAAAAATGGAAAATGGCTCCCGTTACGCAATAGCGGGCGTAGCAGTGGTACGCGTGTTTTATATAATATAATAATATTTATAGCTGTGTGCATTACTTATCTTACATACACTCGGCGATATGACGCAGATAAGGCTGGAAATATCCGATAACTACACGTATTGTAGGTATCTATCTTATCAAAGATTTTTTGCCTTCGTGATTACAGTTTACTTCTCTTAGTTCTATTGATGTTGCTTATGATTATCAGAAGTGAGATGCACAATTTCATGATAATAGATGATAAAACAAAGAAAATCGGGCCGTAAAAACATAAAATCCATACTAATATCATGAATGCGAAAGTGTGTCTGTCTGTCTGCTACGCATTCACGGCCCATCTGTTCAACCGATTTTGATGAAATTTGGTACAGGAATAGGCTATATCCCGAGGAAGGACATATGCAAATTTTTTTCCGTAAAATTAAAGAGTTCGCGCGAAAATCAAAAAACCTTAGTCCACGCGGATGAAGTCGCGGGCATCATCTAGTTTATAGTTTATTAAGTAAATATGGAAGTATGACTTTCGTAAAGTGAAAAACCTTGGTATGCCGTTCTTGTTATTCGTAATGCTTATAAAGCAATCAGTTGCACTTGAACTTGGGAGTATCATGTGAATCACAGAACAATTGGATTGCGCAAGCGATGATTTTGTTCCAATCAAATATCTTCACTCAGCGCGTTTTGTTTAGTATGTTTACGACAAAGAGATTAAACTATCAGTAGAGCGGCTGTGGAGAAGGAGAGCATCTTTTTGCTGTATTTGATGAGTGATGCGTATTTTGTAAAGGGATCAACAGGAACAAGAAACACGTTTTACAAAATGTGTTTTTTTTTTCTTTGTGATTGTTTAGTGTCTATTTGTTAAGTTTAGTTAGATGTTAAGTTTCTAGCTTCTGCCACAGTAAACAGATACAACTTACTGTGCTCAGTGGTTTAGGCTGTGGCCTGTGCGTTGATATATCAGGTAGTCAGTCCGATCAATCAGAACCAGTCTTTAAATGTGTTTTGAGTTATATGCTGCGTATTTATTTCGAATAATTTTGGTCATACAATTGATTATTATATTTTATTTATTAATAAAATAAAATTATCATGGACTTATTTACGCAAATTAACGCCTGCTTCTATCACATTTGATGTGATAAGGGCAAAATCGTAAATCTTTAAGTTTTAGGTCGTCTCGGGAAAAAGATGCTCTAAATTCTAACTAAAGCTTGTTACTCTTACCAATAATAAACTTTCTGAATCCTTCTGATTTGTCCTCACTGCCCTTGACATAACGTGTAAATATCTTTGTAATTGAAATCAATTAAAATGTTCCACCGATTGTCGTAATCGACATTCACTGGCCGAATTGGCAGCGTCGGGTTTCGCATAGAGCAATTTTTAGTAATTTTCGTAATAGCCTCGCGTGATACAGATTTAGTTACACGTCGTTATAATGTTGTAATACTTTTTATTGCTAATTCTAAAGTTACAGTTCTTATTTTCAGATGTACTTATATGATTTACATGATAAAACTGCAACTGGACGATATTCTGTAGGTATATTTGCTACTTTTTATCCTGGAAAAGCTATCTGACATGATGACCGTTTTAAGCTTTCTGCCGCGCTGCTCTTAGTTTATCATTATACCTACTAGGCTGTAGGCACCTAAAAAGAAAAAAATAGAATTTTCAGAATGAATTCAAATTAGACACAGTTATGGAGTACCTAACATCCAGGAAAAATACATCCCCTATTCCGAAGGAACCTAATTTTTTTTGGAAAATCCTATAACTATCTTAAGTAACCTAGAGTATACTTAGCCATAAGTAGGCTAAGTTGCTTTCAAAATGCAGTTCAAAATTCAGTTCAGTAGTCTCAGCGTGATGTCCGAACAGACAGACAAACAGACAGACAGAACTCATTAACCTTTAATGAAATGTACTTGTTAGACAATCCCAATGACGCCTTTGATTACTTCCTTGACATTTATAAATTATTTTATGACTTATGCTTTCCGACAATAAAGATAAAAATTTCTTTAAGATCTAAACCGAAATGGATCACTAGGGTATCAAGTTGTGTAGTCAAAAGAAAAGAAATCAATTATGGAATTTTCGTCAAAATCCCAAAAAAGGCACTAAGGGTAAATTTAAAATCTACTCTAAAAGATTAAATAAAATTATTCATCTTACGAAGCGATCGCAAAATAATCATTACATAGCAAATGCCAAAAATAAGTGCTTAGCTACGTGGAAGGTTATTAAGAATGACAAAACAAATGCCCCTGTAAAACAAATTGAGAAAATTAAGTATAATAATTTAGAAATAACCAACCCACAAGAAATTGTTCAAACTTTTAATGAGCACTTTGCTAATATAGGGCATAATAAACAGGTAAACAAAGAGAAGGAAAGTAACTATTGTATACAATTTAACAAATCTTCATCAATGTTCATGGCCCCTGTCACTCCTGTTGAAATCTATGAAATTATAAAATCACAAAAAAATACACCAAGCACTGGATATGATGGAATATCAACAAAAATAGTTAAGGAAACGGCATTATTAATTACAGGGATTTTGTGCCATATAGTAAACCTATTTGTAGAGCAGGCCCAATTTCCTAAGTCTCTAAAACTGTCAATAGTAAAGCCGTTATTCAAAAAAAAAAGACATATGTGATGTTGGATGTTATCGTCCTGTTGCTTTGTTGACAATATTTGCGAAGATTTTCGAAAAAGTAATCTACAAACGCTTATATAAATATCTTGAAGATAACAATATTCTTGTAAATGAACAAAAAGGGTTTCGTAAAAATAAGTCCATGAACATGGCAATTTATGATTTTCTTAATAAAATTATGGCGTGTGTAGATAAAAGAATACCTGTGGCCGCTCTGTATATGGATGTGACAAAAGCATTTGACTTTGTAGACCATAAAATCTTGCTTAGGAAGTTGCACCAATATGGAGTGCGCGGAAAAGTTTTAAATCTCTTCGAGTTCTATCTTATAGATAGAACACAGGTAACAGAAATTATCAGAATATGTCCAATAAAGTTGACAGAAATAGTATACCGATCGACACCCCAAAAGGTGCACTATGGCGTTCCACAGGGAAGCGTTCTGGGTCCGCTCTTATTTCTTGTATACATTAACGACCTTTCATCGGCTATACCCCAATCTATGGTCCTTTTTGCGGATGACTGCACAGTCATGTATGAAGGGGATACTATTCAAAGCTATGAAACTGACATTAACAACTCGTTAAGTATGATAATAGATTGGCTAATGAAAAATAATTTAAATATTTAGACAAAACCAACATTATGAACTTTAACTGGAAACAATTTAGTATGCCAAATCTAAAAATTAATTATCAGGGTTCAGATATTAAAGAAACCGAAGAAACGAAATTTTTTGGAATTATCATTGATAGCCAACTTAACTGGAAAACACAAGTTGATAGTGTTTGCAGTAAGTTGCATAAATTTTCTTATGCCTTGTACAAATTAAATAAAAGAGCCAGTACGCAAACACTTCGCATAGCATATTTTGGATATGTCGAATCTACGCTTAGATATGGAGTTATGTTTTGGGGTAATTCAGTGGACAGGGAAAGGATATTCAAGGCTCAAAAAAGATGCATTAGAGCAATTAAAAACCTACAGTGGACAGATAGCTGCAAACCACATTTTAAAGAGTTAAAAATACTCACATTTCCTTGTCTTTTTATTTATGAGACAGCTGTATTTGTTCACAGCAACCTTTCATTATTCAAAAACCTAAACAATAGGAGGTATCCCTTCAGACTAAAAGTTCGAGGTTGTAGCAAAAATGCAAAAAAGCATATTCTGCATAGCCATACATATTTACAATAAATTATCAAGTGATTTAAAGAAAATAAATAATCTAGATAACTTCAAAAAATTATTAAAAACATTTTTAATAACCAAACCATTTTATTCTATTAATGATTATCTTAATGACATTTAACTTCTTTTTACATGCATTTGATAAAACTTTGACTGTGACAATTTATGAACAACAAATCAGCATTTTAATTCTATTTTTTGACATTATTTTACTCGATACCCGCAGTTACGTTCTTAATAACTAATTGACAATTGAAATGAATGTATGTTTAAATTAGTTTGACATAATTTTTGTTATTATTTGTAGTATTGTTTAGATTTATTATTAATTTTATGTTATATTATGTATTTTAATTTTGGACGTAAAGGCGCCATTAAGGATGCGTCATGGGTCATTGCATGGTGTTGTAATAATGTATGATAATTACTAGATTAGCACTCTGCGAGATACATTTTATTATAATAGGCTCGAAATTTCTAATTTGTAATGAAGCGAAAAGATTTGTACACCACACTGTGGTAGAATACATGATACCTTCTGTAATACTGACATCTTACCTACTTACTGTATTCACAAATAAATTAATTTGATTAGATTTGATTTGATTTGAGACAAAAATTCTATAAAGTATGGTTTCGGACAATCGACAGTAAAGCTTCCTTCGATTAAAATTTTCAGAACATATTTCATGTACAGTAAGTAATCGTTCAGTTAATAAGGATAATTCGTTAATAAGGAAAATAAAGGCTTTATTAATATTAATTTAACTATGCACTTTCCTAAGTAGGATAGAAAATAAATTTAAATCGATTATTCCTCATTTCTCAATCGGCCAACCTTCGGGGGCGACCTTGCGAGGCCTGTCGGGAGGAAGCGGTAAACGCTCCCCCCGTAATTCCTCCGGCCTAGAACACGGTGTAACGACTCCACTGTCTCTATTGAACTTCCCGTCAACCTAGGGTAACCAGATAAAAAATTGGAAAAACCTGATTTTCATAGAAAAGTCCTAAGATTTTTATCACGAGTAACTCTGACCATTATACACGCCACGCGAACGCGGTAAATTATATTAAGTTTTTTAAATAGTATTTTAATCACGTTGATTTGTGTAATTATCTAAATATATAAAAGGAAAAGGTGATTGACTGACTGATTTATCAACGTAACGCAAACCACTGGACGGATCGGGATGAAATTTTGCATACAGAGCTTCTATAACGTAGGCATCCACTAAGAAAGGATTTACGTAAATTCAACCACTTAAGAGGGAAAAATAGGGGTTTTAAATTTGTATGAAGATCGAAATTAATGTAAGCGAAGCTGCGGGAAAAAGCTAGTTTAATGATGAATATAAAGAAAAGAAGATTCCTATGGGTTTCTTTATTTTGATTGTAAGTTTTTTTGAAAAACACTAAAACCTGAGATTTCCAATTCAGTCCGCAATCCTGCCAAGATCCCCCAAAATCCTGTAATGTGAGGATTAATCCTGAGATATGGTATCTAAGTGGTAACCCTACGTCCACCGCCTGTTGACTATCCAACCGCTTGGTAACGCGACTGGTTAGGGGCAGTTGTTTACGACGCCATTTCTGTTACATAAGGCTAGGCTAAATAATAATTACTTAATGTAGAATGTTGTTCCTATTACGAATATTTTTTTTTAGTAGTCTTTTACATTTTGTAGTAAAACTAGTATAGTACAATTATTGTTGCTTAAGGCTAGCTAAATAAATTACTACAAGTCGAATTGACTTTTTTTAAGTACCTAGAGATACATTTTAAAGTAAAAATATTTGCATGATCTCAGGTCTTAGTTTACAAACATTAAATTACATAAAGGATCGAACTGTTAAATTCAATTTATGACATACTAGTGGGCCCGGCAGACGTTGTCCTGCCTTGAACCCGATTACAGCGCCACCTACCGGGTCCAATTATGAATATAAACCAGCCATGGATCCACTCACACTGATGGATGATGCCCGCGATTTCTTCCGCGAGGATTGAGGTTTTTTAGTTCCCGCGGGAACTCTTTAATTTTCCGGGATAAAAAGTATCCTATGTCCGTCTCCTGGTTCTAAGCTACCTCCCCACCAATTTTCAGACAAATCGGTTCAGCCGTTCTTGAGTTATAAATAGTGTAACTAACACGACTTTCTTTTATATAAATAGATAACTTGTAGCCTAATATGTTAAACCTGCATCAATCATTCTGACAGTCTCAATTGTTTTGATTGGCTGAATTTATGGATTTTGGCCAACAGCGGAAGAATGATAACAGATCAGTGGTGATCGCGATCGTTACACTGTAGCTGTCATTTTAACGTTCTAAGCTAAAGATTAAAAACAAATTGTAGTCCATTCTGAAATATTATTATCTGCCGCGCGTTTATCGTTAATGACTTATGTCTACGAGGTCTTACAGTTAATTTACCTATTGAACTGTTGTATTAAATTCTTTGCCAGCAAATCTGATTGCAGCCAAGTGCTAGTCTATATAAACAAATTAAAAAAATTAGAATCTTTTATTCTTTTGGTTTATAAAATAAAATGCTACGATCTACGGCACGTCCGTCGTCAGTGTGTAGCTGCGCGCAGGAAGCTGCATTCCACAGTCATAACTACCACTCAACATGTACATCTGTCACCCTCACACCTAATTAATCCAGCTGAGGCAAAGTAAGATATGGAAACAGTCGCAGAAATTAACGCCGTCCGCGACGCACCGCTGTGGTTTGGCAGAACAGAATAAGAATAAGGACACTTTTATTTTGCAAGAATGTGGTACAAAAATTGCTTAGGTCTTCAAAGTTTTTTTTAGACACATCGACTAATGTGTTCGAACAAAATAGTTAATTTGCATGCTAAATGGATGCAAAGTAATACAAAATGTGATCACAATCACCTCTGATTAGCTGAAACTTCCTATCCGTATATCTCGGTGATCTGGACTCGTACGTCTTGCATTCTTTTAACAATTTTAATTTATTATCTATGACGTTGCTTATACATTAGGCTTTATATTACTTTTTGTTCACTTGTTTCGTTTACTTTTTACCTAATTGTTTATTGCTGTGTTGCTGTTATCTTACTTGACCGCATAATACTTGTATTTATTTATGTACTACATTTAAGAGGAACGTGCAGCACCCAGACAAGTCGACAAGGCTTAAGGGGTCCTAAGAAACCATATAAATGTAAAAAATTCTATCTTAACAAATAAATTGCATTGAAATTAAATTTATCGGCTAATATGCTCTGTTGCTGCAAGAATCTCAAATAAATTCAGCCAATCAAAACAATTCATTGTTGTACCCACAACACACACTTTCATGCAGACCAATAGTAGCCGCATCTCCATTATCTTAGTTACAATCTGCCGCATGTCTGCCAACAGTGTCTGAATTCAGTAGTGATCTGTGCGACGGAAGCTGCATTCCACAAAACATTCTATTTCATTCGGAATATCTTCCACTCAACATGAATATCTGTCGCCCTAACACCTAATTTGTGGACGTGATGGATGACACTATTTATCCAAGTCAGTTATGAAAACAACCTTTCTAGATATTTAACATTTGTGTCGTTTATAAAAAGCACCAGCTAATAAAATGTCCTCTAATTTTCCAACAAAAATAATTTGCTACATTTCCGGTATAATGAATTTGACTTTGAAAATGAAGATCTATCTACCCATCGCCAGACCAATACTGTGCACGAGTTCCCCTCTCTTTTAAATGGTTTAGACTTTAGACCATAGTCCACCACGCTTTTTAAGTGCGGATTGGCAGACTTCACACACCTGTGAGAATATTATGGAAGTCTTTCGGAAATGCAGGTTTCCCCACAGTATTTTCCTTCAACTCCGCAAAGTTAAATCTACATTCTAACTATACAATACAGTCAGTATACAACGTATGCAAAAAACTTCCTTCGCAGTGAGGAAAAAATTTTGTCAAAACACGTTTCAAATGACCATCGAATACATCGATGATCTAATATTTAGGCACAACAGAGGTCTCAAAAAATTACGTCTCGTTAAGTTGCGCGATTCTTTAACAAGGATGTGATCTTTTTGTGGATGTAGGCTGGAATCGCGTAGTAATTGGTTGTATGGTCTGTGGCTGGAACGAATTCCAAGCCAGGTTAAATTTAAACTCTTAAATTAGGTATGTGAGGCCAGTGACGCCATATTTGAGAGCTATCTTTAGACGTGCATGTTTTATTATTGAAAATTAGGTTTAGAAACTAATTCGCTTTTTTAAATCTTTTTTTATTTAATTTATAGACCCATACTTACAATCATATTTACCTATTATATTTATTATCATTGTTTTCGGCGACCTCCCTGGCGCAGTGGTGAGCGCTGTGTTCTTATAATGGGAGGTCCCGGATTTATATTCCCGGCTAAATTGGGAATTTATAATTTCGAACAGGTTGGCCCGCTACCATCTTAGACTGCATTGTCACTTACTACCAGGTGAGATTACAGTCAAGGGATAACTTGTACGAGTTTTTTTTTTAAAAGCAGGCGGTATTTGTATAGGTATCGTGTCGAAAAATGTAGCCTAGGTAGTAGGTACTAGGTACGAGATCGTTTACAAACTTTTCCTAAATCATTTTGATAACTCTAGCCAATATTAACGTCTGATTTGTGAATGATCAAAAATTTAAATTCTAGGTCATCCAAATTAATATAGGACTCCCAAATTTGATTAATCAGGCAATTTATTATTATTTAGTATTCACCGTTACGAACATTCAAGTACATAATCGCGCATTCGGGCGTAATGAGCTCAGTATATTATAATCAGCATACCTATTGGGTACGTAATTGGTATAAACTTTTAAAGCAGTTTGCCGACTTCCCTCTTACTTTCTTCATAGTAGGGGAGCTCAAGAAGGGATTTTTAGATTTACTCCAGCGCAGCAGATTATTATAAAGGGGGATTCTTTGGTCCCTGTAGTGTACCTTCACCATATTATATGAGCCGTGTATATTGATGGGTATGTCTAGGACAGCAGATCAGAATAGTAAATAAATAAAATCGATCATCAGAAATACTCGAGCGCGTCAGATTAAGTTAGTGATTTAATTACATGCTGAAAAGTGTACATTCAAATATTCTGGCGATTTAAGCGAGACCTAAAGGAGTTGGAGTTTTTTTAAGTTTGTAACTCTCCAACACCTTTAGGTCTCGCATAATGTGAAGTTACTCTACAGGGTCCAAAGAATCCCCCTTTATATTCATCTGCCGCGCTGGAGTCAATCCAAAAATCCCCTCTTAGGGCTCCCCTACTATTAGTTCTTCAGAATTCTGGCATCATCACCATCATCATCACTACAGCCTAATAACGTCCCACTGCTGGGCACAGGCCTCCACTCTCATAGGAGAGAGGGAATTAGAGCTTAGACCCACCACGCTGCTCCAATGCGGGTTGGCGGGCTTTAACGACTATTATCATGTTAGTGAATAAATATGTAAAACTAGCTGATGCCCGCGACTTCGTCCGCGTGTATTGAGGTCCTTTGGTTCCCGCGGGAACTCTAATTTTCCGGGATAAAAAGTAGCCTATGTGTTATAAGTTATTCCAGTCTATCTTAGTGCCAAACTACATCCAGATACGTTCTGCGTGATTGAATAAGAAACATTCATCCATCCATCCAATATTAGTATAGAATATAGATAATAAATACCTACAAAGTAAACTTTCATTTTCATCGATATTTATGTGTCGTATAAAGTTAACCCATTGGGGACACTGCAGGCTACATAACAGCACCACAGACGAAGTGAACACTAGATAGTGAGAGCGGCTACAAAATGCAATCCCTCTGCCGCCGAAACAGCTTTCATTTTCATCAGAACATTTTATCCTGTAAACTCAGTCGGTAGTGTTGGGACTACACGGCAACTGATGCTCAAGTCTAGCCCCACTGAGGCGCGGCACGTAGCGGCAAGTATTCTTTGTACAATTGGCATGATGACAGTAACCAAGAATCAATGAAATTATGAATTTATCTAATGAAATAGGATTCATGGATTATAAAAAACGTATTTATTTTTCTACTTCGGGTGAGATTGCTATTTATTTTGATAAAATAAAACTATAAAATACAGCAATCCGCCATAATGGATTAAACACCTAGAAGCGAATGACGTCACAATTGTTTGTTTTCGAGCTTTGACAATCGCACTATTGTTTATCTACTCCCATGCTATAAATCCTCTATAACAGGTTCTGAAACAGTTAGCTTATTGCCAACATTAAAACACCCAATGTCCTAATAACCATAACATCATCCAAAACGGTGATGTAATGTTGTACTGAATTTCATAACAACACTCCTTTGTTTTTTTTTTTCGATCCCTTCTGCGCAAAGGGTTTACTCAACAGACAGCCACATCTGCTCGATGCGAGGTATCTGTATGAATTACAAAAAAAAAAACATCTATACGAATTTCAAAAAAAGAACATTGTCATACACGCGCGTTTCAATACCAGAACGCCGCGCGCTGTAAAAAAAAGTTATTAGAATTTTCCCCGCCATTTTTCTTCGTTTTTTTTATTGTTTCGTTAACAAAAAAATGAGCGATTCACGTTTTTAGCAGTTTGGATAAAACAATTGCTAACTATTTACAACTTCCTAATCCTGAGTTGTATAGAGGATATTGCTTTCGCAGAACATCTGCCACAATATTAGTAGATGCCGGTAGAGACATAACAAGTTTAAAACGGCACGGCGGATGGAAGTCTACATCTGTTGCAGAGGGCTATATTGATGACTCTATAACCAACCAAATCCACGTGTCGAATGTAATTTCGAATTCCATAGAAAATAAAAATAGTGAAGTGGTAAATATAAATATTCCGCCGAGTACATCGGGATCAGGACGTTCCAACATTAAAGATCATCAAGTGAATTTTAATAATTGCACTATACAAAATGTTAATTACTACTACAATAAATAATTCTTTCATTAATATTTAGTTTATTTGTATATACTCAGTAATGGATGATATTAGGTTACTAGGACTGGATGTTTTAATGTTAGCAGTAAGCTAACTATTTCAGAATCTGTTATAGAGGATTCATAGCATGGGAGTAGATAAAGTCTTGTATGCAACTGTTGATAATTAGGTATTAAAACACTCATATGATACTATTATCACACTCCGCTTCGCGTCGTGTGATAAACCCACATTCGTGTTTTAATACCCCTTATTACACAACTGTTGCATAAATAACTATTACTGCACACTGCACTGAGTACATTGGTAAAAACAATAGTGACGTCACAAACGGCGCCATGACACCGGCGAGCGTTTTTGCGTGAATTTTAAAATTTAAATTCCTAATGCCAATTTTATGTACCAAACCTAATTATTCCACTGAGATAATATATTTTTCAATACACTTGCTCGAAAAATGCACTTACAGAGGCAGTAAACAGGGCTTGTAAGTTAAATTTACTGGTCGCGTGCAGTAAATTTGCAGTTTTTTTTTAAAGTTTTCTTGCAAGAAGGTTCTTAATGATATTGACTTTGTATGTTTCTACATACAATAACTTAAAAAATAATGACATTTAGATGTGAGTTGATGAAATTAATTCATAAAATAAAAAATGTATTTAATATAATTAATAAAAATTGTTTTAAGTTTTATAACTCAAAAAGTAAAGGCTGAATAGTCCATGCTGGGAGTTAAGAACTAGACCCTAGAACCTAGGGCCATGAATCCAATAAAAAAAACGCAATTACACCAAAGCGCCGTAGTTTATACTAAATCTTTAATCTGTGCGCGCTATTTTTGAAAGAGTCATTGAATTTTCTTATTAATTATAAATAAATATGAGTGGTAGATGTGATGTGCAATCATAAAATTAAATCAACAATTAGGTATTTTAGATCCGAGAAAAAAACCGCGCTTATAAGAGCCGCTTAAAATCTCTGGAAAACCATTTTCTAGTGAGTACCTACTCGACTTTTATTTTCAAGTTTTCTCACAAATATATTGAAAAATATTGTGTGATATACGGGCGTTAAGGTTTCTACATACTCGTGACGATGGTCAGCCCTCGACTGGCGTCATCGGGCTGACATTAGCCAACTCGTATGTAAAAACCTATTTACCGCTCTTATATCACAAACTACTATTTTCGAAATAGTAGATACTTTCGAACATAAGCTGACCATTTTTCAAAATCAGTCATCATGCCTATTATGTCGCAGTACATCTCCGTGCCGCGACGCTTATGTGGAACCAGCTCCATACAATAGTCTGTTCAATAAGTCAGTTTGCATGTTATAAAAAAAATTGCGTCCTGACGACACCAATAATTGCTGTCAAGTACTTTTTAAGAGTTGGATTGTTTCTTAAATTTTTGTTTGATTTTTCGATGATTCTTTCTCAGTGTTGCTTCCTATTTTTCAATTAAGTAGGTACCTTTTAATTTATCCATGTAAAGTCACTTATTGGACAGACTGAATTATCACCATCGCCTCTATTGTACCGCCACAGACAGTAAACACAGTACAGCGAGAGCGGTTACATAACCCGGCCCCCTGACCTGGATGACGTGTGCCATGGGAGCGCCATACCTCATACACCTACAGTCTGTAGTGGAACACTAGAACTCGTTAATGATTCACTACCATTCACATCTTAAGTTTATCTCAATTAAGTATATAAACAGTTTAAAACATTAAAGAGACTTGTCCAGTAACCCTATTTTATCGATCTGTATCGATCATTGTTATAATGAGATTGACTGAATTGTGGTGCTTGCTGTGATAGTGGATTTTGGTCAATTAACGAAAGAGTGTTAGCCAATCAGAAATCAAAGGTGATTGCTATAAAATGCATGAATTGGTCCATACGCAAAAATCTCACTACTAGATAGATGCCCGCGACATCGCTCGCGCGGATTTAAATTTTTGCTAAATTCCGTGGGAACTCTTTGATTTTTCAGGATAAAGAGTATTCCTTCCTCAGGACGCAACCTATTTACCAAATTGAATGTCCCTTCTAAATTTCTTGTAATACTAATGACTGTGACGTGTAAACATAGGTATGTTAAGCCTTAATTAGGGCGTTTCGGGAGAGCATTCGCACGATCACAGAGGTTACGAGGAAAGGCCGCCAGTTCCACACATCAAATAACGCCGCTCCTTGTAGTGTGCGCCATACAAAAGCGAGAGCTTCTAGTGGCGCGACCAGCGGTAAAAGCAAATTCCCCTAGGTATGGAATGTTTTGGACTTCGGACACCTTGACTTAGACAATTTGAAAACGAATTCGGTATGTCAGTAGCCCATATAACCGCATGTTTACAGTCCATAGTAGTTGATGTTGATAAATTTATCAGTCTGTTCCGGCAGCCGGGTGCACGCTGTCTGTATAGTATACATATAGACCAAGTATAGATATGTAGAGCGAGGAAGCGAAGACGTGCATGACCGGGTGTTGCAAATTACTTGCACATTAGTGGCCTAAAACGTTAAGAGTAGACTGGTGAGAAAAGGGCGTAATCTTATTTTTACTCCAAGCAAGCATGTTGTTTCTTGTGGGTTACAGTAAGTAATTGATATTAAAAAATTAGTTCCGTAAGGTGTGTCAAGTCAACAACGTTGCTATAGAGTATAGACTATAGACATAGAGTATGTATATAGACGTATTTGTATAGAGTAAGGATAAATCAGCAAATACTACCTCGTAATTTATGGAAAATAGCCGTATAAAAAACCACCTGACTGAAGATGAAAATTTTGTCCGAAAATTTGTTACCTTATTGTTGCCGACCTCCGATTTACTATGAAAAAGCTCCTATTTTCATTCTCCAAGGAAGATTTTTTTCTTATGGATTAAGCATACGCATTATTTTGATACTTAAGTACCTTCAAGGCAAGAGTGAATAACCATCTTCTAGGCGAGCGCGTTCCAACCTAGACATCATAATTGCTTTGCACTAAGCATGATTTTTGTCAAGCGCAAGCCTATCTCGCAATAAAATAAAACCGTTGTGTCCGGAAGGGTTGTGGACGGTGACCGTAATCTGTAATAGTAATATTAATATTATGTTGTAAGCTGTTATGTGCATAAGTTTATCAAGAAAGACTTGCATTACGCTGAGTCGATGCCCTTTTTGGGTTTTGTTTGACACAGATTGTTTACTCCATAGGTGTTTTTCTATATTTTGTAGTTTTGTTTGTTTTTTATTTATACACCAAGTATGGAGCAAGGAAGCACGCTGCGTGACCGGGTGTATACTGTGTAGTCGTAACTTGCACATCACTCGCCTGATCGAATGCTCGCTCGACTGACGCTTCCTTTGTTTTGCTGATGCGGTTCAATTGGCTGCTAACGCCTAACGGTATCGGGCGCCGGGTTCGATTGTGTTCGAATCCTTTTGTAGGATAGTCTGCCTAATCGGTCAAGTTCTTTTTTAACCGGAATTGCGGAACGCACAGGGTTATGTGTGTTCATCAGTCTTAAAGTCAAAGTCAAACTCAATAGTATATTGTGTGCTTAGGGGGTGAAACAAGACGATTTCAGACGAGGGTTAAGATGCCTGCCTGAGCGAAGCGAGGGCTGGCATCACCCGAAATTTTAGTTAATGGGTAAAATGACAATTAAAGTAGGTACACTGTACACTTATTGACGTCCAGTTACAAAAATAATATGATGGTGATAATCAGTTACGGTATCTTAAAACTAAAGCTACGAGTGTTGTACGGTGTACGGTGTGTTCCAAACGCGCCCTGGTCTGAGAAGAGCCCACGATAAACTCAGCCTAGTGTTCTTTTACTATCACCATTCTCATAAACATCCTATGCTTAATAGAACTATAATATAATAATTAAAAATTTCATTAATTAGCCGCTGGAACATATAATTGCCATAAATTTTTTATGATATAAATAATCATAAACATTGTAATAGGATTTTTCAATTAGTTTAAGTGACATACACTTTTTTTTACGCCTGCCATTTTTTTAGTCTGTGCAACTCAACAGTCGTGTCGCGCTGTGTGGGATTGTCCAGTGTGCAAATCGCAACGCACGAGTTGCATAATCGAGAGAAATCGTTTTCCGGGTCACTCGGACAGCCAGGTATTAGCATGCTACGAGGATTGAATACTAACAGAGAGACTAACCGGCAGGTGTCTAATGCATATCCTGTGATCTGCCAGTGTAATGTACGTCCGGATTCCAGAAGTGCTTTTCTAATTCTGGAAAGCCTTTTTTTAATTCGGATATTGGATAGAAGCAGGCGTTACTTTGTAACCATTTGTGTTGTTGTAATGTTATTGTGTTTGTTTGTGTTTACAATCGTGCATTGTCGAGTCAACATCTCCTGAAGAAGCTCCGGTGTCGGAGTGAAACGTACGTTGAGAATAATTTGGAAGATTTATGTGGGATGGTGAATATTGCAAGATACACAGCACACAGTACCCACATAGATTTACCTACGGTGGCGGAATATAGCGAATTAAATTTCGAGTTCTTTCATTATTATTTTTTATTCCACTACTTTAGCCCTTGACTGCGATATCACCTTATGGTAAGTGTTGATACAGTCTAAGATGGTAGCGGTCTAACCTGTTAGGGGTATGGCAGTTATTTTAAACCCATATCCCTAGTCGGTTTCTGCACGGCGTCGGACCGGAACGCTAAATCGCTTGGCGTTGCGTCTTTGCCGGTAGGGTGGTAACTGGTAACTACCCACGCCCGAAGCCTCCCACCAGACCAGACTAAGAAGCAGTCAAAAGTCAAACAAAGAAAAGCTGACAATAGCAGTTTCTTATTTTGGAATCCAAAAATCCACTTGTCAACGATAAAAGGCCTTTTCCTTATGATTGTAACTAGCCGACGCCCGCGACTTCGTCCGCGTACATTGAGGTTTTTTGGTTTCCGTGGGAACTATAATTTTCCGGGATAAAAAGTAGCCTATGTGTTATTCCAGGCTATAATCTATCTTTGTGCCAAATTTCATCCAGATCCGTTCAGCCGTTCTGGCGTGATTGAGTAACAAACATCCATCCATTCATCCATACAAACTTTTGCATTTGCCACACCACCAACACTTAAATCGATAGTTTCATTATGCAACAGATCGTGAAAAGATGACCTCTATTCTTATTTTAAAGCTCAACTGTTAATTTTCATTCCAATTCGTTCAACTTTAAGTAGTTTTGACTTGGTCACTAACAAAGATGAGTCAAACAAACGCTTTAGCCGCCCTAATTTATGGCGAACGGCGTCTGCGAACAAAAGCAAAAGCGAGATGATGAAGCGTATAAACACACTGGAGACTTTAAGTTTCAATACTTTTAATTCCGTCGCCGCCGTCAAGACGCTTGGGTACAGTTCACTTTATTTATCATCAACTAGAGATGCAAGCCGAGACGGCTTCGCACGTGTAGCCAAACCATAATAGTTACTACTAGATAATGTCCGCGACTTCGTTCGCGTGGATTAAGATTTTTATTCCCGCAGGAACTCTTTAATTTTCCAGGATAACAATAGCCTATGTACTTCCCCTGGATACAAACTATCCCTATACCAAATTTCATCAAAATCGGTTGAAGGGATAGTTTTTTGGATTCCCGCGGGAACTTTTGAATTTTCCCGGATAAAAAGTAGCCTATGTCCTTCCCCGGGATACAACCTATCCCTGTACCAAATTTCATCACAATCGGTTGAACAGATGGACGGTGAAAGCGTAGCAGACAGACAGACACACTTTCGTATTTATAATATTAACTATGGATTACTACTTAACTATGGATTAGGCTATGGATTAAGTAGGATTCTGCGGCCAGTGTCCACAGATCTTATTAGAGCGTAAGTTCTTTATGGACTGGCTTTTGTCCGCGCCTTCGCTCACGTTAGTTTCGATTTCCATACTTTCAAAGCCCTATTTGACCCCATATGGAGTTTCAAAAATCTGTTCTTAGTGGATGCCTACGTCATAATAGCTATCTGTATGCCAAATTTCAGCCCGAGCCGTTCAGTGGTTCAAGCTGTACGTTGATAGATCATTCAGTCAATCAGTCACCTTTTTCTTTTATATATTTAGATATAACGCTGGGACCCTGGGCTGGAAAAATCGTACGCGATCAAAAAGTGAGAGAGACAGACTGCCTGTATGTAATTATTTCAGTGATTATTGAGCATTTTTATACGTCGCGACGCAAGTCACAATATCTTGCTTATGACTCACGATCTTCCTTCGTGCTCAGCCAAAATGGGTTAACTACAAACTCAAATCTTTTTTAATCAAGTAGACTTTGACAAGTGCATTTGAATCGTCGAGTGAGTCTACCACTGTTTCGGAATCTATTCCTACAGGAACTTTTGGTCGCGCCGATAGTGTGTCGATACGCGGAGTCTAGCAGCAGCTGCGCGTGCGCCGTCGGAGTCACGTCGCGGGTCGTCGGCCGCGGGCACAATGAGCCATTGCCTACATTCGACCGCTCAAGTCGTACGCAACAACAAAAACCAATGGAAAATGTCGTGCAAAATGGGGTTTGCACTTTTTGTTTGAATGTTTCTAAAGAGACAAATGACTATGAATACTTGAACAAACTTGAATCTTTTGTCAGAAGCACTTTGACAGTTGTCCGAGAAAATACTGTCGTAAATGTAGCCTCAATGGCATTAGTAGATCTAAAAAATGAATCAACCTTATTCTCTGGGCAAAAAGGCTTTGTGTAACTAACAAAAAAATATCTGCTGCCATTACTGGAAGTTTGGACACGGCATGAATTACCGGCAAAAGGCATCAATATATCCTCAAATCTGGTCGCCTATTCTATAATTCGCTTTTACACTGAGGAAATTACCAAAAAATAGCCGTTTTACTTTTTTTAAAATTCAGTTCGTGATCAACTGAAGTTGGGTCAAGAATATCTGTGATGGACCTCGATAGACGAT